>OV884031.1:11325000-11872500 GCA_930367265.1 Catocala fraxini
CAAAAGGTCGCTCCAGTCCAAAGACATTTGAAATGTTTTATCGTAGATGCCCATTATTATTGCTTATTGTGTCCTATTATTGTTATAAGTCTGGAAGCTTGCAAAGTTGTATAGCTATTTGGAACTAACTCCACATCACATGACATGATGACAACTTGGCAAATATAGCATTTTCCAACTGGTATGCGTCCCGTTGGTTTCACATGGGTGAAGAAACGAACAGAAGTTAGTACAATAATATGTAAGGGAAATTAACATATAGCACTGTATGTTTACCATTACCATGCCTTACAAAATTACAAAGACGATTTCTCGGAACCTATGACCATTAACGAGCTGGCCACAGCGCACGATTGGTTACAATGGTGTTCCAATTTGTGTCTAATTTTATTTTGCTTATATTATAATTAAATTATAATTTCTAAATTTCTGCGAAAATAGGTTTTTTGTTTATGTTAACCGTCTTATATCAACTAGCTCAACGTTACATAATTTAATGTGATAACATTTGCGCCACCTTGTATATTGTGCTACGTTATTGTTGTACGTCACCATGTATAACCGTAAGACTACTTAAAGTTTCATTCGCTTGAATTAAATGCTCCCTGAAAACAATGTAGATACTTGTATGTTTTCTAATGTCAACCCGCATATTATTCATGATTCAAAATTAATCTTAATTGTAAGTTTGAAACAATTTTCCTGTTTTTATGTAGGTAACTAATTAGTTTTCTATTGCGCTGAGAAGTAGTAATTAAGTAACATGTTTTTAATTAATCTAGTGATGGAAGAGAATATTAAAAAGAGACTTCTATTTGGCTCAAGGAAACCACTAAAAAAAATTGGGAATGTAGTCACGTTTTCTATGTACAGCTAGCGCACAATATAAAAGCAACTAGTAAAATGTTATTACGGTTGAATAAAATGAGAACATGCCATCATTTCCTTAAAATAATATTAGCATATTAATAGAAGAGGAATACTTTCTCCACGCCCTCCATAGTCGAACGAACGGCCTTCAACGAGCACATTAATTTCTGACACAATCTAGTCAATGATGTCATTTCTGAGAATATAGACGTGACATACTAACGCAACATGCACATAACATAGTGTTATAAGTAGGTATATGTTACTGTTTAGAACGCTCACTGTAAAATGTTATATCTATCATAAAACACGGTTCATTTATTTATTTATAAACGGAGCTCTAGGCTTTTAAAACATGGAAAATATCTTAAAACATGTTTGAGTTTCAATACAACTCATATTATTACTTCTATAATATATTGTACAAGGAGATTCACGGACTTTTTGACACGCTTTTATTAGCTTGGTATGAATCTATGTAACGGAATCATTGAACGTGATTTTCACCCCTTTCAAACCGACGCACGGATTGATTTAAAACTTTGCACACTTATGCAGGACCGATTTCAATAAAATTATTTAGGGAAAAATTAAAAAAGGTTGTTTTATGAAACTAAAAACACGCTTTATTAAAAAACCAAACTAAGAAGTAGAAAATAATTATTAGTTTAAAAAAACAAAAAAAAACTTTCAAAAGTAATAAATAATTTAGGTAATAATTTTAATGTAAAACAGAGTGGGGTGCTTTCTAAGATATTTTGATGACCCACGTCCTACGGTTATATACATTAAAATTATTAAATTATTTTCTAATTTTTAAAGCGTGTTTTTTAGTTATATATATAAACTATTATTTTTTATTTTAGATTGATCAAGTTATGCATATTTTCTAGTATTTTCTTTTGTACGTTTACATTTTATTTTGTACATATTTTAGTACACGTTTTACTTTACTACCTATGTATGTTCTCGTCACATAATCTATATCCTTACTTAATTTATTTCGGATCAGTTATAAATGTTATAATGTATTTATGAAGTCAGCGATAATTGCAACCTGTACGATATAATTATAAAGTCATGAGACGTATAATAGAATGGCGACCATCACAGTACTGTACATATCGTGTACCCTATATGCACTGTTTATGGAGGAGGCTTAAGGCTTGTACTGCCAAGTTCAGATAGAATTTATCTATAAGATAAAAGTCTCGCCATCTCTCTTCTTTAACCTAATACGAGTGAGACAGCATGCGATTTATCTTTCGGATAAATTTTACTTGTTAGTGATAGGAGTGGCCGTTAACATTTCAAATACAATAAATTATGCCCCGGTTTACGACATAGACAAACATTTAAATTCCAGCATACGGCGAATAGATATAGGTATTCATAGTGGGCAGAGGCATCATGGACTATTTTATAAACTTTCACTTCATAATTCTAAATACATCCAGCGATACATGAATCGTATTATTACATTACTAATGTATGTTATGGTTGCAGTATGCTCTTAGCCTAAATCCCGGGTATTTTAGCTAAGAAATAATTTGTAACCAGAATGTGCCGAATTTGACGGCTATCTCAATGGCGTCATTTTGTCAGCATATCAGCAATTATAGCGACATATATGTATATAAAGCATTCAAAAACTCGCCTATGGGATACGGTGATAGGGTAACGTTTCAGTATTAAAACCAAATCCATAAACTGGCATTGTGCTTTTTAAGACATAACCATGATAAAAAATACTACTAATGCAAAGGTTTATAATTATCTCCAGTTATACCTAGTATATTTTTAAATTCCTGCGCTTATTGCTCTTTTCTTTAGAGAAAGAATAATTCAATCGGTATTTTAGTCAATAAAATATAGAGATATCATTATAGATCCCAAATGTGTGCGCTAAATGTGTTTAAATTTTCAAAACGATTCTGAAATCGTCTTGAAAATTTTAATAATTTGAAAAACGATTTAAAAATGTCATCATCTGAATGATGACATTTTTAAATCGTTTGCTGTACTACAATCATAATTATACTAGGTACTTGTGTTACTTGTCAATGCAATTAAACCTGATAAGAGATTCACGTTATCACTACATTCGTTTAGCAGCTGCAATAAAGTCCGTTACATAACACCGGACTAGAAACCAGCTAAAGAAAACTATAAGTTCCTACTGTTTGCTCAGCTGTGATGTAGGAAATGTCAGTCTTAAGTAATATCATGATAATAATTATTCAACGGACAATTTATGATATATTATCCTCCTTAATTTATTGACTGTTGAATAATTACTAGGTATGCAAAAATATATTTGAATCTCTTTATTAGAATTCTTGAGCACAGTCATGTGTGCTCAATAAATCTAATAAAGAATAACAATGCTTCGAAAATATCCATTTTTGAAGCATTGTTATTGCGAGGCACATTATTTGCTTATTTTATTATAAGTCTTTAAAAATTAGATACTTTACGCCAGAAGAATACTAACCCAAGAACTAAATGTCCAAGGCATCGTCTACCGATGCCTTCTTATATTATCATAGATATAGGTAAGACCGTAGGGTCAGGATAAGGAAAATAACCATATTTGCTTTAAATTTGCCTTGTAAACATGGTGATTTATGACTAGAGAATTAAAAAATTACTTAAGTACTAAAATTTCGTATTATAACGATTTATAACTAAGTATAGCCAGGAATTTAAGAAATTATCTCCTGTTACGATCAAAGGTTTCTAACAACTAAAGTCTACGGGTACGAAGTCCCAGGCAAAAGTTAGTTTTCATATAGTCTAACATAGTTTTCTTTTTACATAGGTATAGAGAGACATAAAGGTAAGTAATCATAAATTGTTTAAGTATAATATCAAATGTATCGTCCTTTGTATGCGAGTTTGCATTATTTGAGGAAAACTATTTAATCGTTTAACGGTAGATTTATGTCCTATTCTTTTGATTTCTTCAAATAACTCTATCTATGTAACTAATTAAATATTTAGTATTATATAATACCTACTTATTTACATAATATTTTATTAGAAATTTGGGTTTCAAATGACTAGTAATCATGTTATCCTGCGTCTATGGGCCCATAAGCATAGGTACCTAAATTTGGTAAAATTTCACAGAACGCCAAAATTAGACATGTATCCCTGACTCTTTGAAGTTACGAGCGTATTCAATAGTTCATTATTTCTCGTTTTAACGGTGAATTAAAAATAGTGAAGAGACGTTTCCATTATGTATCTTAAAATATCGTAATTCTCCTAACCCGCACTGTACTACCATTGCGGTCTTCGGCCTAACTCTACTGCCTGCCGCCCGACTGTGGGACAGCTTATAAACACGACTAATAAATAATAAATATAAATAATAAATAAAATCTAGTGATCGATTTTTTTAAATTAAAATATTTACTAAGGCAGCATATAACGTACGTTTACAATGTCGTGTAATCGGTGGTGACTAAACCTACCAACTTACAATCTCATATAACGTACCTTTTTTTTATATTTGGTTTTTACGTGGCGAAATGCGCCTGATTGCATACCCTCTCGCCCCAAGGGGAAGTGAGAGCGATATGTCCGGCTCTCCCATACTTCGGGCCTATGGACCAAAACCCCACGGTGTGCACGCTTGCTGCCTTTTATAGTGGATGGGCCACTGGCAAAAGTTCAGCGACCCAGCAGTCTACAACTCCTCGGCGACGCCCCGGTACTACATAGGGCGTCGGACCGACATAATGGCTGGCGGGCGGGAGATCCCCGTTCTCCCGCCCACGGCCTTCATTATGGCGGCATTAGGCACGCGACAGCGCGCCTGCGCCGCCCGGTTCGCCGACGACGTCTCGGATCCGCAAGGATACTTTCTTCACGGATCCGCTCCACCGCCGGACGCGACCGCTGCCCGCTTCCTCTCGCTGTCGACCAAGGCTTTGATCACGGCCGGCAGCGAAAGATCTTCACCCACAATCTCAATGAGTTCACGGCGCTGCGCTGCCCAAGCAGGACATTGCTCGAGCGTGTGCTGCGCCGTGTACTCCTCACAGTCACAGTGGTGGCAGGCGGGATTCGGATTCGGTTTCCTACTAGCGACCGTGTGCAGGTATTTGCCAAAGCAACCGTGCCCTGACAACACCTGCACTAGCCGGACAGAAAGGGTCCCATGGTGTCGCCCTGGCCACCGCTCCAATACCGGCTGGAGGGCCCCAACGATTCTGAAACCGGATAAAGGCGCCTCCAGCCGCGCCTTCCACTTTAAAATCATGCCTTGATGGGCTCGATTGCGCGCGCACTTAATCACTGTCGGGAGGGGACGACAACCCGACACCGTGCGGTATCCTTGTATTACCCTGACCGCTATGACTCTCTGCGGTCTCCGCAAGAGAGTCCTGCACTAAGCAGTCAGGGAGTCCGCCCACACCGGTGCGCCGTAAAGTGCCATTGACCGGATGACCCCGTGTAAAGTCGCCGGCAACCAGCACTGGGCCCGCCCAAATTTGGCAATAGCCGCCCAAGGGCGGACGCAGTGCCGAGAAGCTTCGGGGCGAGCTGTCTGAAATGCTCGTCGAAGTGCCACCTTCCGTCCAGCACCAAGCCCAGATATTTCATGTGGGCCTGGACGGGAACGCGCGTCGAGCCCACCATTATCGAGGCGCCGCGGGGTGGACTGTGATGGAGCCCATGAAAGACCAGGGCCTCCGTCTTGTTAGTAGCCACCCGTAAACCCAGCGCCCCGATACGCTCGACCACCTGGGAAACCCCCACGATGGCCAAACGGGCTTATATAACACACCTAATACAACATTTAACATAATAAATTGTATATACTTACTGCCTAATATTAACTCTACATAAACATATATAAGTACGCGTAAACGACATGAAATAATATAATTAGTGCTTTTGAAAGCCGTAAAAATCTGCTTTCTAGCTGATTAAGTCACTTCCTGTAACGTTTATTATTACCAATAATACATTTACCACAACTAACACAGACACTAGGTTTCTAAGAATGATCTGTCGTAAAACTATAACGTACGTAAGAACCTACACAACAGTCAACTGTGTCGTCATTTATGACACTTACCCCCTTTCCCTCAGCAAAGAATCGTGTTTCTAATCCCTACTTATCCGGTGCTTACGTCATCGGCAAAGTACTGCTCCGTTTTGGATTACTAATTCGTTCAGTTGATGTAAGGCCACACTTTTGTTAAAACACTTGTTTAGTAACTAAGCAGATTAGATCTATAAATAACCTGCGCGACTTTTAATACAGGAGTTTTAAATATAATCTGAATATTGTTATAATGTATGTATATTGACAGAGTGTGGATATGTTTACGATAAAATTAATACACGCGTGTGATTTTTTGTAAGATGTTCTTGCTGAGAATGAAAAGTGCGTAGTATTAAGTCACTACGCAGATTAAAACAATAAATGTTTTGTCAAGTTTAAAAACAATATACCTATGCATTACATTATCTCTGCGTTTATGGTATAAGTAGGTACTTACTCTATATTCAAGGAATATACGATAGCGCACATGTATAAAATACTACAAACTTGTTTTACAGCTAGGCTAAGTACCTAATTCAGTGAGATAGAAAAGTGCGGTAATTATTAGGGGCTAGTCATCGTGGCCCATTAATTACCCAAGTCCATTAATGACTATTAGGTACATTAAGATCAATATTAATAACTTAAGAATTTCATTGAGGAACGGCATTATTATCATTAAATAAGCGATGCTTGATCACATTTATAAACGAAATATCAAATTGTAAGTTAATATATAAGTAGCAGCTAAAGCATAAATTTATAATTTACGAGCTTATTTTTAGGTTGGTCCTTTTTGTAAGAATAACAATGAAGAAGATTTTATTTATTTTAATGAATATATAATTAACAATTTGGTTAGTGGGTTATTTCTTTGGCACAGAGATATTACGTCCACGTCAGTTACAAAATGCAAATTAGTTTCTTGTTCAAATTACGTATTGATAGGTAATATCTGCTAAATCCTAACGAATGAACATATATAATAGCATGTCTTTGTTGAAATTCTAATAGTGATTAGAGTATAGTCGTTGTATGTACCTACTCATTTAATCATATTATAAAAGTTAAATAACTGCCAAAATTAAAAATAAATACACAGATAAGACGGCATCCTGACAGCACTACAGTGTGTTTAGGTAGGTATGTGGACAAACTAAGTAAAGATGCCTAACCTAAAAGTGATCGTATTGGTTCAATCGCTCGATTAAGTCACGCGTCTGAATCTGAACAAGTTATTTATTGTATTGAAATTCTAACATTACACGAACCGCGCGGCACCTGCTGTGTAAGTTATCGCATTGAGCACAACCGTCTGATAAAAGTTTAGTCACTGCAAACAAGATTGCAGCGCAGACAAACATGAAGATATACTAACTACGTTGGGTATGTATATTTATCATTAAACAACCGAGAATGTTCTCGATAAGTGGCGATAGACTCTTTTGCCAACACAATGTATGCTTACCTGGTACACTTAGGTGATTAATAAACACATTTTTTGGCTTTTTTGCAAAGCATAATAAAATAAGTATTTAGGATTCATACGCTTTTAATACGCATCTATAAAGATCGGCGCAGTGACAATAAACAGGCGACCACCTAAACCACAACGCAGTCAACTCTCACTTCGTCACTATTTTTCCGTGACAGAAACAATATTCTTTTTAAATACAATTATACACGCTTACATTGACCAACTGAACGCATAAGTGTTCCGAATAATTAATGATTGAGAACCATATAAATCTGTTATGATCAGCAAGAAAAAGCCGAAGGAATTCGATTACTTCAGGGAATTAGCTTGTCGAAAGTTCTCTACACAGTTCTTGCAATTCAATACACAACTGTTGTGCCCTATATTAAAATTATATTTTCAGGTGTAGTCTAGGCACCAAAATGACTATAATATAGTAAATGTATGTAAATATATTATGAATATTACATTTACGTAACTCCAGTCTGCCAACATGCTTCGCAAAACAGATAGCAACGACATAAAAACAATGTAAGCGTCATCATTTCATAATGATAGGCGATCGTTTTTTAGCAATTATTAACTAGTAAACAAGTCCACTTAACACCGTACTCATTACTATGACTTGTTCGTGGTGCAATAGGTTACCCTAATTACGCCCAAGGCCTCTTATTCGAGGACTCACGTCTCCACTTAAGCCACCCACAGAACTAAGAACCTTTTACGTTGATAGCCTTAGAAGTATGTTTACAAACGAGAGCTATTTGGTAAATAATGTACAGTTTCATGAGGATAGTTCGGTAGTAGTAGTTTTACTGATGTCTTATATGATGTATATTTGTCTCATATAATAAGACTAATAAGGCATTTAATATTTTCCTGTCAGATTTACTCCGTGCTGGCTGGAGGCAATGAGTCAATGATGTCACAATTATGGCCTTCGTTATCGGTGAACGCCATAATTTCTGATATTGAGACAGTGACATTGTTACGTAATTAGTACCTACCGTATATTATTTTCGTCATAATTTGAATATTATGTTTCATTTTAAAGCAAGGACATGCAAATCTGTCAAAATTTACCGTCTCATTTAAAATCATTATTATAGGAAAATGACAAGTAGTGAACTATTGCCGCCAAAATAAGAACAATTAGTTTACCTAAGAATAACATTTTGTAAGCAAAAATGTATATTCACATCTACATATAAAATATGATGTTTTGTTTGCAATCTGCTAACAATATATATTTTAATAATTGTTCCCTATAAGTAAACGACGAGCAAATTGTTACCTATTGGTGTAGGTACCCAGAATCAGAATGTTCTTCTGTATCGACGACAGAAAGGTAACATTAATATCGTAGATTTTAGTGTTCAATCTAAGCCTAATGATACCTACCATATCTAATAGAAGCTTAAGGCTATGTGGTCCCTGCTGTGGAGAAAGTCTGCTTTTCCGTCGGTATCAGTTATTGTGTGTAGAAGTGTACGACTCGCCGCGATCAAGATAGTGCTTAACGACAGGTCGGTTTTAGTCATAACAGTGTACATGCCGACTGATTCTACTGAAAATTTGACCGAGTTTACCGAGTGTTTGAGTGAATTACATGCCATAATCGAGAGTAATGAAGTGGAAACTGTATTTATTTTGGGGGACTTCAATGCGCACCCAGGTGAGCTATTTTCTTGTGAATTATTAACGTTTTGTTCCGAACAGATGTGGTCGTGTGTGGACATGGACATATTACCTCCCGACGCGTTTACGTTTATTAGTGAGGCGCACGGGTGCCGTCGCTGGCTCGACCACTGCGTGGTAACGGGTTCAGCGCGACGTACGATTGTTAACGTGTCTATTCTGCATGATACCTATTGGTCTGATCATTTCCCTTTACTGGTAGAGTGTAATTTAAGTGTAATTTTACCTAAAAGTCGGAAAATAACTACGTCAACACTTAATCAAATAAATTGGGGTATTAGAAACAATGAACAAATTGAAATGTATTTAAATTATTGTAACTCAGAATTAAAACAGTTGGATTTCCCACCAGAGCTTACTTATTGTGCGGATCAAATGTGTGATAATGAGTCCCACAAATTAATAATAAATAATATGTACAAGACTATTGTAAATGTTTTGACTGAAGCCGCTAAGTGCAGCTGTAAGAAACATGTATCTAAACGTAAGAAGCATAGACATGTACCGGGCTGGAATAAGTTTGTCAGTGATGCTCACGGGAGGGCGCGGCATTGTTTTCAGACATGGATAAACAATGGTAAACCTAGTTTTGGACCTGTGTACAGAGACATGTGTGAATCCAGGAAAATATTTAAATCTAAATTGAAATATTGCCAAAATAATGAACAACAGAATAAAATGAATATTATTGCTGAGCATCATGCTAATAACGACTTTAGCAATTTCTGGAAAAATACAAGAAATATGAATGCTGTGTCGAGCCGCCCTGTGAGTGTCGGGGGTGCGCATGAGCCCCGGGACATAGCCTGTGCCTTTCAGCGTCATTTTAAGGTCGAATCCCCGCTCGGGCCCGCGTCGCGGGTGCTCGCCGCTGTGGATCGCCCCGGGGACGTTGCCGTTAGATTCACCGCCAAAGATGTGGCCTCTGTTATAAAGCGAATGGTTAGAGGTAAGTCTCCGGGTCACGATGGGCTTAGCATCGAGCATCTGAGGTACGCGGGTGTACATCTACCGAGAGTTCTCGCTTTGTTCTACAATTTATGTGTGGGTCATAGTTACTTGCCTGATGACTTAATGTACTCCGTAGTAGTTCCTATTACTAAAAATAAAACTGGTGATTCTTCTGACGTTTCAAATTATAGACCCATCTCGCTAGCAACAGTCATAAGTAAGGTACTGGATAGTTTGCTTGACCAACAGTTGGAAAAGCACCTACTTCTGAACGACGCCCAATTTGGCTTTAGGCCTGGCCTTTCAACTGAGAGTGCTATCCTCTGTCTCAAGCAAACTGTTCAGTACTACACAGACAGGAATACGCCTGTATATGCTTGCTACTTAGATCTGTCAAAAGCATTCGATACAGTCAATTATGACAAGTTAAGGCGTAAGTTGCGATGCGAGACGAAGTTGTCACATGACATTATAGCACTATTTGAATATTGGTATAGTCACCAGCAAAATAGTGTCAGATGGGCAGGATCGCATTCGGACGTATACGGGTTGGACTGTGGGGTGAGGCAGGGGGGAATAACCTCCCCACGTCTCTTCAACCTGTATATGAATCAATTGATCGAGGAGCTCAGCAGCACTAAGGTCGGTTGTTCCGTTGCTGGGGTATGTATAAACAACATAAGTTACGCGGATGACATGGTGTTGCTGAGCCCGTCTCTTTCTGCGATGCGCAGGCTTTTGAATATTTGTGAGACCTACGCGGAGACCCATGGGCTCAGATATAACCCAAAGAAGAGTGAATACATGATCTTCAAAGCTGGTACTAAAAGCTACTTAACTGGACCACCTGTCACTCTTTGCGGGTCACATTTGAACAGAGTAGATCGATTCAAGTATCTGGGTCACTGGGTCTCTGATGATCTGTCTGACAATGCGGACATCGAGAGGGAGCGAAGGGCGTTGTCTGTCCGTTGCAACATGCTGGCTCGCAGGTTTGCACGTTGTTCTTCACAGGTTAAAATAACCTTATTCAAGGCATATTGCCAGACCTTTTACACGTGCAGCCTGTGGACCAACTTCACTCTGCGGGCGTACAACGCTCTTCGTGTCCAGTACAACAACGCGTTCAGGATTCTGTTGGGGCGGCCCCGGTATTGTAGCGCATCGGCGATGTTCGCTGATGCTGCTACCGATGACTTCTACGGAATAATCCGGAAAAGGAGTGCATCGCTTCTGCGACGCTGTAGGGGTGGCTCGAATGGGATCCTGAGCGTGTTGTCCGAGCGGTGGGATTCTCCTTTCTTGCGGAGATGGCTGCAGCTGCATGCCAGCGCGTGCACATATATATATCTTTAACTTTAGGATTAAATTTTAACATATCTTGACATTTTTATTTTCAATTTTATCTTTGACATATTGTGACATTTTGTTCTCATATTTTGTATCATATTTTAATTTATTTTTTGACATTTTCATTATATTTTGTATTTTATTTATAATTCTAAATTTAATTTTAATTTCTGTTATAATTTTGTATGTTTTATTAATTTTAATAGTATGTAACATTTATTGTGCAAGAATGGATAATTCTAAAAATAATTCACTTTTAATTTTTTAATTTTATATGGGTTTAAGACCTGAAATAAATGAATTTTTTTTTTTTTTAATTTTTTTTATTTAAAGACAGCTGTGTACTGCCGTAACTACCATATTAAGTATCTACTATAATTAGAGTTACTGGTACACAATGTAATAACATTGTGTACCAGTATTATACCTTTAAACACTTAATGGTGTCTCGGCAGCAATATGCGCATTGTATTCTAATTGTGTTGGCATGTATTGACAACACTATAAATATGCACGTGCGCTGCGTCCTTATCAATGCTACGATAATGTTATCTAACCGTACTGTAACTCGGCTCTGTCCTTGAAATAATTACCTACAGGCGCGCGGTACACAAACGTAAGAGGGCTGCCCGCCTATAGTATTTTAATTTCATCTATCTACTTGAGTTTCTTTCTAGTTTAGTGATTGAAAATTTTACATATTTTATTTAAAATTATGAAATTTGTTGTGAATGAAGTAGGAAGTGTTCAATAAAAATCATGTCGAGTTTTTTGATTAGTAGATTTATTAAAAAAACTTCTTTATACATAGATTCGAGACTGAAAAATATTTGCGCCTCGACTGAGACGTATGAAAAGCTTTATTGTCAAATTTAATTGTATGAAAAATTCCGCATTCGGGTAAAAAGTTTAATTATAATACTTTTGTTTGCAATTGCACTTTGCCATAATTATAATGTAAGTAGTTGTGCTTATTTCAATCAAATATTCACAAATCGCACGCTTACTGCTAACAAAACCATCATACCGTCGCATTCGCGACTGGTTGTGTACCATGTGTATAGTTGTATACCGACCATGGAGCGCGTAGGTATGACTCGCGTTCTGACCGTTTGTATGGAGATAGAATACTGTTAGATAACATTACCGTGTCCATGCCAAGGAACTAGGTAGCGCGGTGTATACAATGGTATACGAATATTATTCTAATGCATAACTTTAGTTATGTGTTGTGTTATGTCGTTGCATAACTTTAGTTTTCTCTTTGTTATTCTTAATCTATTTGTTTAATACTTATTGTATTTGGAAGATTTTGACATATATTTAGTGGACTACTTACAAAAGTAAGAGGACTAGAGTATCAATTCGGTTATATGTCGTTTTATGTTACGTTATAAGTTATAATATAATATAACCGTATGTTATCCCAGTTAGTATAATTTTCTGGCGCTTTAATATACATTTAATAATAATTTAATTCTAGAAGTTATTTAGGTACCTGCAGACCTTATATTATTATGCTTATAAGCAATTATTAGCCAAACACGATAAATCTTGTAAGTACAGAATCAGCATAAATCTCTAGTTACAATACGTACGCTCAAAGAGCAACATCTGGAAACGCTATCGGTTAAATCTGATCATGAACTTTGTGATTACGTCACGTCACATCAAAACAACATTCAGTACTCGTACCGTAATGCGATTCATTGTATTAAAGATATCAACGAAAGTGAAATTACGATGCTATTTAGATAATTTAATCTATTGAGGAGATGCATTTCTATATTGTTATTATATGCATGTATAACAACATATCTTTCTTATAAATATTGACTGACTTGTCTAATAAAATTGATAGTAATCAGTTTATTAAATAAAAAGGTTTGTTGATGTTAACTGTTTTCTTAAATCGGAATAAAGCGATTTAATATGTTTAAAAAGTTATCTACTTATGTTTCAAAGTAATGTCACGTGTGATATTATCGTAGATCGTAGATACTAACCTTGTGCCTGAGTCAACTGAGTCACAGTCATGAGCCCTGATTTCTAGAATTATTTCAATTGAAGTACTAACCTCGACAATTGTGGAATTTTGCTATGCCACAACATTCGACAAATATCCCTACAACAATTCTAGTTTAATTAATTTATTAGGTTGTCCATTCTTTCTTTAACCAAACCGACGTCACTTTGCTGTATTTATATCTAATACTCGCTGTTCTCCACGGTACGGCATAGCACGCGTGGATTTCGATTTAATCAAAATCAATAAGTGAATATTGAAGGAGTTTGTCTTATAATCCAATCTATCTCAAATAATCTTAAACTTTCAACATCATTTTTTTTGTGCTGTAAATAAATAACTGTGTAGGTAGATAAATGTTAGCTTTGTTTGTTATTTTTATATACTTTGGTATGTTTACCATATAAACTTTATTCAAATTTCTGTTGTTTTAGTGAATATTTTTTGCAGAGTTTCATGTAAATTCGCCGTTTGACCGCCACGTTAGAAAAGTTAAAGCGTGTTCTTGGCGCTAATGCATCTATGCGGTGCACATGGCGCGTAACGAGTTAATGCACTTTTTTAGGACATGATATTAGAACATAGAGTATTTTTCATTTTAGTATTTGTATTCAGAAATATGTGTACCAAGTTTAATGCAAATATGACGAGTAATAAAAGTTTCCATACAAACGTTTCAACTTTTCACTATATAGTTGTCTTTTAATGGTCAGTTAGCAAAATTACAGATTAAGACAGGTCTAGCGGTTGAAGCCAGTCAGCTTATATTAAATAGGTATTATTTGAATATAAAATATGTAGCCTAAGCTCGTCATTTTTATCTTCATCATCTTATATCGACTGTTATAAAAGTTACTTGAAAATGTCAAAATGTTCATGCAAACTTCTTTCTATATTATAACATAATATATTTTTGAAAAGGACTGAAATATATAAGAGATAGAAATATACTTATTATGTCTTACTGAAAGGTCTTATACCGATCACTTGTGTCCATCAAAACAACAGAATTCCCAAACTATTTTTCATCGAAAATTTAACCCCTTTCTAGTCCAATTTTTTTAAGATCCGTTGATCCATTTGTTATTAACTGAAAGGTTAACTGAGTACTGACTAAATGTAACTTCAAAATTAAAGTAATTCCCTTGCATAGCTTTATGCCATGTTGTACTCAATGTCCAAATCGAAAAACCTTGACGTTTGTTTTGTATTATTTTCTAATTGAAAAAGCAAATACCGAAGTTTATTTATGTAACTTTTAAATTAATAGACAAAATTCTCATTACAACGTTGCTCTATTTCATCTCTTTAAATCCAAATATGCCAAAACCTTTATATATATATATATTTATTTGTAACCGGGCAAATACGTATTTTTATGAATTTATATCTAAAATGAAGAATTTTCATACAGCTGCTAAGCAGGAATAGTTCACATATTTCGTCCCTATATGAATGAAAAATGCCTGCCTAAGTCAAAGGAAAGTTGCGCCTGGCGCATAAAAATCTATGTCAGTCTAAAATTTATGTCAGCTTCAGCGGTTTTGGCACAGCGATAATAAATCAGTCAGAACAAATGTTATCTATATATATAAAACTCTTCCGCTACTGAGTGACTGACAGAAAACGCACAGCCGCAACTCTTGAACGCAAGAAGCTGAAATTTGGCATGTATTTTCCTTGGAGAGTGTAGGGCAGCACTAAGAGAGGATTTTTGGAAATTCCACCCTGAAGGGGGTGAAAGGGATGAAACCCGATATTCACACGGGAACGGGTGAACTTACGCGGATGAAACCGCGGGAAAACTACTAGTCTAATATATAGGAGTAGATAACCACAATTATTTCCTAAGATTCTCTCTCTCACAGAACATGACCCTTTCTCAAATGAGCATATTGAGGTGCCCTACTTTTCGAATTGGCTAAATTAAAGCACAAAACAATGTAGACATTATCCGAGATCTGTGGGTAACTTAATATTTATTACGCTCTGCAAAACGATGTTTAAGGGGATAGTTATTGTTTCAATGCACCTACTTTTAATTCTATAATTATAAGACATAAAATGAAAACTGAAATGGTAATATGTAAGTCAGCCAGACAATTGAGCGTCAACTATTGAAATTGTTCAATTACCCTCTCAATTGTATACAGTTACGAATCATTTGAAAATGTATCCACAGATGCCAAGCATCAATAATGCGACGTCATTGTTGTCAAGTGGCGTGAACCTTGAAAGAACATCAAAGGAACATTCAATAAAAATATCTAAATATTTACCTCATCGCTACTACGGCAACTAAGGTAAAACTGTGTTTTATATTACGTTTAATTATCGTTCATTTAACTAACAAGACTTCGAGCATCTAATAGGCACTTATTGACTGTAATTTTCAGAGAATCTTTGAATCTACAGACAGAAGTGAAGAAGGGGAACCATTGAGCAATGAGTTCTCTCGGTTTAGCTTGTTTTGTAGTTTATGAAAGAAAAGATTATTTATAATAATCGCGATATCGAATATTTTCAATCGATATTAGTTTATACCTATCATTTAATTTAGATACCTACTAGCTAGGTGATTAGTTTGATATTTAAATATATTATTACTATAGGAAAGATATATCAGTTTACATCCTACACCACAAAGTTCTATAGATTCATAACACATAATATGTAGACAGTGACGGCGCTTACAATATTTAATAACTAGAATGACTGTGCCCAATATTTTTTATACGAATTGATACAAAATATTGAAATTTAGAATAGGAAAAAGTGTGCTTTAATTATTTTACTTAATTCCTGAAATACCGGTTTTGTTTAGCAGAGTACCATATACATGTCGCCGCCTCGTCGATCTTAAGTTTCGGTTAGACAAACTTCAGTTTTTTTTAAAAACGAAACCTTGGGCTGTATTTTAGATTATGATTAGTATATCAGCCCTCTTGACGGTATTGTGATTCTTTTCAAGTTACAGTAAGCACTTACCAGCAGACCGTAGATATGCATGTTCTGCAGCTTCCTAGTTTTTAAGAACCCAATTTTATGAGGTTACTGTGGTCTGGGTGTCAACTGGTTGTAAGCATTACAAAAAGAATAAGTATTTATCTATACTAATATGTATAATAAAAAGGAAAGATTTTATTTTTTGTTAGTTTTCTTAACTCAAAAAATACATAACCAATTTAAAAATTCTTTGACTATTAGAAAGCTATATTATCAGCTAGTGACATAGATTATATTATATTAAAAAAAAATGTTTCTAACATAACCTAAACTTTTTTTTTTACTTTGTGTCATGCTTTGATGCGTACCTCTCCGCGGGGCGACCGGGGAGGTTATGTCGGGCTCACCGGGGAAAAGATACCCCGCTAATACCGACTAAACCTACCCCGGCGAGTCCGACAACCTCACCGCCCGCACCCCCGCTGCGGAGGGGTATGCGTCATGCATTCCCCCACGTTAAAAAACAAAAAAAAGTAAGTAAAGGTGCATAATAATACAAATTATAAAAGATAAACTAACTTACTACTATCACAAGTAGACTAAAAATCGAACTATATACACCAAACTTTACTATTTTCTTTCAATTGTAATACAAACTAATAAAATAACAACAAACTTACAATCTACCAAAAACCTTATTTGCTATCGCTATGACTATCTTGTAAATTATCTACATCAATAAAATCTATATCGGATTCTGTGGGAAAACCCAGCAGAAGCTTTTTGACTTATGGAGGGAGAACCATTATATTTTGTTTTACCATTCGAGGTGTAAACTCGTGATCTTTGGATCAGAAGGCAACAGAAGATTGCGTAAAATATTCTCATTTGTCGCCGTTCTACTTACCTTTCTAGAATGGCTCACTCTATATTTCCGGAAATCTTTATTTCGAGCTTCCGCTGTCTCTTCTGACAGTTTACCTATAGATATGGCACCAAACTGCTTAATTATATCAGTGCCATGTACCAACAATTTATGTATACTGGAAGGCATATAATACCAGGGATATAACACGCATAGTTAAGAGATAGTTCAAAGAAAGTTCTTACGAACCGTAAATTACAAATACAGTCGTTCCCGTGCCCATTATACAGAACTCTTAAACAAATTCAATGTCATAACTTTAGAATCCAGACGCTTGCTACTTGATGTCATGACCCTGAATGGTTTTTGCAATAATAGGTTTGATTGTAGTGAAATCACTAGTCAATTATGTCTCATAGTACCTCGTACTGTCTACCGGCGGGGAGTTCGAGTTCCCAAACTGTTCCATACAGGTATGTACTTGCAGGACTAACGCTGGCATACGCGCACCCCTTCGCCGCATTGTGGACAGTTACAACAAACATTTTGCTACTATCGATATATTTGCTCTTTCTAACTGCCAATTTAAAAACAGGTCATTTAACTTCTTCGTTCAATAAATCCTTAATTTTTAATTTATTTGGTTTGTCTGCATTTGTTACCGTATTTTCATTGATTTTTATTGTTTTTATTATTTAAATTCTTTTATCAACGTTTTCGGAGTAGCATGACGTATTATTATTTTTTTGTTAATCAGTGAACAATGATGTGGATAACATGTTAACATATTTGGTGTAAGATTTGTATTCAGTTATAATCCAACATGTAACTGTTTTTTGTTCCAATAAAAAAAATTAAAATTAAATTAAATAACTTAACATTTGTATGTTAAGTTCTAAAAAGAATTTTGTAGAGGTACTGCAGAATTGTTTCTGCAGTATCTCTACAAAATTCGGAAAACTTAGTAAGGTTCACGCGCTCTCCAGATGCAACAGTCTTAACAATCACGTGAAACCTTTCTCTTCCTTCTTTACTAATTCCTGTCATGCGGGCTGTTGTTTCTGCATCTCTGAATAATTTTCTTCAGATTAATTAAATTAGTTGTGCCTATTCCTTGCTTGACTACATCAATAAGTAAACCGCAGGTTTTCTAAAACGCTTGCTGTATAGCACTCTTTTGGAGCGACATTGTTTATTTGTCATCGCCCCTAAAACTTGATTTTTTGAACTCCAAATGATAAGCTGCAAACATAATGAAATGTCACTTAAATAATAATCTCACAGGATACACATAATACATAAATTAACATGAAATAAAAGTATGAAGTAAAAATAGCACTCCATACAAGATGCATCATGACATTAAATTTTAGTCGTTCTTTTCTCTTTGGGCAAGTGATTCTAAATCGTTCATCTCTGACGGTTTTGTATTACAAATGTCACAGACAGCTGAAGATGTGACTGACAAATGTGATGTTATTTTGCCGTCTATCATCGTCATGAGCAATTGATGCTTAACTTCAGCTTGACTGATTCTTGATGGTTGAAGTCTTTCTATTTCTTCTGTAATGGTAACTTTTATAATTGCTGTTGACAGCGTTTCTTTAGTTAATTTGAACATAATCGCAACAGAAAGTTGATGAAGGACGGTCGTTTTCCCAAACAACTGTTTCATCGCATTGGCCGAGATTGGCCATGAAAATAGTTGAATCATCAAACTTTGTTTTAGTCTTTTGTTTGTTATTACTTTGACCTGAGGCTCCATCAAAGCTCCATTTATCTATAATATATTTATCAGTAAATCAGTTGCCGAGTTGCAATTGTAGTACCTTTTAGTTTATCCGGGAAAAACGAAAGCGATTTGGTAATTCGTTCTACGCGTCTTCGTTTTTGCCTGGAGCCCAATTCTTCGAAAGGTTTTTGAGGTGTAAATATAGATGGCGAAGTTTCTGTTGTAGATGGTGGTAGATTTTTAACATCGTCAATATCTCAAATCTCGAGCCCTTCCTGTTCAGTGTTCACAGCCATATATATATATATATATATATACATATATATATAGGTATCATTCCTTCGGGCCAACTTATTGCATGTTCTAACCAATCTACTATTATTATTACTATTTTTCTTATAAACTATGCTAACGTGCGATATCGGGTACATAATTTTTGGATCTCAACACCGTTCTCTTCGGTCACATTTATTTTATGTTATAGGAATTGAAAAAGTTTTTTACTATCCGACAAAGACTGCAGCTGCTCTCTTAAAATCATTAATAAATCTTACTAGTTAACTAAACTCTTTATAATAGAGAAAAAGAGACGACCACAATCACGAGATGTTAGTAGTAGTATGAATAAACGAATACTAGTTAGTATATAATAAATATAGGCATATTATACTTCCGGTGACAAAAAAATAAAATCACATTTTTTTACTACCCTCATTAACTAATTAACTAATGGCAAGTGAAAACATTTTTTTTTATAATATTTAAGGTTTATCTAGTTACAGTCATTAAACAAACAAATAGAAATTTATAGATAAATATCCACATTTTTAAATAATATATTAGTAAATTTAAGCTACAAAGGGACCTTTTAAATGTATTGTTGTGAGTCGTTAAGTAATTATGTGTATTATTTATTACGTGCATAAAAGACCCTAAGAGAATAAAAATTAAGCTTTTTATTCTATGTATTTTTTCATTTTTTCGATCCCTTTATTTGGCAGAATTGCAACTTTATGCACATATTCATTGCATCAAATGACAGTAGACTAGACAAGGTATAAGAAAAATAAAGTTTCAAAGCGGGATCACCCGTTACTAACAGGAATTCAATTTTATTTGATCCGCTCTATACAAAAATAAACAAACATATTTTCCTGCTCAAACTATAAAGTTTAGGAGAAAACTTTAAAGGGCAATTGAGGTTAACGAGCTCTATACATCCGTATAAAGAAAAAAATTAAAAATAGAAAGTTGATCCCTAAGTCACTAAAATCATAGTTTCGATCCACTGTGCGTCGCTATAGTGACTTAGGTCGCGGTGTGTAGACGTCAGTGTCGAGTGTCGAAATACCGACATTGCGAATATAAATAGTGACCAAGTGAGGGTAGTTGCCGAAACCCGCACCTCACCAAGGCGCCGCTGAGCTCACATCAGCAGTCAACCCGTGACCACGATCGATGCAAGTCGGTCGAAACGTCAGGCAATCAATAGACATTTATTACTTTTTAAATACTTTATCGCGAGTAAGACCCGTTGTCTAACATTATATTAAGTATGTGTACAAATCGCGATAGTCTAAAAACTTTTAAAGATAACATGTCATGAATTCAATATGAAATTTAAGAGCGCTAAAGTCCAAAGCAGTAAATGCTGAGTGACCTATGAGGCCAACTCGTAATAGTATCATGGAGGAAAATAATTATGCACATGACTCCTACCAGTGATGTAACTATTGTGTGATTCATGCTCAATTCGAATGGTGTCGTAAACTGTATTGTTGGTTTTATGAAGTAGGTACTCAAAGATATGAGATAGTTTTTTCTAGAATTGTTTGCAGTCATTTAGTAGGTTCTTTATATGCTTATATAAATCAGCCTGTTGAAATCTACTGCTCGAGACAAGCCTCTTCCAAATTACGCCACAATATCCGACAAAACCTATTGCGATTTAAACTATTCTCTAAACATAGTCAGCTAAATGTGGGTGTATTACATCATTACCTATACATATATAGGCATAAGTCTGTGTATGTGTGTGTACGAATGTTATATACGTATATATTAATTGTGATATACTATCTTAGTTCTTTTCAATCATAAAAATCATATCTAGAAAGATATAAATTGTATAATATATCTGTCAGCTGTGCTTTAGAGCAGCAAACGTTTATTTATTTACTTAGCGTGCAATCATGCTTCTAGGGCCTTTGTTATGTAGCAAAGGTAAACGATTATATAAATAGCATTAGGTTATTCGACTAAGCTTTTTTAAATAAATAAAAATGTTATTTGGGCTGCCTCGGTGACGCAGCGGTATTGAATGCGATTGCTGTGAATTGAATATCTTGACAGAAAATCCCAATAATTGTTAACTGTACCCCGGAAGCGAACATAAGACCCCTTTTGTTCGCTTTCCGGGTATAGCAAACTGTTGTTGGGTTTTTCTGTCAAGAAAGTCTCAATAGCTGTATGCAATCTGAAATGACAATAGGCTCGCTCCTAATACGTGAGACCTATACTGCCTATACTCTATTTGGTTAGGTTCTTATCTAAAGGTAAACAATCTTGATGTGTCTGATTAACCGACTTAAAAAAAAGTTTTAAAATAAAATGCTGCTAAAGATCAATGTAAATACAACAATAACGATTACTAAATCAATTGAACCGTTAGTTTAAGCAGTAGTTTATTTGTTTAATATGTGTTTGTGTCAAAAGTCACATCAAGATTGTTTACCTTTAGTTAAGTACATACCAAATGGAGTTAAATCATATCTTTCCAAATGTTGGTGTAGGAAACCTCGGCTTACTTCAACGGGGATATAGGTATGTTACAGTATGGTATATTAGTGATGTTGATGACGATATTAACAATAACTGACCTCTTTTACAGATATGTAATATGAAAAAGCAAGTCATGACAAATAGCATATTTTATATTTGTTTATATTTTGTTGCTTTGTTTTCTTGAAACTTACCAAAAATGTAGTTAAGCTGCATGATTATTATTTATTAATTTAGTAACAAGTTGTTGTCATGAGACAAGCATGTAGAAGAGATAAAGCAGTGCATGAATTCGTCACGTCTGTAATTCTTACGTATCACTTCTTTAATGAATTATTTTATGTAAATATGTATTGTAGGTACACAGCTTTGTTAATTTTTACTAATACTACTAATTATCAAGCTATTATGAAAGAACCTACTAAAATGTTGCTTATTGCTGTGGTAAACACTTAGAACTATGTGTTAAAAATAGATCATTGTTTTCGTATTGCTCAAGAACAATAAACGAAAATGCGTTAAATCGTTTCGTTGCCGAGCGTCACACTTTTAAAGCGTTAAGTCTTCTTTATTCCATTTTCACGGTGTAAAATAATATTTATGAGAGTAAACACTGGATCGGAATGCCATTATGTTCAGATAACCGTGCATATCTATCTTATACCTTGACTATTAGAAGACCTACTTATAATATTACGATACGTACCCGCCTACACGTAAGTGATATAAATTCTTATTTTTATTAAATACTAGTCTGTGATCGCGACTTCGTATGCATGGAATTTGCAAGCAGCCTGTACTGATCTATAATCTTCACCTAATTTAAATAATAAATACTCAAATTCTATGCGGCTTATCGAAATGAAACACGCTCCATATTTTAGGCTAGACGTCCAGGTTTTTTTTTTTTAACGCGGGGTAATGTGCCTATCACATTCCCCATCGCCGGTTTTGGGGCGGGCGATGGGGATATGTCGGGATCCAGCCCATAAGATGGAAATTTGGGCTGAACCGACTAAAACCGCGGTGTTCCTCACACCTTTATGGCGGGGTCGCGCGGATCGCTCTCGCATTCAAATCGCGACCCCGTCAAAGGTTTGACCCGCCGATGGACGTGGCAGGTCCCACACAACCATTACACAAACTCACAGATACAACAAAAAAAATAAACACATACAATTGGGGGACCTGGTCCCCGATCACAAAGCGGGGACCCAGTCCCCCTTCCGACATCAAGAGGCGTGCGCGGAACACGAACGCCGCCTTTTCGGACCTGCGCTGATCGGGTGATGGACGGCCCCAATGGGTCCACCGCCCGCAGGCTTCTATTCAGGGTGGCTGGAGGTCGTCTCGCGATGTTAGACCTCCAGTAATACAACTGCATTCAACTTTGTGCAGCAGTAATAATTATATCCAACATCCAGACATCGCCCCGTTAACATCTTTATTATTTTTATAGACATATACAATTATATAGGCACTTAAAATTATATACATTATTACATTGTGAATCATTTCCAGACAGCTCAATCTCGTTACACCTAAGCTGCAGAAAAATATTCATCACCTTGAAAGATTAGTCTAATTATAACTGTTGTAAAACTATATAAACCGCGATAAATATCATAAAAGTAATACAGTACCAATTTTATTTGTACTTGTATTATATACTTGACTCCAGTTATACTTCTGGTGCTCGGAGTGTGACCACAGCCAGCAAGCGACAAGCAGCCATGGCTTAAATCTTACGTATGGTCGCATTTGTACACGTGTTGTACCTATTTGAAAATCTTAGACATTGACTGACCAGTTATTGATAATGCAAAGATTTAAAAGGCAAAAGACTCTGGTTAGCTCCACAACAGCCTAGAAAGATGAGACAGTCACCTTCTTTACTAGTAAATTTAAAGCACCGATGCGCATCAGGTCCAATCAAATTTTATCGAGAACTAGTTTATTATTGCTATCGTGGTCGTAATAATAATAATAATAATAATAATAATCATTTATTTCTCTCTCACACAGAAATTGTTACAACAATCAGATGACTTAAATGTAAATTATTTAACAAGTAGTCAGTAAAAACTGTGCGAGAGACTGGTCTCTGTACTAGGTAGACCTGTATGACAGATGACCAGCCTCCCCCGACTGTACAATGTTGATGCACGAGATGATCATCTGGTAGAAATTACATGTATTTAGTTAGGTATGTGAGGGATGTATAAATGCTAATCTAATTTTATGAATGTAATATGTATTAGTGTGTGTGTGTGTGTGTGTGTGTGTGTTTGTGTGTGTGTGTGTGTGTGTGTGTGTGTGTGTGGGTGCGTGCGTGCGTGCGTGCGTGCGTGCGTGCGTGCGGGCGTGCGTGCGTGCGTGCGGGCGTGCGTGCGTGCGTGCGTGCGTGCGTGCGCGTGTGTGCGTGTATGTGTGTGTGTGTGTGTGTGTGTGTGTGTGTGTGTGTGTGCGTGCTAGTGTGTTTTTATTTCGGTACATGTAATAGATTTTCTGTTTCCTCATAACTGAGGGATTTTAGCCAGGAAGAAAGCTTTTCTTTGCAGCGATATTTTGTGAGACAATATATTGATAATTCCTTATTTACTTTTTTGTATAAATATCCTCCCAGAAAACCAAAGAACCGACTGGAGAAGGATGTAGACCATTGCTTGTTTAGTGACGAGCAAACGTTGTATGCCCGACGTTTGGCTAGTTGAGCTGGATCAAAAGGGATCAGAGAGTGCTGTTTTAGAATGGTGTTTAGGATGTACAGTTGGCGGACAGTCAGAACGTCTGCGAGTTGGTAGAGGTCTCTTGTGGGGAATAAGAAAGGCAAGGAGTGACTCACCTTGAGGACTGCTCTTTGCGCTCTTTCCACCTTTATCAGACTTGTTTTGCAGACGCCGCCCCATACTGAAATGCAGTATGTTATCACAGATTGACACAGGGATGTATATACTAATTTTATTATTGTTTTGTCTGCACTTTGGCGTAGATTTTTAAATACATACATTAACTTACGTATTCTTGATGAGAGTAGATCAATGTGATGCTTGAAACTTAGGGAGCTGTCGATTATTACGCCTAAGTATTTGATGTGTGTGACACGTTCTAAGTGATCAC
The DNA here is from genome assembly GCA_930367265.1 of Catocala fraxini. NCBI lineage: Eukaryota > Metazoa > Arthropoda > Insecta > Lepidoptera > Erebidae > Catocala > Catocala fraxini. Next base: position 11,349,879 of record OV884031.1, read on the forward strand.
ATGTGCAAGTCTCATTAGTTGAGCAAGAGTGGGCTATAATGTAGTAGTTCTCTGAACAATTAAACTGGGTGTTATGTAATGTGAAGGGTATGTATTTAGTTTTGTCACTATTGAGTGTCAGTCCATTGTTCTTGAGCCATGAAGTTACTCTGTCAAGACCAACTTGAGCAATAGCGCACGTGTCATCCCAAGTATCACCGTGAAATATTAGTGCAGTGTCATCCGCAAACGTTACAATTTTGCCATGTGCTAATTGTGTGCTGCACAAGTCGTTTATGTAGGTCAGAAAGAGCGTAGGGCCGAGTACGCTACCTTGCGGCACGCCAAATGCAATTGGTAGGTCATCGCTAGTATCCTCTCCAACTCTAACTCTTTGTTGTCTACCTGTAAGATAGTCGGTGAACAGCTTGTGCTGAGTATCTCGAACACCCAATCGCTCTAATTTGCTTAGTAGGAGTGGGACAGAGACCGTGTCGAACGCTTTTTTTATGTCGAGAAAAACTGCTAAAACTTTTTTCCTTTTATCTAATTTACCCACTATATGATCAGTAAGTTCATGTACTGCATCATTAGTTGATGAACCGGCCCTAAAGCCGAATTGAGATGGGGAAATTAGGTTTTTATTTTCAAGGTAGTCAGTTAAACGCTTATTTATGAGCTTCTCTACCACTTTGGATATGGTAGGTAGGATAGCGATAGGTCTATAATCGTTGACACAAGCTCTGTCTCCACTCTTGAAAATAGGTATTACTTCAGCAAGTTTGAACATCTGCGGAAATACACCAGTACTGAACATAACGTTGAATATGTGGGTTAGTGGGGGAACTAAGATGGAGTGGTATCTTTTCAAGTCATAAGTAAATAGACAATAGACTACACAAATATGAAATAAATTAATTATTTATATCTTTTAAGAAAGGAACAAACAAAGATTTCGCGGATATTGGTGCGGATACTGCGGACATAACGCATTCTTAATAAAACAGCGACTTAACTCGAAATTTGAAAGTAAGCCAATTTGAACTCTAATTGTATATGTTAAATTCTAATATTATATTTGTGTTAAATCTTTTCAATAGAGTTCAAATTTGTTTAATCAAAAATACTGAGATAAGTCTCTGTTTTATTAAGGATGCGATAATAAATAGGTAGTTCTCGCCCTAAATTTGGTTTTAAATCATGGTAATTCTATGTAAGTGTGTCACGAGTAAGAGCCTCGTAAACACCTTACTACTTATACCGGTGGAGGTCAAACTAATATGTCTCTAAGTAGTGTTAGCTATAAGTAACGTACTGAATCTGTCATAAGTGTTGTGTGTAAAGATACGGCAGACTAAAGGTACCTGATATTTTTTTTAAACTGTAGTACATATCACAGATGATATTCTCCTTAATTAAAATAAACGTCAAATGTGAACATAAATTTCAGTTTTGTTTATTTTTAGTGTTATAGTTAGGCTAGATGGAAACTGTATTTTGAACTGTTTTTATTAAGAGAATCTGCCCTCTAAAATGTCGTTATTATATAAACTGTTTACTACTCCGATTTTGGCGTATTCTGTGATGACAGATATATAATACACAGTTTTTTTATTTACTATTAAATAATACTAACTGACAAATTTAATTTAATTTATTGCTTTGATTGATCGCTGGATTCACAGTATCGAGTCACTCCGGAGAGGTTGTTTTTATAGGTCTATAATAATTGTGCGTAGGTGATGTTCCAAGTATCGAACAAGATACAAAATCTCATTCATTTATTAATTACTTATGTTGGAAATCGGCTATGACCGATGCTGGTTATAGTTATTAATTATGCTTTACATTGCTTTATAAAATTATTATTTACTTATTGTTGCAGGTTTGTACAAAAAATAAACAACTTACCTACACCTTTCTAACAAATCTGTTAACATGTTAAAAATTATTGATAGAGAATACGTTTACATCATAACTTCATAAGAGAATAATATTCTCTCATAAGTAAAAATAAAAGAAAAAAACACCGGGTATTACAGATAATGTTGGCTAGAGTAGGTTTACAGACGATGGAAAACTAAGTTAAGTCCAAGTTAGGCACTGGTCACCGAAGGGGGCACGCCACGATCGTGGCGGTAAGTCCCGTGTTTGAGGAGTGGCTGGAGAGGCGCCATGGCGCCCTCACCTTCCGGCTGACACAGGTAATGACTGGCCACGGTTGTTTTGGCCAGTTCCTGTGTCGTATACGCCGGCAAGAGACGCCCGGTTGTCACCACTGCGGCGACTGCCGCAATGTTGTAGAGGACACGGCGCTGCACACTCTGGCGGTTTGCCCCGCTTGGGCATCGCAGCGCCGGGAGTTGATCGCGGCAGTCGGATTGGTTGCCCTCTCGCTCCCGGCCGTAGTTCAGTCTATGGTCCGGAGTGAGAGGTCGTGGAACGCCGTCGCCTCCTTCTGTGAGGAAGTAATTTCCATCAAGGAGGCGGCGGAGCGGGAGAGGGAGCGTTTGAACCCTCTCCCCAACCGCAGAGCCGGGCGCCGGAGGGCGCGGGACGACCTCCAGCCACCCTGAGGATTGACCTGGGGGTGGCGGGCTTTGTGGGCCTGCCCGCCATCCGTTCAGCACCAGGTCCGAGAGGCGGCGTGCGTGTTCCCACGCGCGTCTCTGTTGTTTCGAGTCCGTCTCCCCTCTAGGGGGGACAGTAGGGAGTGTTAGAAGTGCCTTTGGGTAGATCTTTCGTGTAGTGGCCTGCCGTTTCATACGGCGGGCCGAAACCTCGGCGGGGTCGCGACCGCATGCGAAAGTGATTCGCGCGGCCCCGTCGATAGTGGTTTTGTCGAGGAACACCGTGGTAGGTTTAGTCGGTATTCCGGGAGGTACTTTATCTTTTCAACATCTTTATTCTACCCCGGCGAGTCCGACATAACTCCTCCGCCCGCCCCCGCGGAGGGGTATGCGTCATGCATTCCCCCACGTAAAAAAAAAAAAAAAAAAAAAAAAGAAAGGAAGAAAGGATCCTCCTTTCTTCCTATTAGACTATGCGTGTCAAAACTATATACTTCAAGCTGAATTGAAATGTTAATTGAAATTAAACTGCTATATACGGATTTTATCGCGTTGTTTATTTGACACTTTATGACAAAATTTTGAAAATAGCTGTGGTTAAAAAGCTGTGGTTTGCTAGACTACTAGACTTCATGATACTTTGAGCTCATTCTGCGTAAATAGAAACACCAATGATTAAATTATGTTCGGGTACTTTGAAATAACTACACTGGAACATTGAGACAACTGCCATCTTAGTCTCCCCGTGACCATGGCTGCTGAAAAGCAACCGAAACGTCGGGGAAAGTGTAAAAATAAATTAAATCTAAATAGTTTAATAATAATTTAATTAGCTTAAAAATTAGTAAAGTTTAATAGTAGTAGTAGTGTAAAAAATTTCATTTCATAATATTCGCGTAAATAGAAGACAATATTATTGAAATGTTAATACAATATACCATTTTACCAAGAATTTAACTTCCATTTGCTTATATGATTTTTAGTGTGCTAGTCTACTAGGATATATTGTTTCACTACTATCATACTGTCTAAAATGAATAAGAAGCAAAACCAAAAATATGCCATCATAAGTGTGAATTGCAAATTTAAGCAAAGACAGTATGACATACTTATTACTTATTTATCTCCATAATAACGGTACACGTCACGGGTAAATAGAAAATAGATAAATGTACTGTCCCCGAGGGATAGAAACGTTGGCCTTGATGGCGTAGTGGTTAGTGTAACCGACTGCCACGCCTGAGGTCGCGGGTTCGATTCCCGCACAAGTCAAACATTTGTGTGCATGAATATGGATGTTTGTTTTGGTCTGGGTGTTTCTATGTATAATATGGATGTATTTAAAAAAAAAGAAGTATACAAAGTGGCGAAAATGTTATCACATTAAATGATATACTGCCTTAAGCTGGTTGATATAAGACGGTTAAAATGAACTAAAAACCTATTTTCGCAGAAATTAAGAAATTATTTGTTTGAACAAAATAAATAAAATAAAATTAGACACAAATTGGAGTACCATTGCAATAAGTCCTACACAAAATTGTCAAAAATAATTGTTATTCGCAGATCATAACTTTGCCACGCGATGCGGACGTAGCGCCAGAATGTGTCACCAACGCACGGACGTTTGAGTCGTTATCTTTGCATTACACATGATGCTCTAAACTAAGAAAACAAAAAAAAAGTCCTGTGGCTAAACTACTGAATAGATTTGGTTCATAATTTGTAAATCATCAAAGAATACCATGTAATATAATATATGTAGTATCAATTAATGTAATAACATTTGCGCCACTTTGTATAATTATGTATGTTTATCCATTGTCTAGTACACATACTTAGTACAAGCTCTGCTTAGTTTGGGCTAGATGGTGTTGTGTGAATGTGATAGAATATTCTTATTATTAATTTATCGACACAATCTAGATTAACGCAAGCGAAGTCACACTTTGTTGCTTACTTACTGCTTTTAATTTTGAAATATAAAACATATATACACAGAGCTCTCATATGGAGTCATATTAAATATAATTCAAGTAGGAACATAAATTCAAACAAAACGTCAGTTGTATCGAAACTACTGCTGGATCATTTACAATAGTAAATAATGCAATCGTAAATAGCCTGATATTCAACGGTAACCGACCTTAGGTCACTTCCACCATGTGCGGTCACTCGGGCGTTACTGTCTCCGTAAAAGGAAGCCGTTGGACTTCCATCACAAGAAACGTAGAACACCGTCTGCTGACAGTGCAAGGAGACTTAGTTGCTCTAATGATCATAACATGTTATGTATGTGTACCATGGTACATAAGGTAATAATAATTGTCTACAATCTTCTGTCAGGTAGAATTTAATTGCGGTAGCGATCTTTGTCGCCATACACCACATTATTGATACGTGTCAGGATGTAAGTTCAAACAAAATGCAAATATTACGACAAAATATTATATTACTGCTTTACAACTGACACACGAACAGACTAAACACTTACAGAAGTTTTCTTCTTAATTTCGTGTTGTAATCGCCGTTGATTGTTCGATATGCCCTTCATTAGGAGGTATCCAGAGAGAATTGATTGCCCCGGGAGCTCGATTTAAATGGTTTATTCTATTTAGTTGAATGATAATGCTAATGCGTATTGATGCGTGATGACAAGGATTAAAGAGTTTGTGGAGACGTTTATTAAGTAAGAATATAAAGAGATAGCTACTACCAAATAGAGCAAGACCATAGAAATTGTGAAAGGATTGTGTGAAAGACGACATGGTTAAAAGAGAGTGAATTCTGCGATGACGACTACTTAGTAAATAAATAGAAGAAAATACTGGGCCGGAATTTAATAACTTCGGATAAGGCATATACTACTCTACAAACGTAATAATTGGTAAAAAAGTAAACGACTAATGTCCGGTTCCTATATCAAATAAACGAGTCCTCTTACTTACGGACAATTAATTTTTTTTAAATATCTATAACAAATAATATGTCAAAATTAAACTGTCTGTAGCTAAAATGACTCGTTCGTAGATATAGGAACTGGGCCCAAGGCAACTTTACAGTAAAGCAGATGCTCGTAAATCTCGTCAGTTAGAGTTAATACAATAGTGCACGTTCATCGCGTATACGGGAAAACAATGGTAATTGTGTGTAATTAAAATGCGTGACTTTATGTTCCATTCATATCGTTGCAACTCAAGTATATTACTTTGTATATAGCAAACTAGTGTATCGCGTGGCCTCGAATGTAATTCTTACCTACTATAGCGTGATATAAACTTTGTATCTTGACAAAAAGTTTAAAATGTACTTAATTCGTTTCCTTAAGTATTCCATGTAATACGAGGTCGGGATATCTTGGGTAAGCACTTTACTAAACAAACATATATCTAGTATAGATTCGAGCGATTTCTACGCGTTTGTAACCGGAAAATCCTGATAACAACAATTTTATAAGTACAGCGAGTCATAGAAGTCAGTAGGCACTTACGGTTATCTCTATGCCATTAGTCCAGTTAATTTCTAAAGTATTGCATACCAGTTTAAAAACAAAACATATGAAATACCTATATACAGAATGTCCGGTAATTAATGGATAACCTTAAAATGTCTAATAGCAAAATGGACGGCTGTTAAAAAAAATGAAAATAAATCTATCCTAACTACTACTTGAATTCCATAGTTTATTTGTTGTTTTATTATTAAACACAAATTATGCTAATAGATAGACAGTCAAAAGTACGACTATCCATTGCACTTTCTTTTCTTTTTAATTTTATTCTGAACTCCTATCGTTTCTACTATAAGACTAATGGCCTGTACATATACCAAACCATATATTATAAGTAGCATTTTCGACCATTTAAAAATACGAATCGTCATAATTTGGATAGCATGATGTTGTTAATTTTTTCATTGGCCTCAATTTTGGTGATGTTTAACAGGACATTGATAAATGATGTATTTAGCGCATGTCATTTCTGTTAATAATACTTACAAAATCTGCTCATCCATACTGGTAATCACAGTTGTGAGATTAAGTGAGCACGTTATACGTATAACAGATATTTTCAAAAACCAATTACAATACGTCTACTGCTCAAAGAAATACCTCATACACTGAAAGCCAAGCCAAGCCAATCCCCTTTTACTCAGATTACTTTAACTGTTTAGCTCTTTAAGACCTGACGTCATCACGCGACACGGTGCGTCAACTGCCTCATAGAATTGAGGAACACCTGTGTTTACTAATATCACGATAACGAAACACTTCAACTTATTGATAACAACTGTAAAGAATTCTTACTCATCGTTACATGTTATCAATATTTCATATAATATGTTAGGGTCAATACAGACAGAGCGGGAAAATGCTCTAGCACTTCTACAATGTAAATAAAATATTAATCTTATCTCATTAAAATAGAGCGGCATATCGCGTCCAAGAAGTAAAATCCATTCCAGCCGACAGCGGCGTGTTCTACATTATCGAGTGGTTGAACACTCGTGTGCGCTAGCGGCGCGCGGGGAAGACCGACCGCCTAGGCCCTCCAGACTCCACGTGCCGTTCAGATACCGTGTGGCAGGAGTAGAGAGCCAAGAAAGCACACGTAACGAATGGAGGACGAGAAATTTATTAATTACGAACCTGTTCGAGCATACGCGTGTCGTCTGTTCGTGCATATGCGCGACTCTTAAAGCAGACATGCGTTTTTTACGCTAAGTGTGAGTGGCGGCAATGAATATATTTGAGCAGACTCAAGCTTTTTGCCGCTAACATGGCTGCTGTAAAGCACCCGAAACGTCGGGGAAAGTGTAAATTTAAATCTAAATCGTTTTAATAATTTTGAATAGGTAAAATAGTATTAATGATTCAGTAGTAGTGTAATATTTTCAAAATTATAATATAATATAATGGTTAATATAATAAACATCGCGATAAAATCTGTATAAAGCAGTTTAATTTCAATGAATAACATTCGCGTAAACGTAAGACAATATTATGACGATACCAAATTACGGTGCCGAATTACAGCATACTAAAAACCCGTTATATACGACCGCACCTTAATGTCACACGCTATATTGGTGCTCACTTATGAATTATATTATGATATATAGTATTATGGTATGATATGACTAAGTGTTATATAAATTAGAAGATATAAAATAATCAAAATATGATAAGCATGCTATCTACGGTTTGGAAAGCCTGTTGTGTGGTTGTATTTGTTTGCTTAGTAGTAAATAAATAACTATCTGTGTTTGATACAACTGTTAAAATTTATTCGTTTAAACAAAAACACTCAATAGATTTATTCATAAAACAAGTATATGGGTTGTAACTTAAATAAACCCTATGTTAAGCGTTATTCAAAGGTACTTAATAAAAAATGTTTAAGTAATCCCTTTGAATTGATTTATATTAAAATATATTAACTTTAAAGCTTTCTATATAGATTCGTTTGAAAATACATACTGTATAACAACGCCCAAGTTTTTATAATTCGCATTTTATTTGAAATAGAAATGAACGTCATTGCCCTCATTTCCAAACGCCATGTTTCAATGCTCTAAGAATGTAATAGACGAGATGAGAATTATTCTATTTTTAAAATACAAATTTCTTTTTTTGCAGTATGGCTCCCGCTCAGCAAAACGTTGAACTGTGTGGTGAAAAAATGCATTCGGATTTAATAAAGAGGCCAGCTAATTACCAAAATTATGATGTGATGAATGAAAATAACAACGAAGTGTTACGGGACAGTGATTTTGAAAAAGTGACAAGTGACACAGACTTTGATATTAGCAAATATGAAGCGATGGAGTTCACGGCTCAAATCAAGTGGCCAGATCTTATAGTTCAAATTTCTTTGCATTTAGTTTCAATTATTGGACTGTACCTGATTATTAGTAATCAAGTTAGGATCTTCACAACCTTATTTGGTAAGTTTATATATTTTCTTTTTAATTATATTTAAGTTAAATCATAACCGCTTGGTAAAATATGCCTAGGAAGCAAACAAAATTACAATAATAAAAAACAAATATGATGAAAATTACCATGTTGTGAACAAAGTTATAATGGAAATTTTTGTTTTTGTCATTTCTCTGGGTTAGTAGTCATCACGTGCAGACCTTGACACAGTCACTACATCCAATCATATTTCTAGTACGAAGGAAAATTACTGAAATATTGTTAAAGTATGGACATAACACTAGGATAATATGCGATGCTGCTGTATGATCTAAATATATGACGTAAGAATTTTAAAATATCAGAAATGTCGTTGTTATTGTGATGCAGAACACTTATATTACTTTGGTAATAAAACATTCACATAAACGCAGACTACATTTTGTTTTGATTTGAGTGTGCCTATTCTGATCAATTTTCTACTATGTTATAATATTTGAACATAAACATTATCTTCTATAAATAATATTGTATTAATTATTTTTGTTATGAAACAAATAATTCATCTTGTCAAAAAAGCAAATTTACCTTATATTCATAAATTGCAGTATATAATATTGAGGTTTTATTGTCTTTATTTAAAAGCAATGCATTGCTTTTTTTTTATCTTTAACAATAGGATCTGGATGATGGATGGATATTTACACACCTATACCATTTTAATTTTGCAATTTAATTTTACGTGCTTAATCTTTTACGAGTAGGTAACTAAATAAACAAAGTTAAAACAATGTTTTGCAGACTTATCTGATATTTATAGCTTAAGTACTTAATTTGAAAGCATAGTGATACTATTATAACTCTAATTGATGTTTTTTTGGTAACGTTTTTTACCTAAACTAACTATGAGAGGTAGATTCTTTTTTAATTGTATATTTTAAAATCTCTCACCACTTTCTGATATCGGCTGCTAATAGACAAAAATGTTATTTATTGTCGGATATTAAGGCAAATAGGTAGGTATTATTTCAGTACCTATTTATTTATTTTAATTTTATAGGAGGAGAGAAATGATGTAGACATCCGTCTCTTTATTAATTTACTAGATTTTACCGCTGCCTCGCTCGCGTAAATGTAGGTTAGATAAAAAAAATCTGGTTGAATGCTTTTCTAATCCCCTGATAACGTGTATGCGAAATTTTATGATAATAATCGGTTGAATAGTTAAGGTGTGAAAACGTAAGAAACAAACTCACATTTGCGTTTACATAAACATTAAGTTAGCATGTTACGGCAGCGACCCAAAATTTAGATTATCCTTTTCTTAATTAAAACTGACTATCTAACGACATTCACTTTATAACATAATTGTCGTCCTAAGTCCAACCATTCCCCGTGATGTCAACATTTTCTTCGTGTTTTAACCCACCTTGTGTATTTGTAAATAAGACGTGATTAAAAATAAAAATGAAAATGCTGTTATTTCAGTTTGGAATGTCGTTTATTAATAATACAAAATAGTTTGTTGTTCTACAATTATTGGTATTTTTGACATTCTTGTGAATATATGTTATCGAATGTGCGTGGTCCCTCCCCAAACATTCGTTGCTCGCTGTCCGTAAGCAGCACGGAAGAGTGTTCGTATTACAACGGGACGTGGAGGGGACGGGGCGGGACTGTGCAACAACCGTGGCATAGACGAGCGTCGTCCGGGCCCGGACGGGACACGGATCATGTACTGTGTGATATAAACTGCTTCATACAAAATGTATGTAACGTTTCAAATACGTGCCCCGTCCGAGCTCCGGCCCCGGCCCGGCCCGGACACGGCCCAGTCTAATATAATTCATCCCTTATGCAAATTATAAATAAAACGTTTCATCCGATTTTATGTTGTGTTATGATATTTTAATATATTTAACGGAATATAAAGATAACGCACTTTTAAAATGTTACTGATTCGTATATAATACTGGATATTACTTATTACTCTTATGACTTACGGATGAAAGTAAAAACTATGACAAAATATATTGAGAATCAAAGTGCTGAATACTGAAATTAAACCTGTAGATAAAAAATATTAAGAAACGCTGCCCGTTTGTTTATATTTTTTATCTCGACTCGTGCGCCTTACTATAATTATTATTATTAAATATGTACACCAATGCACAAATATTGTATAAGTGTCAAATAATAAAATAATAATCATCTGTCTTACAGAACATAGGCAATAACCTTTAAATATACTTAAACTTAAAATGCAACATAATTATTATGTTCACATTGGACGTTTATTTTAATTTAGCAGAATATTTTAATATACTAATATTATAAAAAGAAAAGATTTGTCCGAGTTGATCCCATATAAATAATATTTCACCAATAGTAACTTTTCTTTTTTTTGACCCAGGTTAACCCTTTATGGATACCCCCTCCCCTTTGGTTATGTGAGACTCTCCGTCCCTGAAGGAGGTTGTTATACATACTAAAAACCTGGGGTGAGCAGTCCCTCCGCCGACGGGGTGGAGTGGGATGGGATCGCGTTAGCAATCACCATCCCGCCCCGGTGGTTGGCCCGGCTGATGGTGACCGGGCCTCAGCACCTGTGGAGGGGTGGCCTTGCTCACCAAGGCCACCCCCCTGACGTGTGGGGCCGTGCAAGCCGGTAGAGAGTCCCCCGACTCTGTACCCGTGACCCCACTATACAGGAACGCGAATGCGGGCAAATCGGCTCCTCCTCGCTCCCGTCTGTCTGCGCCGGAGAGAGTCAGTGAGGAGATTGTTCTCCCTGGCCCTCTCCGCGGTCTCCTTCTGCGCCATGACAACCTCGCAGAAGGAGACCACTGCCTGCCACGACCTCTCGCCGCCGAGCATGGGGTTGATCACGCTCGGCAGGGAGAGATCTCCGCCTATTATGGCCGAAAGCGTGTGCCACTGCGGCCCACACGTGGCACACGCCTCCAGCGTGTGGAGCGCCGTGTCTTTCGGCGCCCCACACTTGTGGCAGGCCGGGGTCGCATCCCGTCTCGCGATCTGGTGCAAATACTTTCCGAAGTATCCGTGCCCGGCAAGCACCTGCACCAGTCAGAAGGTCAGTGACCCGAATCGTCGCCCTATCCAACCCCAGAGGACCAGGCGAATGGCCTCCACCGTCCGCTGGCCAGGGACCAATAGTAACCTACTTTATCCAGAAGTAACATAGGCTATTATAACATCACGCTACAAGCTATGGAAACGGAGCTGTAATAAAAAACGTGACAAAGCAGGTGACAGCTAGCTTGTGATATTTATAATTTCGCTATATTTTCCTGATAGACCAAGCAGGTAGGAGGACAATCGGAAAAGAATAACCTCTAAAAAAACAATTTAAGTTGATTGCAAAACAGATTGTTATAAATTAAAGACCGGATGTCGCAATCAAAACTCGTATGATTGCAAAATTGTTAAAATTTTAAAGTAATAATAGAATTCCCAGGATGATAGGAAACTTGAATGCGGACTAGCTTATTCAAGAGTCGATTAACAACTTCTTTATACTAGTTAGTAAGAATATGGCATCTGATAACGGTTTATAGAGAGAAAGGTAAAGATAGAGGTGGCAAGAATAATATTTATAGCATATGTTACTTTTCTACATAAAGTAGCTTTCAAACGGAGAAGGAATTTTTAAAAATGCACCAGTATTTTATTAAGTATATTCATTACAAACGAAAATTTTAATCTTTTATCTTGTATAATATTAGATAGTATAGGTATTTATACCTATACTGTACCCCATTTCAAATAGTGTATATATTTCACAATTAGTCTAATTGCTTACAATATTTTACACGCCTTTCAAGCACATGGAGTCCAAGCCAAGCTTACCGCAATAAAAGTAAATGCATCCGAAATTCCCTCACTATTATTATTTTTGACAAAAATACACTCAAACTTATCTCAGCAGCGAGACTGTGTGTAACTTTGTATACAGTCTGTATACAAACTGCCTCACTGCTGGACACGACTCAGTATAAGAAAGACACTCAGTAGGTACCTACGAGATATGATAATATTTAAGTCACAAAAAAGTAGATAAGATACACTGTAATACATTGGTGCTGTAATAGCATAAATTCAGGCTCCTTTTCTGTCCGTATTTAGGTATATAGTAGGTATTTTACAAACAGACAGTACCAAACTCCTCTGGATATTGAGTACGCTCGTCGTGGACAACCACGACTTGGGACCCGAGCGTACTCTAACTTGAAGATGCCTCGCGATGAGGTGAAACACATGTCAAAGCATATTTTGTGCTCGAAGCAGAATAGGTACTGCAAGTTGGAGTACGCCCAGTTCCCACGTAGTGGCTGTCCCTATCCAGAGGAGTTCGGTATTTTCAACCTTTTTTCTATTGCAATAGTTGGAGAGGGCAATCCGAGCGTGAGTGGCGGGTTCCTCTTTTCCCAATAATTTTATTATAATGGACTTCCGCCAAGTAACGCCTACTTCGATTTAATGATAACAGAGTGTGTTACTTTTATAATATCAACTTTATTAATTGCACTTTGCACAAAACGTGTCGTCTATTGTTTGAAATACACATTTCGTAGCTTATTCTCGGATAAAATACTAACAAAACACTGAAGCATTATATGACAACTACAAAATATTGAGGAATGTAATCGTTAGGCAATCAGCGCATTCATTAGTGCATAACGTTCATATCAGCCATCCAGCGCTCACAACGGCGCTCGGAGCGGTTATTCACGATTAACCTACGATAAGCTAGATTTTTGCACTGATCTTGATAACAGCTGCAACTGCACGGATGGGATATTTGTTTAAGTGATCGCCTCGCCATTGTCACCGCGCCGAGTCTTGTAGTCTTGTAACCTCACACGGAATAAAAATTTGTGTGATCCACATACCTATAGTTGTATTATTAGTCTGAGTGTTATTTGTGTCCGTTGCTTGAATGTTTGTAAAGTCTCCCGCGACACTTTAATTATTCCGAGAGCGGAAGATGTCCTTTAAAAATGAAATAGTAATAAGCAGCTCATATGATTTCCAAAAACTGTCTTAAATTCCAAAGATCGGTAGAATATTCGTAAATATTCGGTTTATGCAATTATTCCATGACAAATACATACGTACGTATACACACATCAAAAAAAGTTGAGATATTTTTTCTCGTCTCAAAATATGGATAACACTGCACAATAGCATGTCTGATGATTGGGTTATGACTTACGTTACGTGATATTAGTCCTACTTTTAATGACAAGTTCAAATATGTGACTGAAATTTCTTTATCAGCTCTAGTTAATAAAATATGACACATGGGTCTTTTTATAATAAAACACAGTATATTTAAAGATTATCTTATTTAATTTAGTTCTTAAGTTGAAAAAACCTTTCTATTTTTGACTTCCTTGCTGAAGCTAAAGCTAGAGAGCTGAGCTTATTATTATTATTTATTATTATATATTATTTTTTATATATTTATTATATATTATAGTGACATATATACTCTCCGCAAATGAAACAAAAATGATTCGGATTATTCACACAAACACGTCTTGACGATGCCATATCAAATTATAAAGAAAACTTAATATTGTTCTAGTTATCAGCAAATTTAGTGAAAGCTACAACTTGTAAATAAAAGCTGTTACAAAAACAAAGAGGATATATCTAGAATCTGCGACTTCGAATTAGTAAACCTCATGTGATAAAAGTCATTCATCAGACAAAAGTTGCCATTTTGTTGTGCAGTGTAATTAATGATTGCATTATTAATTATTGCTTTAACATTTAAAAGCACACAATTTTAATATGAAAATATCTATATTATTTTTGATTTTCTTTAATAAAAATCGATTTTTAGTCTCTGTGCAATTTTTAATTTAAAGAATTGCAGATTTGATTAAAGTTAATAATTTTATTCATTTTAATATGCTGTTATTTACAAATTTAATACAAAATGACTCTTCCTCTGACTTAAATGCAAGCGGAAATCCTCCTGGCCATGCTGTAGTTCAAGTTGTCCAATAATTCTTGTGATAACCTGTCCCATTCTTGAATGGCGGCTTCCTTGATCTCAGGGTTCTTGGAGGTGGCTGATGACACCAAACAGCTCGCTTGAGAGCGTCCCATGCGTGCTCCATAGGGTTTAAGTCCGGAGAGCTGGCAAGTCAGTCTTACCGTGATTTCGTACTCCCGGAGAGCAACGCTCACTTGTTGAGCTCGATGTGCCAACGCATTATCGTTGACCAATACGAAATGGTTACCATAATTTATCCTGAATCGCCTGATGATGCCACCAATAACAGCTGTCTTGTACAAATAGCTGTCATAGAACCTTGGTACGGGACCCCAAAAAGATACCAATTTGCCACGGTTCCAGTGGCAGTTCTTTGCCTTTCGAAATTTCCAGGCCGTCTCCAAACTCAGACACGTCGGTTATCAGCGTGCGTACTAATCCGTGTTTCGTCAACAAAAAGACAATTACGCTAGACATCTTCGTCTTCATCGTTTTGACGCTGCCTGGCTCTCTGCAAACTGCGTCGCTGTCGTGCCCGTGTATTCAAAGGTGCTCGCCAGGATCTCCTTGATCGTAATCTAAAGTGGTGTAAACAATTATGAATGGTCTGAGTGCTAATATCCAGTCCAGTAGCAACTCGCAGCTCTAATCTCAGTTTCGTAGCGTTAATTATTGGATCACGGACGGCAAGAAGTCTGATGTCGCGCTTCTGAACATCATTCAAGATAGCCGCCACTACGAGATCAATCAACCAGGTTGCTCATGCTCCAGTACTTCTGCAGGGTAGTTACGACGCAGGCTTAAGAAACGGAGGCACTGACTGCGATTCGCCTAGTAGAATATCCTTTTTCACGCAATAACACTTTTCTTGCTCGCAAGACTTCAGACAGTCCACCTGGCATTTTTCAAATGAACTATTTCAGAGAAATAGATTAAAACAGCGATCAGGCAGAAACAAGAATGAGGGCAATTTATCATTCACCTCGTTTTTATACTATAAGATAACAAAAGAACCTTTTATATGTTCTACAATTAAATGATGTGTTTTTAAATGTTAAAGCTATAAATAATGCATTCATTAATTATATTTTGACACGAGAAAAAATATGTCAGCTTTTCCAAGTGAACGCGGACTTTTTTTGATGTGTCTAGATTACATAAATTTGTAATCTATACGTTCAGCTGTGTCTGTTTGGGTACGTCACGGCTTAAAGCGAATAGATAATTATACAACATAATGTGCAAGTATGTAGGTACCTACCCACTCTCATACTTGTAAATATAATTATCTATATAGCTGTTACCCGCGAGTTTGTCTACAGAGATTAAGAAATTTAAAATACTTGACTTTTAAGATATGTACTAGAATACATTGTTATGTTAATAACGAAAATAAATGCCTCTATAAGCATAGCTTGCGTGGAACATCGCCTTTACCGCTGCGGTATTGACACGTTTCTTTATTTTGTCACTTGTTATTTTCTCCGATAAGGAACTCACGTTCGTAGTATTTCGGCATTGTTCGGCTGATGTCGTAGAATTTTTCGTAACTATGGTTACATATATATGTGGAGTAAGTGACTAAATGAAATGTGATTACAAGGGTATAGTTATAGACAATAAAACCTTAATAAAGATCAAGCTTAAAATTTAAAACGATCATGGACGAATTTCGACCACTTGGCGACCTCTAGTACAAGTAAAACCTAGTAAACGTAAAAAACTGAAGACCACACACAAAATAATGCCGCGGGATGCTGCAATAGTTTTTAAAATATATGCGAATAGTAGAATATAAGTGGTGATGCGCCAGTTACTGACCATCATACGTTTCATCTTCTATAATATTTGTTATATTATTCAGTAATATAATCTGTTAAAACTGATTTTTTTATGGCATTCAGAAAAAAACAAGAAAAAGATTAAGAAAATAAATTGGGACCAGGGCAAGAGAATGAGAGTCATCGTAGATATCGTAAAATATTTTAGATTATATATAGATATATAATAAGACAGATGTCTTAGCGATGTAAGGGTGATGCCTCATTAGTGAGTTGCGTTGCGTTGCGTCGACGCTGCGTCGTTTTCCATATATTTTTTGTGTCATGCCACATTAATGCGTTGCGTCGTCATACGCGACGTTTTAACGGATCGACGGGCGAGAAACGAAGGGGGGGGCCAGGTTCTGCACTGCGCTGTCGAAGCTTCGGTGCGACGACGGACAGTGTACCGATCCATTGTGGAATGAAGACTGAAATCAGTGCGTGCGTCGCCCTTTTGCGCTGCGACGTCGTGCGTCGTCGCAGCGCAGGTGTGGCATACAATGCGTAAATCCGTTGCCATGACGCAACGCAACGCACTAATGGGGCAGAGCTCTAAAGCGTCGCTGAATCGCTAATAATAAAGATTAACTTTAATTTGTAATATTATGAATAAATCACAGTATAATCATAAACATGATAGTTTGGTAGTAATATGATAAAGGCAAAGACAATTTGTGGCGACTATGTTATTTTATTACCGCGGCTTCGCTCGCCAAAATGTAGGTTTATTCGGTTAGATTAGTAAGTATTCTTTTTCTGGATCAACGGTACCCCATGTCCTTCTCTGTACTCCTGACAACGTGTATACGATAATATGAGCTGATAATTTTATGATAATTGTTCTAGTAGTTTAGACGTGAAATCGTAACAAACAAATGAATAAACAAACTAACTCACATTCGCATTTACAAAATATACTTAGGATGTTATCATGTGTATAGTATTGAATCCTAATAGATATAGTTATGACTTATTAATAAGAAAGATTAGATATTGGAACCAATGACTGAACAAATGTTGATGCTAATGATTCTACTTATATTATGATAACAAATTACTTGATATAAACCTACTAAACTTTTTAAGCACAAGGTGCATGAATGAAATGACAAAAAAAAGCACAGCGGCAGGCTATGCAATGCTATTTTTGGCGTATAGTCGATTTCACGCAAAAACTAGTAAGAAAATTTAATCACAGTATTGTAGATTTATGGGAGCGGGAATCGTACCTATTTAAAAACTGCTGTATTTTACATCAAAAACAGTTTTGCTCTTTAAATATAGCTTGGGTCTTAACATCATATCCTTACTCATTGTCATTGCATGTGCAGTGATTCCAGCACATGCAATGCAATGACAGCGCGTTATAGATTTGATAGCCTTAATGTCTCGTTCTCGCGCATGCAATGATATTGCTTTAAGAGATGGCGGCAAGCTCTACGTCGCCGGTTTACATATATTACAGATCTTAATTATTTTAGTTAGGCACTTACCCCGGTTTATGAATTGAGTTCAGTTGAGTTCAAATCTGAGTCATATTAGATCTGATTCCAGTGAGTAAAACTGCATATAGGTACCATGTTATTTGATCTACAAATATGAAGATACAGTCGAACCATGTACCTATATACAAGGAACAGAAGTCTATTCTCTAAAAACCCTAATTCTTATTGATATTATAGGTACATCTAATCTAAATACATATAAAGAGGATAGGAGAGATAGAAAAGCTGAGGTGATGTACAGCGTATAATAAATACGTATGGTTATATTGAATTATAAGTGCTTATAATAAATAAATAGTAGGTAATGTTAGCGGCATGGACATTGCTTGTCAAAGTCCAACGTTCCTTTAACATTCTCGCGAGGTATATTACCTTCGAGTCAATTAGGTTAGTTGTTGTATTTCAAAACATTTTCAAAACATATCACAAGTTTTGCTCTAAATATGAATGAGTAAATCAAATAATAAAAACAAATTGTGGATTTCCTGGGTATATCTTATATTGTAAGGCCCATTACACGACCTCCGTATAGTAAAATATTTTATATATTTACTACAAAATTTACTATAATTTTAAAAAGAGCATTTACTATTATAACGACTCTTTTTTAAAATGTAAAATGTTTAAACTTATCTTATTGCTGCTAAGGCTAGGTAATATTTTATGCTATAGTTAGGAGTTTGCAATTAATACGATTATCTAAAAATTACGGTCATTAAGTAAATCTCCTTAATAAAATTAAAGAATTATATCTTGTCAAATTTTCCCGTATAAAATAACACCAGCCCTGTTTTAAAATATCCCACTGCTGGACACAGGTCTCTTCTCATTGTGAGAAGAGTCAGGCCATAGTCCAACACGCTGGCCCAGTGTGGGTTGGCAACCCGCACTGGGCCAGCGTGGTGGACTATGGTCTTTATATATCTTCGAGAACAAAATAATATAAAGGAAAGAAAAATTAACTGATAGTAATTTCTAAATATTCATGACTACTTATCAGTTGTTGAATAAATTACTAGTTATGTAATCCTTCGTGAAATATGCAATAGAAACTATATAGCTGCTACGAGTTCATGTCCTGCTAAAGTGATTTGTCAAGCGTAGACAAACTTATCACTTTAATCGAACTATATTTTATGAAGTTTGTTTATGCTTTATTGTTCTTTTGGGAACGATTTCAGTGTAATGCAGTGCGATGCTTATGGATCTATCAAAAACTTTTGATTGTGTTGAACATACGAGGGGCGGCTGATAAGTTCGCGGCCTAAGGTACTTAATGAAAAAAGGATACTTTTAAATTTTTATTTTTCAATATAATCCCCCTCAAGTGATTATACACTTTTCACATCGTGAATATAATGCCTTTATACCATTGAAAAATATTCTGAAAATTTCTCTTGAAAATGGTTTTCCAAGGCCGCCTTCATATTATTGTCGTCCGAAAATCTTCGCACGCGTAACTCGTTTTTCAAGTTTAAAAAAAGGAAAAAGGCACTGTGTGCCAAGTCCGAACTGTAGGGTGGATGGTTAATTTCTGTGAACCCCGTGGCTTTTAAGGCATCTCTCGCAACACGAGCTGTGTAAACGGGCGCGTTGTGTTGCAGAAACAGCACTCCGCGCGCCAACTTACCGTGTCTTTTCTGTACGACTGCCTCACGTGCCTGACCTAGTAAATTTGCACAGTCTTGGCCATTCATTGTAGTCCCTTAAGGCAAGTAATCCATTAGTAAAATCCCTTCGCTATCCATGAAAATGGTTCTTTGGCGGCGTTTCCCCCTTTTTTATCCACTGCATCGATTCTTGTTTGCACTGTCGTATTCAAGTTTTGTCTACGGTCACTATGCGGTTACAAATTTCGTCCAAATCACTCTGACATAACTCCGAAAAATCTTTACTCGCCAACCCTCGCTGCTTGTCGAGCGGTGTGAGCATTCGCGGTAGGTACCCAAAGCGCACAATTTTTTTTCATATGCAAATATTCATGCAAAATTTCTCCAATTCGTTCTTTACTAATTTGTAGCTCTTCTGCTATCTGCCACAATTTAATTCTACGATTGGCCAGTACAAATTTTCAACTTTTTGAACATATTCTTCGGTCACTACCGTCACAGGACGACCCGGGCGGGGGTAGCCATCACAGCTCTCTCTTCCTTGTTAAAATAGCCGAGCCCATTTTTTTACCATCGTGTATGAAGGCCCAGAATCCTGAAGGACCGATGAAATTTCTTCAAAAATGTATTTTGGCGTATTCCATTTTTTTTTACATGGAAGTTAATTACATGGTGTTGTTACTTGTTCCAGGGATAAAGAATTAATTAACCAAATAAAAAAAGGGGTGTTATTTATACTACCAATTAGTCAGGCAATTAGTGTTATCAGTGACGAGATGATAAGTCATCGCTAAATGCCCTAGGCCGCGAATTTATCAGCAGCCCTTACTTCTAAAAAAGCTTTACGCATACGGTGTACGAGGTAATGTCTACGAATTAGTTAAATCCTACTTGGATAATAGGTCGCAGATTACGCAAATAACTAGGATAATATCTGTCGCTAAAAAAGTAGCTACATATTCATCAGCAAGCAGGCAAGTTAAATTAGGAGTGCCACAAGGCAGCATGTTGGTCCACTACTTTTTAATATATATACTAACGATCTGCCTAAAGTCACAAAATATAACACAGTACTATTTGCTGAGGATAGCACATTTATATTTACTGGAAAAGATAAACTATTTATAAAGTAAGAGACAAATTTTACATTAAGGAATATAATAAATTCGTTGACATTAAATAACATGAAGATTAATTTAAATAAAACTCATCTTATGACATTAAGAAATAGAACTAGTAAATTGACGAATATGGATATCCGGTATCGAGACCAAAATATTGGAGAAGTAGCAGTGACAAAGTTTTTAGGTTTAAATATTGACAACAATTTAAATTGGAAGCATCTTAAAGAAACATTATGGGCCAAACTAAAACATATTCATATGCATTATATAAATATATATACATTCATATCATTTGTATGAAGGAAAACTGCGAGTATCTCGGCTGTTTTAACAGCCTATCATGGGTATGTTTCATCTCTGATAAACTATGGTATTATGTTCTGGGGCAAATCTACGGATAGGGATGCTGCATTTAAGGCGCAAAAGAAATGTATACGGTCAATATTTGGTATTAATCCTACAGATAGCTGTGAACAATATTTTATTAATTAAAAATTCTTACTTTACTATCCGTATATACAAGGTGGCGCAAATGTACTTACTTCTACTACTACCTTAAGCTGGTTGATATAAGACGGTTAACATAAACAAAAATCTATTTTCGCAGAAAATAAGATATTTGTTATTTTGAATAAAATCAGTAAAATAATATTAGACACAAATTGGAACACCATTGTAAGCAATCGTGCGCTGTAGCCAGCTCGTTAACGGTCATATGTTCCGAGAAATCGTCTTTGTCAACTCGCTAGGATCCGGAAATTCTCGGATTTGAAACAATACGACGGTTTTTTAATATCGCTGCTTAAGGTCTTTGACACTTAAGTACTGTTATCTCTGCATTACATGAGGTTCTAAAATTTCTAAATTATGAAAACAAAAAATGTCCTGTGGCTAAACTACTGAATACATTTGGTTCATAATTTGTAAATCGTCAAAGAATACCATGTAGTTTATGTGGTATCAATTAATGTGATAACATTTGCGCCACTTTGTATATTAGAAACAGACGTATTTGTAAGAAAAAATCCAAATCTGTTTACTAAACTTAACAGTAGGAGACGAGGCGAGGCCTCGAATTGTGTATGTCAGGAAATAAAACGGCCCTGCTTAATAAAAGCGTAGGTATTGTGTATGGCTATCCGATTATACAATCATATCCCGAAACCTGAGCTGTGTAAAAATAAAATTAAGGCGATGTTAATTGAAAAGTCCTACTATACTATAAATGATTATTTAAAATATTTAAATGATGATATTAGGTATATAATTCATTATCAGCTTTAGTTAGGTATATTATTTGTGATTTAAATGTATATTTTATTGATTGTTTTATATTTAATTTTCATATAATTGTGATAATAATGACTTTCCTTTAATGATATTTTTATTTAATCCAAATAGTTTATTTATTTTGCATGCTGCTATGACAGCAGAATAATGATGACACTAAAATAAATTTTGTAAGAACTTTACCTAATCATATTTCATAAAAATTAAGATTTGATTTGGTTTGTAAATATATGACATTAATTCGTTATATTATATAGTACCTATATCGTTTTGTTTGATACCAAATTACACTGATGGCATAGTTAAGTACTCGCTACTTGCCTTGCGCCGAGTGTTGGGATTCGATCCCCACACGGAGATAAACAGCATGTTTGCGTGATAGGCGTATTATAGTAGATATGTTGCTGTTTGTTATTAAGATAACAAAAAGCAAAATAGCACGCTTAACAATCTAAGAGGCGGTACAATGATATCAAAGCTCACGTAAAGTTTCAGTATATACCTAGTATTTAATGGATTATATTTTTTTATATATTACCTACTTGAAATCTTCATTAATCAAAATTTAAATCGCATTGGTAATTATTTAATATTTTTGTTTATATTATCGCTCGTGTATAGGTATCCATTGTCTAGTATCCATAGTACAAGCTCTGCTTAGTTTGGGCTAGCGGGCTCCTTTCGCTGCGCTGCCTATCGAAGTTAAGTGGTCCATTTCTACCCGGGACCACGTAACAAGCCTTCATCTTGAACCACGTCCTGAACTACCACTAAATACCTAGTTGAATATAATTCTAATTCTGTTTATTCTCATACACCTTTTGTAAATGCAAATATATGCTTATGGATCGCGTTGTTCATCTTTAATTTCTATTAAAATCCTAAGTCAACCACGCCTCTAAAGCTGGTTGACTACCATAACGTTACAGTGGTAGAATATTATTGTTATTATAGGTAGATCTTTAATACCTACTAATGTATTAAAGACACAAAGTTTATGTATATACATATATTTATAAGTATGTTTGTAAGCGGCATCCTCATCGTCACCGCAATTAGGCTCTCAAGGGCAATTATCGTAATAAGCTATGTTTGAAATAGGATTTCGACCTAGACTAATAAAATGTCTAATGTTAACTGCAATTCAAAATTCAAAATCAATGCTTACATTTGACGTTTATTTTAATGTAGTGTAATATGTACCTTCCATTTGTGATACTTATTTATGACACTGGCACCGGATCGGACCTATATTTCTAACAGTTTTTATTACGAGAATTGGCCTCAAGCTATAATTAATATACTGTTGTATAAGTAACATAGGCTTCTCGTATACGGAGTATTGCGTATGTACCTATAAATAGATATGAGACTATTATATAAAATTGAATAAACTGATGGCTACGAGCCCGTACGCTCCATAGAAAGACGAAGCCCTGCTCCGCGGGGTTCCTATTTTTGGGTGGATTTTAAAAAGAAACCTAACAAATACCTACTAGGAGGCGAACTTTGCGGAGCGAACGGGCTCGTAACTAAATTGATTGTTCTAATGCGCCAAAGTTTTAAAGCTCTACCATTATTTTAATATTTACATTATTTTATTAACAAAGAAATTGATCAATTGATAATAATAGCGGTGGGAAATCTAGTAATTATATACCAAAACACAACAATTATGTCTAATGTCTTTATTCTAAAAGTAAATTACGCAAAAGTTCCTTGTTATCTACGACCTCCTAATCATAACTGGTATAATGTGGGCATGGTATCTGGTAGTCCCTGCACCGTCTACATCTCTGCCTAAACTTTCGGAAGTCTATTATCGATATGTTTGTTATGAATGAAATATCAACAGCATTCCGTTTTCAGTTCTGGGAACAATATACACGTCTGGTTTCGGCATCACCGCGGGCGTGCACAGGCTGTGGTCCCACCGGGCATACCGCGCGCGGTTACCCCTGAGGATAATACTGGCGCTGCTCTTCACTATTACTGGGCAGGTAAGGAAAATACTTAATAATACTACAGTCTATTTTTAACTGATTAGCTTAGCGCGCTTAGCTTCAGCTCATAGCCCTGCCCGCGTGAATCTCATGGGGATGTTTATATGAACGCATACTCGTTAATCCATCTATCATCCTAAGGTTTAACCGTGTGTTCGTTTGTTTGTTCTCAAGATGGCTAAAATTTCATATCTATTTTTGAAAAATATTTATAAGTGTTGTGACTGTGTTTATAAAGCACAGTGCTAATTATACCCTCACGTATACAGCAACCTAAGGGGCAGGACAAACAGAAAAGACCTAAGACGAGGACGCGTTGCAGACATGGCGCCCTTTCAATAAATTTTCATACACAATGTATAGAAGCGTCGCGACACAAAACAAACAGAAAAGACAGGGCGCGGACGAGACCCGGACACGACGTTTCTATATATTTTGTATGAAAATTGATTGAAGGGGCGCCGCCCGCGTCTGCGACGCGTCCTCGTCTTACGTCTTTTCTGTTTGTCTTGCCCCTAATATAACTATCACAGGTAGCGTGAGGATATCTTATTTATGTTCATAGTCCACACAATTCTCGAAGTGTTTTACGAATTACTTTTAAATAAACAATGCATACATAGACTTTCGCCTATATCCTTAATCCCGCATTTTTTCCAGTTGCATTTTTAGACGCTGAGTGGCACCTAAAAAGAACTGGCGAAATGTAGAACCAATTACGTTGCACACAACACTAAGGCTGCCGAAATGTGACTATTTTATTAGAGAGTAGTATTGGGATTGTCTATTATATATGCTTTGTCATAATATATTTTCATGCCACACGCCGAACTATTTATATGTAGAATAGATTTCCTTAAAGGCAAAAATGTCAAAGTTATTATAGCCTGCTATGTCTATTACAAAATCTTAATCTTCCTTACAAATTTAAGATTGCGTGTCCTTATACGTCGTCTCACTTCTCACTGCATGATGTTCGATTAGATAAGATGTAATAGGTATCGCGAACACCGAGTCTACAGACAAGTTGTCATAGTATACCTTTGGAACCATCCTATATACCAATTTAGTGAATATACTCGTAGGTAAATACATGTACTTATTCATGGAACTCTGCCTGATTTGGCACGATATCAACTAATAAATAAAAGAGGAGATTTTTAACATCATCACGTTTCGATCTCTCACAAATAAACATTATGTGGCTAGTCGCGGTTTAGTTGCGTAAAGTTGTTTAGTAACTAAATACGAATAACGTCAACGTTTTAACCTCATTTTATATTTCAGAATATTGTTCGACAACCAGCGTTAGATACAAGTTTTACATATGCGACGAGTTTAATACCATTTAGAATAAAAGTACAAGTTCTATCGTGTGAGACTTGTTTCCTAAAAAAGAAAGTATATATTCTAAAAATAATGTAAGGCACATTATTTTCAGAATTAATACATATGATTATGTTGTGTGTAAATTTAGATATATTAAAACTAGTTTCAATTAGATTTGGTTCCGATAGCCAATGTTCGAATATTGCAGGCGTCATCATCGTGATAAGGGGTTATTTCGTTATAGCACCTCCATTTTAATATTTGATAACATAGTACGATAATTAATTCTTCGGAGTCTATTTTCAACGACAGTTATGTTGTCACTGCTATTCCGTGGCATGCGTATGGAAACCGGTTTGGTTGTCGCTGTCACGGCCTAGCTACTGGCGGGGCGCAGGTCAAACCAGTACTACACTTAAACTAGTAGGGACCACGCAATCTATTTGTACACTGTCGGGGACTCCAGTTACGATAATTACGGGTTTATTTGTCTTTCCTCGGCGAATGAATCTGTAAATTTTAAATGGCAGCCAAAGGTAGCTTATTTTATTTAAGATTAAATTGCTATGTACGTTTTAATTCGAAAATCTTGTTTAATTTATCAACATCCTCTCGAGTTTTTGTTAGAAAAGGCTGAGAAAATATTTGGGCAATTTAGATTTTTTCATTTTAGTAGATTATGTTCATATCTAAGTCAGGTCGAAGAGTGTGTAATTAATTAGATCCATATTGTTCTATTTTGAGTGCGTAAAAGGGTAATATAGCAGTAGTAAATACCTTACATAGTTCTTTTAGCTTGTAGCGACTTCTTAAGACTGTAATAAGTAATAAGTCAGTATTGAACTACTTATTATCTATTACAAGCTTTACAAGTCCGAAATAACCGACTAAGTTTTCATCTCGACCGCATGGCCGAGTTACCATCATTCAATTGTGCCCATTATTTACCTATTGATCAACTCGACCGAGCATTTAATGTAGGTATAGGCAGTTAAATAATAATTAAAGCATTCTATGTCAATACTATTCTGATATAAAACAATTACTTGGGTACCCAAGTACAATTGTACAATCACGTTCGTGTGTCGGCAATTTATCGAACAACAATGATACCCGCGATTTGTTTGTTTATTTATACCGTGTCCATTCGTTTATTTTCTTTTTGACAGCTCACGCCTATTAATTACCTTTTTATTTCGGAATAATGTACTACAGTAATGTCCTAGGAACTTTATTGACGGGTAACGCCCACTTAGTGAAGTGTCCTGTGCATAACAAACAACCACAGACTATAAAACAGGTCTTGCAAGATGATAAATCGATCATATGAAAAAAAAAATTGATTTTATGTACTTAAGTATTGTTTCTGTAAATTTAATAACAAAAAGGAAATAAAAATTGTTACTATGACCCCATAATTAATTATTTGCAAGGAATTAAGTCGAAATCTTGGAATTTAAGTTTTGGAATTTAATGCGCTTATACGTTAGATTATTTAGAAGTATAAATATTTTTATTTTAATGATTTATTATTTATTTATTTCATATATTATTTAAAAACAAAGTAATAAACGAATACTTAATATTTATACTAAAAATATGTCGATCCATTAAATCGATTGAAAGTTCTTCTTAAATAAAATCGATTATTATTTCAAATCGAATCGGTATCCTGTGAGGGCGTCACTAATTTCGAACTGCCTCGAACTGTCAAAAAGAAAATAAACGGATGGACAAGGTATAGTGAGTTTTCGAATATGTAGTAGGATTGCATAAAAGGTAAGAAATATAATATTTTCTATCACTACAAACTATCTCTCGCGGTCAAGAATAATACTTAGGTACTTATTATTTTCGGGACCAGTAGGGATCTCTTTAAATGTTAGTTGCTGATAACATAGTAAGATATATTTTCTAATTCTGAAAATATAAAGGTATTCAATGCTGATTCATATTTAGCTAAATGCTACAACAAATTGTGGTATAATTTATAACTATAAGTTTAAGTTATACTTAATGCTTAAGTATAACTTAATCTTATAGTATTATAGATACATAGTTTACTTATATAACACACACACACACACACACATAGTCTATATTTTGTAGTGTGGTAAGACTATATCCTTCTGAAGTTAATTTTTGGGCTCAAGTATAGTTTTATTTTATCTTTCTTTTATTGATTATAATTGTGGGACTTACTGCTAACTACTATTATTTAATAATATTAAATCTATTGCAGAATGTTATTAAAATAAAATATATGTTATAAAGTTATTATGTATTGGCAATATAAATTACAATCTGGTTTATAATATTACCTAGACAGTAATTCCTTTTTTAATAGAAAGATAACGTCTTTATAATTAAAGTTGGTAGGCTATCGATTGGTGCCATAGCGTGTTAACGGTGTACACGCCATCATCGCAAACTGACCACCCTGCCCCCATATAGGCATCACCTTCGTACCTATCTATTGTTTACCCATGAATTTAATGGCCTCCTGACAAACATCAAATTAGTCATACAAATCATAGAATAAAACACGCGCAAAAGCTATTTGTTTATTTTTAAATATATTCAATGTAGAACAGTCATTTTTAATATCGTTTCAATGATTAACATAAAAATAATATACCCACGTCTACCAATTTAAATTAAATCACATTTTAAAATCTTACTATAATATTCACAACACGAACGCCATCTATTAGTCTTAAGACCATAATTATGACATTCAGGTTTAGATAATTGCCTTAGTAGGTATACCAACTGAGTGTACATTGACCGGTTACGCTGACGGCGGACGTTATTCTACTTATTTAATCTCATATTAGGGCAGGATTTCATGGACTGGAATCAACCACGTTGCCTCTTGCACATAGAGATGCGCAGTGAGTATGAACTATGACTAATACAGGTAGTTAAACAAACATGACATGATGTAATGATGATTATTTTGATAGTTTGTGTACTAGTATCCGCCTAAATAAAGGAGAACTTATAAATAAATATACAGTTGCGTTTCTGTTTGTGCGCACGTTCGTTATGTTATACCCGCGCACATATTGCCCATGGTAACTGTGCTAGCACCGCACAGTCTGCAACCAGCGCAAGTGCTGCCTTCGCCAATAAACAAAAAAAAAACAAAGAAGACACAAAAACAGCGCAACATCACTCAATAAATCTAAATTTAAAAATAACTATGATATCTTTTATTTAGATACAGATATATAAACAAAGGAATGTGCATTAATGTAACAAAAAGCTTGATACTTTTGTTACAATAAACAAGCCATTGTAACTAATAAATACTTCGGCTTCGCGGGCTCCTATTTTTAGGTCGATTTTGAGAAAATCCTAACAAATATCTACTAGGGAGCGAACCTTGAGGGGCGAACGGGCTCGTCACCATAGATGCTGATGCGTAAGGTAAGAAGGCATTTATTATTACGATAATCTTCTGAATGACGATGGTACTTTCTCGGGTTATGCAGCTGATATCCACGACCAAATAATAATTAGGATTTGGGCAGACTCTTCTACTCAATAAAAAATAAATCATAATCATGTAATTTACTACCTATACCTATTACAATAATTCAAGCATAAAATTAAAGACAACACATTTAATAAAATAGAAAATTACTATTTATGACTAAGACAAACAAAAATGTAAACATAATCATTCATCATTCTCACAAAAACGTATATATATACACGTAGGTTGGTACATCATATTATGGAATAAGTAGGTACGTACTTATTCCATATTATATCATGACACAATCTTCTCGTAACACACACAATTCTTAACGCTTAAAACTAAAGGCTGACCGATATCATCTGTTACATCGCTCGACATTTGTAAATAACGTCGTATTTAATACTTACATAAAAGCAGAGTTAGATCGCGCGCGCGAACGCGGTATAACCGGTTTTCAATCGGTCGATAAGCGCGTCCACCGTTACGAAGCGCCCACGCGCATCTGCGTAGACTGCGTATATTGATTCCTATAAAACTGTTCTAACTATGAAAAGCGAATTCTAATTCCTATAATTATGCAAAATGTTACTTTATTTTCGTCTGTCAAAGGTAAATCGAATCAAAAAGTAAAATCAAAGGTAAATAGATTTCAATTTCAATCATTATCATATTTATTCATTCATACACTAAAGTCACAAATACATAAATAGCAATCATAATATAATGCTATTAATATTGTGTAAACTATTTAATTTGTATGCTCTTGGTATTGCCAGCTCAGTCCGTGTAATCGATGCAATCCTAATAGACAAAAAATATTAAACTGAACTACGCAAGTACTAACAGATTTAATGTTCAAGGGAAGCGCAGCGCCTATATATTTATTAAGATAGATAGCGAAAGCATGGCGCCACACAAAATCTAATCTATAACTTATTTGTTTACTTAAAATGTGTTGTTGTACATTCGTCACAAAGTAAATTCGTCACTTTTGAAAAATCCATACATTGAAAGTAAATTCGTCACATGTATTAAAGAATAATAGATGGATTAAAAAGAGTGGCCATGACACCATTGCTTTGCTGAACGTGGCAGTAAATGTAAATTCACGGAAAAATTTAGTGTAACTTTGACTTTCATAAGTGTAACCTAATCTAAATAAATATATTTTGAATATGTGTAAATTCGTCATAGGTACATGAGGGTTATTGTAAATTTGTCACAAATCCTCATATTACATCATTTTTGCTTAAAGTAGCGATAGCAAAAGTTATTGATTTTAGCGCTCCATCATCGCACTAATCGGAAAACTATGATTTTTACGTAGGTATTAGGTTATTATATTTATTTATATAGTTGAAGGCAAATCAGCAACTCGTGATCTGCGATATTTTATAAGAGTTATGTTAAATTAAAAAAAGATGTGATTATTACTGTGATTTAATTGTCTTTCTATTGTTTATCTTATAATTGTAATGTTGTGGGCAAATCGTCCACTTGACAACTGTGATTTATATTTAAATGTAAGGTATATTATTAAACTTACTGTGATTATGAAAAATATACAACATTTTTATTCTACTAATTAGTTGTTTAATTATTTTGCTATCAGTGCGTTTAAAAACCATGTGACGTATATACAATAAACAAAATTAATATAATATTAGATATTTATTGCATAAATAAAATTAGAATTGTAACGAATTTACACATACTTTTTTTCGTGACGAATTTACTCTGTGACGAATGTACAACAACCCCTAAAAATTAATATTATCTTACATATGTATGTAGTTCTACGTAGACTCATGCCTGTTCGCCAGCAGGGTAAGCAGGGACTAAAAAAACTAAGATGCAACAGAATCGGCATACTGCACGGTAGTAAGTAACAACTGAGATTGCAATGCCCTCATCGTATATGTAGAAAACAGCTTATAAAACTGTAAATACATATAAGTTAAAACAAGTATCGAATATGGTAGTTCCTTACCTACCGCAATGCCTACTCTTGTATTTGTATGTATTAAAATATTACATGTATTTAAACTGTTATAAGTTATAACTGTTTAAATAGGTACCCTAACGGCATTCATGTTTTAATGGTGTACAAGTGATAATTACAAATATAACTTTCTATACGGCCTCGTCGCGGCGGCGCAGCGGCATCACTTTGACTGCTGGCCAGGACTCAGGCTCTCGACCTAATCAAACCTCATGGTCTTAGACTAGATTTCTGGGCCGCGCTGTGCATTTTCTGATAAATCAATTCTCAGTAGTAGCACGTAGTTTGGAACTATGTCTGGTAAACAGGCAATAGCAATAGACTTGCCACACGCTATCACATGGGCCTGAAAACCATAGTTTGCGAAATGAGGAGTTAGACAGAGGTACCTGTCTAACTAAGAAAGTAACTAAATATGTATAAGTACAAGTCGAGCGCAGGCATGCAGCCTGTGAGAGTTAGACAGAGGTACCTGTCTAACTCTCACAGGCTGCATGCCTGCGCTCGACTTGTACATATACATATACATATTATGTTACTTTCTATACGTTTTCCTTTAAAGTGCGAAATCGTCGATGCGCGAGTCCGGATCGCAGTTAATCAGTGTTTTTTTATATATACACCATTAAAACTATACGAATCAGTTTTGGATAATATATAAGACAGTATATTATATTGTTATATAACTAGTAAATAAAGATTATATAACTGCATTTCGTTTACAAACAAAACAAATAAATGGAAACGCGTTAGTTATCAATTTTATTTAATACTAGCTGACCCGCACAACTTTGTCTGCTTCACATAAGAGAATTTTTCCCGTTTTTGCAACATTTTTCATTGCTGCTCCGCTCCTATTGGTCGTAGCGTGATATTATATAGCCTATAGCCTTCCTCGATAAATGGGCTATCCAACACTAAAAAGATTTTTCAATTCGGACCAGTAGTTTCTGAGATTAGCGCGTTCAAGCAAACAAACAAACAAACTCTTCAGCTTTATAATATTAGTATAGATTTGATACATTTGATTGTACAGATCAATAGGTGCTAAGCAATAATTATTTAATGCAGTAATGCATTTTAGAAATCACCATGTTTGTTGCTCATTTCTAAATTTGTTGTTTTGTTAACTGTACCGAGTGCGTACCAAAATTAAAGTGGGTTTAAATAAAATAAGTAGATAACTAACTTTGTTTTGATTTTATTAAAGTGTACTTTGGGTGCATACTTTTTGCATGCCCCATGAATAAACCGAATTTAAATATGACCCACCTTATTTCTACATGTTGTGGTATGTACAAACTGCAGAATATTTCGATTCCATATTGAAAATAAAAGTGTTTATACAAAGTAGTTCAACCAGCATAGCTATTCGAGCGATATATGATGACTAAATGAAGTCAATTGTATTAATTGACCTCTTGTTGTTTAGCCTTGACGTACTACGAAATATCATTAACTGAGAATTCTAATAGATAGAACAATTTAAATGTTTTATATAAAACTAGCTTAACAGGGCCACGGTTCGCTGTGGCTTAGACAGATATTATTGATTAGGAAATAAATAAAAGTATTGACCATTCCTATGTAATCTTAGGGTCATAAGTAAGTATATGAAAACTATTGCATATAGAAATGCAAAACTCTTTAAAAAATTTAAGTTTTTTCATTGAGTGCTTTTATAAAGTTCTCGGATAACATTTGTTACGGTCTGAATCACTCTTAAGTGACTCAGTACTTTGTTTATTTGAAAATATGACACATATAGTTGTAAGTCAGATTTCATGGTGGTGATGTATATTGATATTATGGCATGCCATTATTTATCTTTATATAAATGTAAAAAACCACGCCTTGTTGAATTTTTCGCGTTGTTTATTTTTATAATACACTAATACCTATTACACAATTTTAAAACTAACCTACCATTTTAACACTTTTACTAGTTACTGTGTGTACTTCCATTTAAGCTACGCAAATTATGAAAACTATTTTGATTTAATTTTACTTTAATGTATAAAATTTGCGTAAACGTAAGACAATATTAGATATGGCAAAGCTTCACGGTATCTCCAAGGAGTAAGGGATTGACGTCACTTACGTTTCAACGGCTATTTTTATGTTTATACATAACGATGATGAACTTATCTTCATACTTACAACTGGTTAATGATATAACTCGTTTAAATACTTGCAATAGATGCAGAACGTTTATTTCGTCGTAGTACATATTACATAGTTTGATTTCGATTTTACATTGCAATAATTTTAGACGACACTACTTCCTGTACATGTATGTATACGTCATTTCCATTAGGTAAATAAACCTATCTCATTGTTCCGTGAATAAAACATTATCCATTTTAGCGTGAAAAGTTGCTATCGCCAAAGGTAGGCCACACAGAACATTATAAAAACCAGCTATCGCGTGATGCCTTTGCGTAATCTATACATATTGTAATAAGGTATCAAATCGCATTGCATCTTACGCACACATAAAACGAGCTGACCTTACCGTCATTACATGCAGTGTGTCATTACTACGATTTATTTCTATAGTAGATTTTTATTATATGAACACATATGTGACCATAATATGTACTGGCTAATTAATAATTAATAGAGGCTAGTTTGTGTGGTAAGTAAGTGAGAACTAACCTATTAATTAATTCAGGTGATATGAAAGCCATTATTTACTTGCCCATCCCCAAGGGACACACGAAATGTCAGTTAATGATCCCCTACGTTGTACAAATACAACATTTATTATGTATATTCAAACAGTCTCATGTTAATTAATACTGCTTATCAATTTTACTTTTATTTATTTGCTGTTTAATGATAAACACATTATTTCTCACAATTTTTCTAGTGATCTTATTTTTAATGCATTAGGTATACTACTTTTATGTATCACCAATAAAAACCTAAGCGTTTCTCTTTATTCGTTCATTCATCACATACCTCAATTGTATCCTTGGATATACTATATTACTGAGCATGCAGTTTTCTTTACTCAGAATGGCACACAGCACACGGTATTTACCGTGTGCTAGCAATAGAAAAAACCCGTCAAGAGTGAGTCGTAGTCACGCGGCGAGGGTTCTAACTTCTATACTTAACAAATAATTTAGTTAAGTCTATCAATTCAATTAAGTGAATGTAAATGAAATGCGCTTATCGATGAAATATTCTATTGCCACCTACACATATCTCACTCTATATGCTATAGTTCGCGTTGCAAACCTTTGAGATAAGCCAGATTCATGTGTTTTAGATATTTTCAATTGCTTAACACCTATGTGGCGTAAAAGAAAATTAAAATATACTTAAATATTTACAAATGATGCTTGATTATCAATTTATTTAAAGTAAATAAAAACGATATAAACATAATTATAACATTAATTAACATGAAAATTAATTAAGGGAGAAGAATCGTGGCAATCGCCGCATATGTCTGCAAACACACTATGCGACACATCAGTGACCTGTCTTTGGCGACAACTTCAATCATGGCATGTATTTCTCACGCGCCAGGCGCAGTAGATGTATGTATAATAATAATAAAGTTTATTGATCAATTTCAAATATTTCAGTACATGGGTATACAGTTTATTATACATGGTAAAATTATTGATTTGCTACAATTATAGTGGGTGCAGTTTTGATCTCCTAACTAGGTTACAGTATAACCTGTATGAAGGAGTAACAGTTCCGATTCCCCCAATTGATTACAAGCATATTATGTAATATTACTATTTACGTTTATTTGTATTTTACTGCTACTAAACTACGGTATAATCAAAAAAATAAAAAAATAATAATAATGTAAAAAACAAACATAAGTGAGCAAATTTTTGAAAGTAGGATATGACTAAGAACTGTTTTGTGTATGATGTGTGGTGTATGTGTGTGTGTGTGTGTGTGTGTGTGTGTGTGTGTGTGTGTGTGTGTGTGTGTGTGTGTGTGTGTGTGTGTGTGTGTGTGTGTGTGTGTGTGTGTGTGTGTGTGTGTGTGTGTGTGTGTGTGTGTGTGTGTGTGCGTGTGTGTGGTGTATGTGTGTGTATGTGTGTGTGTGTGTGTGTGCGTGCGTGTGTGTGTGTATGTGTGTGTGTGTGTGTGTGCGTGCGTGCATGTGTGTGTGTGTGTATGTGTGTGCGTGTGTGTGGGTGTGTGTGTGTGTGTTTGTGTGGTGTATATGTGTGTATGTGTGGTTGTTGTGTTACATATCTTGAGTGCTACGCAGCTGTCGGTAATTATATAAGCATTTTTTCTGTTTCTTCGTATGAATGGTGTAGAAGAAATGAGTAAATCATTTCCTTACAGTTATAGTATGTATGTTTTGGATATAAACTGTCCTCAGAATAAGACCCTGGACTTCCCACCCATTTTTTTATCCATATATCCTTTATATTAAAAAAATCACAATTATAAATACAGTTGATTATGAGAGAAATAGTAATATGCAAGATATGTAATTTAATTTCTTTATTTATTACTCAGACGTCACATCCGGAAATGTCGACAATGGAAGGCTTACAATGTGAGCTTTCTATTACCTGCATTTAATTTCAAATGATTAAAATTAAATGCAGGTAATTCAAGATTTTTTGTTAGTGGGTTTATCGTTAGATAACGATCAACTCACTAACTTTAAACAAAAAATCTTGAATTAAATACATTTTAAGGTAGTGTAAATGTAAAATCGTTATACGACATTAAAAACCTAACTTTATTAATATTATAAATGCAAATGTGAGTTTGTTTGTCTGTTTTTATGCTTTTACATCTAAGTTTCCCACCGGTCACGATAAAATTTAAGAAAAGGATATAGGGAACCTTTCTTCCTGAAAAAAGGTACTGTTCTCGAGAGATAGAAATTTATTGACAAAAAAAATGCGAGCGAAGCCGCGGGCAAAATCTAGTATTCAATATATGAATTGGCACAAAGGGTTCTAACACGCTGTATATATTTATTGCGTATGCAATAAATACCGTGGAGCTCATGTAACTATTTAAAAATAATGTGGTCGAATTATTAGTATAGATAGACAGTCATAAGAAATCACACCATAAAACTGGCATCCACTAATTAAAAATACATTATGTAAGTGATATGGAACGCACATGGCTGATGGCGTAACGTCCTTTTAGTTAGCAGGCGACAGAAAAGGTTTCTACCATTTTAGTACGGATTCCTAAACTAACAATCATTTCCGTGTGAATTACCCCGATGTTAACGCAGCGCGCGGTGTTTAGCACATCGTACGTAATGCATACCTTTACTCGTTCGAAAGAACGGTTATTTCATTACATACTGGCATCAAATAGTTCCTAATAATATTAATATAGTTTTACGTTTACGCGAATGTTGTACATTGAAATTAAACTACTTTATCGCGTTGTTTATTTTAAAAACACTTTTGTTATATAATATGTAATAGTGTTTATAAAATAAATTAATGCAGTACCTAGTATTTTAATAGCAAACTATGTAATCCTGAGACTATTAAATTACTAATATTAAACTTTAAGGCTATTAAAGTTGTATTAAACTATTTAGGTTTACACTTTGCTCGAGGTTTCGGTTGCTTTTTAGCAAGCCTGGTCACGGAGAGACTAAAGACTTAACTTTAGTTTAGTTCCTATTATTTATGTTTTTATAAAATCCTAAGTTTATGGAAAATAAAAATGTTTGCTTAGAAACAGTTTATTACTCATACATCTAGCTGATGTACCTATGCAAACACATTTCATTCTAGTCTAGAAGGTCAACGATCTCCTTATTAGCATTTTGTTTGATTATTATTCATCAGTTAGATACAGTGTTTACCCATTTATTCCACAACTACGTAATAGCAATCTAAACGGTTAATTTATTATTTTTACCCATTATTTGAACTATGAATAAGTACTATTATTAATATTATTATAAATGAAAAAGTATTTTCATTGAGTTTTTTTTTTTGAATAGCTTTTATCGATGTTTATAGCATAGAGTTAATTTATAGGCCCCAGAGTCAATTAGGTTATTTTCTTTACCAGGTAAATTGACGGTTCCTATGGTATAATAATTTTTAGAATCTTAGAACGCTTCGTTTATCGTTTTTATCATAAAACTAGCAAAGCTGTAGTAAAAGGGAGTTTTATAATACAAATGTAAAAGATTGTAAACGTTATTGAATGGTTATTCCTCAATCACTCGTAAACCGTTGAACAGATAAGGGTTTAACTTGGAACACAGACCATGTTCCGGTTTAAGTTATAGAATAGTTTTTATCCTGGTATGTGTATCTGTGGGATTCACGCGGACAAAGCTGCGGGCTGAAATTGGCACATAATTAACCTCAAACTATAGACTATACGTAGAGTAAAATAGTACATTTAGGACTTGGCGTAGATATCGGAATTGAATGAAATTTAGCACGGGGCAGACTTATGTATACAACTACCTAGTTGATTGATCATTCACTCTACAAGTTACCTAACTTGTAGAGTAAATGATCTATGAAAATTTATCAAAATTTTTAGATTTAATGTATACATTATCGCATCAGTATATGTATATGATTTTTTATTGAAATATTCCTATTTTACTTTATTATTTAACTAAATAGCAACAAATATTTATCCACTGCGCTGAGTTTTGTGGGTTCGATCACACGGGGCAAAATGTTTTGTGATCCACAAATAGTTGTTCCGAGTTCGGATATCTATTGTAACGATTATTTGAATATTTGCTAAGGTCCTCGCATCAAAAACATTTCATAAGTCCTACTCCTTAAAACAAGTCAGAAACGGCAATGAATTGCCGTAAATCTTAGAATTCGAAAAAAGGGTTCAAGTAATACGCAAAGGTTGAGGTCAGAGGTCAAAGGTCATAGTCATTTCGGGGGTATATCGACTATGCTGAGGCGATATGAGATAGATGATATATGTTTGAGGCGGATGCCGTTAAGCCTTTTATAGATAAAGTTATAGTATAGGCTAGTTCAAATTTTTTGCCATAATAGGCACTGTACCATTTCCAAGAAATATGGCGGATAACAAATAGTCTGTGTATCTAAAATTAATTAATTGGTCTCATGGGACGGACTGGTGGAAGATGTTAAGACCACCAGGCTTAGTATACAGCCCGGCAAAGTGTTATCGGATTTGACAGTTAGAAAATTCTAAGCAGTGGCACAAATTATTCTCAGTAGATGGAATGTGGCGATGTACCGGTAGTCTGCACTAGGCTCGCTTCCTGTCACGTAAGACCTCAAACATAGCTGGCGAAATGTAGGTGTAGTATTACATCTGGCTTTACATCTGAGGATATACATATATACATGATACTATGTGTGTATGTGACGATACAAGTTAAGTGCAATGAGCATTCAGTACAGTCGTCACAAAGCTAATTATAATTAGATTTGTAGCGGTTAGCTAAAACTAAATGGATACACTTTAAGCCATATAATATTCATCAATTTCATGCTAATTAGTTTACTAAAATTATATTAAAAGATGAACTAATTAACGCTAATGAAATTAAATTTGTATGGTAATGGGACGAAATTGTGTGGGTGATTTGACTTTACATATTGATTAATAATATTAAAATCTTGAATCATTAGAGACTGATGTAAATATTAATTTAATTCTTATGAACTATGTTATAGAAGGCTTATCTTAACTAATATTATAAATGCAAATGTGAGTTTGTTTGTTACACTTTCACGCCTTAAGTATTAACGAATCATCATAAAATTTCGCATACATCTTGACAGGATTATTGAAAACAACATAGATTACAATTTATCCAGAATAATTCTGTTTCCCAGTGATTGAAAATTGACAACATTAACGACATTTCCGTGGGCGAAGCTGCGGGCAAGCTAGTTAGTAATATTACTATTAGGGTCAGCGCACACCGAACTGCAAAATGCTCGCGCATGGTCGAGCAAAAATTTTACTGCTCGACCATGCAGACGGCATGCTCGCCCCTCCATGAGCATGCTCCGTTGAAAATGCTCTGGGATGCCAGGCGGGCATGCATGACCTGGTTGATGCCAAAATCCGACGTTGGCAGACGTGTTCAATATGGTTGATTGGGACTTAAGTAATTATCGCCCTTTTGGCAGAGGAAGAGGAATATGAAGAATATGTAAATAAAAAGAGAAGAACAGTATGGGTGAAACGTGGCGGGAAATATGTAGGTAGTAAACACACGTTCAGACAGATTTCTCGCTGTGGCAATACTGAGCGCGGGCGGCGCCCAGCGGCGGCTCAAACGCGCTCGCGCATATAGAACGCATACTCGAGCACGCATCTTGCAAGCTCGAACGTGGTCGAGCATCAAGTTTGGACGTATATTTAATTTTGCAATGTATATAATTGTCATAAGAATAATTTTTCAGTAGTCTCAGAAAACGCTCTGCTCTGCTCTTGGTGTGCGCTGCCGCTTACGCAACTATAATTGCTAACTAAAGAATGTGCAACTTTATTTATTACTATAGCATTTGTCAGATATACCGGTTTTTATTTTAATATAGCTTAAATATTGATAAATAAATCCGATGTGAAATCAGACAAAACTGGAATATTCGTCATTATTTATTTATATATTTTTTTTGCAGCGCGACATATACACATGGGCGTTAGATCACCGAGTTCACCACAAGTACTCGGAGACAGTTGCCGACCCACACGACGTTAGACGAGGATTTTGGTTCGCTCATGTAGGTTGGCTGGTCCTGACCCCTCACCCAGCCGTAGAGGACCGCAGAATAGCGCTGCGCAAAACGTCGCTAGATCTCATAGCGGATCCTGTCGTGAGGCTACAAAAACAGTAAGTGGATT
The DNA here is from genome assembly GCA_930367265.1 of Catocala fraxini. Lineage (NCBI taxonomy): Eukaryota > Metazoa > Arthropoda > Insecta > Lepidoptera > Erebidae > Catocala > Catocala fraxini. The sequence continues at coordinate 11,389,393 of OV884031.1, forward strand.
AAGTTAAACATGTCTCAAAAAATTAACTTTTAATACTGTCGTAATTTGTACTGCGTTTAAGCTTCGTTGTTAGCAGAGATGGCAGTAAAGTTTTAGTTCTGTTTACCCGTCTTAAAGTATGAAATTATTTCTAAGTACCCAATTATTGTTTACTTATTTTTGCTATTGTTATAAGTTATAACATATTTATGCATAATGAGCTTAATAAAGTGCTGCTGTATTTTGTTTAATTGTATTGTATTCTAACCATCTTCTCTATTGACATTAGTATGTTACTTTCATTTCAATAACGTTAATATGTAACAATGTTATGATCTGTTTCCCCTCTTACTTCATTCAAATAATGTAAATTTAATATTTGGAGACAAGGATTCGATCGAATACTATATATCCTCCTTCAATATGTCTCTCGTTTAAACTTTTATAATCTGTATACTAAAACAGCATGATGCTGTAAACATGCCCACAGTGGGTGTTAAGTAATATACCGATTAAGTACTGTTTCTATAGGTATTATTATGTACTTACATTAAAATATGACTAAGAACATCAATACTCATGTTAATCCTAATTTACGACAGGTTTTTTTTCGTAATGATTATTCTTTTTATAAAAATACATATGTTAAATGGTAGGTACTAATGTCGTTGGTGGTTATAATCAGGATTAGCTTTCTATATTAAATCATTACACCTATGTTTAAAGTTAAACATACAACTTATGAATAGATCTCAATTAAGAAGACCAGTCTGACTACATTATCGTAAGAAACTTACTGAAAATCATATTTTGCCGCGAGCTTCCAAGATATAAGCAAAGATTTGTGTCTATTAAACATCGTGGAGACAACCCTAAAGGACATATACTTACATACTTATGATAACAATGAATAGTCCCGAAAATCAAAGATTTGTGCAAAATGCTACCCAATAGATTATTAGTTTGTTTTCATTGGTTGGTTCAACCAATACAAGATTTGATCCAAATATACTAACCTAATCTAACAGAAAAAGTTAATAAAACTTGTAATTAAAAATACAGAAAATATTTAATAGATAATGGTACCTGCAAAGAAGTTTTGCTCATACATTATACATAAAATGTGTTATGAGCACGGAACGATTTGTGGCCACCGAAGCAAAAACTATGTCCTTAATTGTCTAGTTCAAGGTCTAGTTTGAAATGCATCAACCAAGGGCACTAAGTCACAGAAGAGTGAATACAACAGAAAATCTCAGTTTTAACCTTAAAGTACTTGTGTTACGTAACACGACAAGTGTTATAATGTTATTTTAAAAGTGATTAATTGGTTTGAAATTAACAAACTAATCCTTATTGGGGCAACGTCATATAAAGGTACACAATTTTAAAACCCCAACATTGCAATATATTATTATAATGGAGATGTGTTGGACCTGGAATATTTCGCTATACTTTTCAGGCATTACATTTTAAATCTGCTTGATTTGATTTGAACATCGAAATTGATTTAGCTCTGCAAAATGCAACGTTATAAAAAATCCAACTAATGTATGTTCACGCAGACGTGTGCGCTATGGCTAATTTTAAACTGTAATGTTCAGTGCTCTATTGTGGAGGAATAATGCTGTTTTGTTTTGTGTACAATTTAAGCACTACAGCTTAATTGAATAATGATGACTAACAATTAAGGTTATATATTACTTGCAATTTTGTTATCCTCTCTTAATTTTAGTATATAATGTAATATCTACGCTAATAATAAAAAGCTGAAGAGTTTGTTTGTTTAAAGTCGCTATTCTCAGGCACAACTGGTTAGAAATTTCGAAAAATTATTTTAGCGTTGGATAGCCCATTTATCGAGGAAGGCTATAAGCTATATATAAAATCACGCTACGACCAATAGGAGTTGTGCATCATTGAAAAATGTTGCAAAATCGTGGCAAATTTTCTTAGGTGACGCAGACGAAATTGCGCAAGTGAGATAAAAGTATAGTTAAAAACAATGCTATAAATGTTTCTTACAAACATGACTCTAACGTTTTACATAAACCAGTAAACCCTAATCAAATATATTTCATTGACCAGATCCTATTTTTTTTTTAGGAGAAACAAATGGCATATCGCACATTTAGCAATCTCTTATAGCAAATTTGCAGAAAGATTCTACCGCTTGTATAATGGGAAGTGTTGCAAAGATTGTTTGACATTGTGGTTACAGCAACTTTCTACCATTGCGCCGCTTGCCAATGCCAGTGTAATATTGCATTTCATTTTTACACATTGGAGTATAATTGGTCGCGCATGTACTATGACTACTATGGTTTCAGAGGAATTTCCTTTTACGATTTCTTCAATTGTAGAACATGCTTACTCCAGAAGACTACATTATGCGGTTCTTCAATAGGGCGGTAAACAGTATTTTGAAAGGATCGGCTACGCACATGTTAAGTTTCTGATGCCAATATGGTACGGTGAACGGACGATTTATATTGATGCCGCCATATTGATACAAAACAAAAAACATTGTAAGCCAATGCTTTTGAAACGGCAATAGTGCTACTGCTGGACCAATTTCCATATTAAGTAACTATAAGTAAAATATTTGGGCAGATGTAAATATTTCTTCTTTTTTAAAAAGATATCTCTTGGAATATCTTTATTTCCTATGTCTCGTGGGACTTTAAACAAAGGTCTCTAAGAACAACACCCAGACTCAAAACAACTATATGTGGATCGCACAAATTTTTGCCATGTGGGGATTAAATTCATGACACTCTGCGCGGTGGTAGTGGCTAGGCGACCAATAAAGCACTAGGTTAAAATAATAATTCACTCCTGTATTAAACTGTCCCATTGCTGGGCACGAGCCTCTTCACAGCGTGGAAAAGGTCAGGCCATAGTCCATGATATTTTAGACCGTAAATCACCAAATTAACCTGGTGGTGATAGTACCCTTATACAATTCTTGGTTTAGTGTCCCTTTCACCCGTCCTCTTCATATAGGCTAGGGAAACTGCTTCCGCTAAGGCAGGTATCATGTGGCTTGAGTCGGAGTAACCCCCTTTGTCATGCCGGGGTTTCACCCAGGAGTCGTCGTCCGTGTTGTGTTGGACATTGCTGGGTGGGTCGCTGATGTAGTTTCAGTTCCAGCAACTCACCCACCTTTCAAGGCAGCGAGTTGGCACACCATGGTAGGTTTAGTCGGTAGTACCCGGGACGTTCAACCTTTTCCCGGGTGAGCCCGACATAACCTCTCCGCTCCCCTTTTCAGCGGAGAGGTATGGGTCAAAGCATTCCCCGACGTTAAAAAAAAAAGGTACCATGTGGCTAGCGGTAGGCTGTAGCTTGGTTGTGTTTATTCCATATAGTTTCTATGATATCAATAAAAGCATACGTAAGAGAGGCGGTTGTCGTTCACTATCAGGTGAGCCGCTGGCTCGTCTGATCAATTTTATAGATATGAGTTGTAAATGCTGAAATTGCAATTTGTGGCGATTTTATTAATAAAACATTGATTAACCCTTCAGACAAAAACAGGCATAGAGTTACGTTATGTACAACCACAGAACATATACTTATGTTTTAATTTACTAAAGAGTTAAGTTTTGTATAGCGCCTGATTAAACTAAATTAACATTAGTTGTAAATATTAATTAAAAGGCGTATTTTACACAGCTGGCAATATATCATTACATTATAATAAAAATATAACTACACAGTAAGTGAATACTGCATTTAAAAAAATAAGTAAGGTAATGGTTAAAATGGTTGCTCGTCACTAACAGTTCGCCGAGTGTTGCCAGGGCAACAATTTTGAAAACACAAATATATCTAACTAACAAATAAGAATAAACAACACCCAGACTCGGGTTGCCCTGAATCTGGCTCTTCTTTGTTACAATGTTTGCTAAGTCGGCCTCGATGCAAAAATTATTCCCTGTAGGAGAAATGTTAGTAGCTTTGCTAAACAAAATTCAACATTTTATACAACATGTGCAATGTTTGGCAGAAATGTAAAAGTAATAGTTTTACTATTTAGTGACCTCGTTTTTTTGACATACCAGACATGTATGCCACAATGCATTTGTCTATTCTACACAAAATATCCATTTACTAAATTTGTAATAACTCCATGATCATAATGTAGCAAATACCAATTAAACATTAGACTCATTTTGTAACCAAATACATAATTGCGCTAATACACCATATTAAACAATAGGTTATTTTATTGCTTCTAGAGCTACACTATCCAACGGCCCGCCCGGATGATAAGTAGTAATCGATGCCCATTAACTTTGGCAATGACAAGAGTGTACACAGCCAGGTTGTTATAGTAGTACTGTTTTTAAAACACGTTTTAGTCGCTCGAACGATAAGTCATAGCTCTTTGGAAATCGCGGCAGGTAATTTATTCCAGAGCCTGCACGTACGTGGGGGAAATGTCATGTCAAATTGGAGTATGCTCACAGTTGTGAACAGCAACGTCCCTGGGTAGAAAGGCTACAAAATTCTGCGGTCTCGAGTTGGCCATGAAGTAAGTAATCAATAACTAAATACTTGTTTATTGTAATTTGTAATATGTCACACTTAAAACAATCGAACAGTTTTCTTTTCATTGAAATTAAACTACTATATACGGATTTTATCGCGTTATTTATTTGATACTTTATTACATAATTTTGAAAACTGTTACACTACTACTACTATTAAACTTTACTAATTTTTAAGCTAATTGAATTATTATTAAAACTATTTAGATTTAATTTAATTTTACACTTTCCCCGACGTTTCGGTTGCTTTTCAGCAGCCATGGTCACGGGGAGACTAAGATGGTAGTTGTCTCAATGTTCCAGTGTAGTTATTTCAAAGTACCCGACCATAATTTAATCATTGGTGTTTCTATTTACGCAGAAGTTTTCTTTTCAATGGCGTATGTCGAGGATTTAACCAACTAAGTAAAACATTAAAACAAAGAACAATCACAAGTCCTGATTTCTTGTAGAGATTTACCTACTTTATGATAAAGCTATCGTTCTAGCAATATCTACTAACAAAATGATCTAGACGATTACACTTGATTTCTTGTGTACTCCTTTTCTGAAGTACCGTGTCTGTATATGTATGAGCTGGTGTTATTTGTCAGATCTAATTTAACGATGTACGAAAATTATAAAAGCAAACGCCACAATTTTAAAGTTCATTGTTCTCAACACAAAAGTGAATTAATGACAAATAGTGTATTCTGCATGGCGCCACGAGTTTATAATCGCTTACCAAAAATGTTATTAAAAGGTAGTATTAATTACCCATTTTCGCAATAAATGAGTTTGAGTTTGAGAAGCTTTAGTATACCTACCTGTTTTTAAAACTCACGGATTTTTGTGTATCAAATATTTATTTCTTATTTTTGAGACTGTTGCATACACTGTCTAAATCATTACACATTTTGCACGTAACGTCACGTTTTAGGGATGTTGTTGTTCAAAATAGTCTAAACATGTCTTCCGAATAGATATATTAATATTCTGACACTTTGGCCACGAATTTAAATGTATATTCAAAGGTACGCATAGACTTATTTTAATTTATTATAATTATTTACTACTAATTTATTATTTACTTTATAAAATAAGAATATTTAAATGCCGAATAAAATGGCTAGCTTTCTCAATATAAACGAAATCGGGTGTCGGATCGATCGCTCTCTCTCGATTAATTATCGACTGCACAATATAGATTCCTTCATTATATTTTGGTGACACGCGACACATGTTTTAATACAGTAAGGTAAAAAGGATTTAAAACAAGAAAAAGCGAATAGTTTTTGTATTATTATGTTCTAGCATAAGCATAAAAAAAAATACGTATCAGAGAAACTCCTTTGATGTTAAAAGCAGTTAAAAGCTGATGAATAAAAACCTAGAACGCGTCCAAGTCCCATTATTTGCCGGAGCGAGTGTGTAAAGACGAATCAGATATAAATAGAAGTAGGCGAGTATATCTGACTCGTTAGTAGCTGACATTAATTAAAAGTATCATAATGGGTATGCTACGTTATAATGAATCTTTTATTTTTTGAAAAACGTCGTATTTCATCTGTCTGTGACTACCTTGTCTGCTTTAGGTAGGTGATATGTCGTTTATTGCTTAGGTGCTTACAAATAAGCTACGTAAAACCCACTTATATATACATACATATAACTAATAAAGTCGTGAGGGGTTTGTACATGAAATATTTGTCTGAATACTAATCGTGGTAAACATAACTACGAATAAGTATACATGACAAGGCCAACTCAGTCATCTTTGAGAAGATTGCCTGTCTGTGAGAACGCACGTCACATAAAATTAAATTGACTACATAAAATATAACATATTCAGTTAAATTAACTTTTAACTAAAAAAACAAAAACAATATTTTTTAAGTTTATTATTACATTCTGACACGTAACAATCTAATATGTTTTTAAAAGACAACCCACAGAATGTATTGTATGCTCAGCCCACTTAATAAAGTCAACAATATAAAGTGATTATCGCGACTGTCATCAAAGACAGTAATACTTCATACAAGGAAAACAATAAATAGATACAAAAGACCAGATTATAACTGACACGTTATAAAGCAAAATAATAGATTAAAAGTAATAGATATGATAATATAAGTGAAATGAAAATAAATTAAATTAATTGAAATTAAACTACTATATACGGATTTTATCGCGTTGTTTATTTGACACTTTATTACAGAATTTTGAAAATTGTTACACTACTACTACTATTAAACTTTACTAATTTTTAAGCTAATTAAATTATTATTCATATCATTGGTGTTTCTATTTACGCAGAATGAGCTCAAAGTATCATGAAGTCTAGCTGTGGTTTGCTTATTCTTGGGTTTGACTATTTGTATTACTGGATCCCAGGCTGGTGGTACATTCCAACCATCTTCTCTATTAAAATTAGGATGTTTTTTGATTTCAATAGCCTCGCGAAGCATCCTTGTTAGGAATCGATGTTCTTTAGCGAGAATCTGTGGTTTGTCAAATTTCAGGTAGTGGTTGGTCCCCTGTTGCACATGTTCACACACAGCAGACTTCAACGAGCGTTGGTGTTTTACATCAGCTATGTGTTCTTTTATGCGTGTGCCTATGTTTCTCTTGGTTTGACCAATGTATGAGAGTCCGCAGTCACAATCTATTTTATAGACCCCTGCATCTTGTAAAGGTAGTTGGCACTTGACGGATGGTAAAAATTGACTTATCTTCGTTGGAGGCTTGAAGTATGTGTTAATTGAAGCTCGCTATTCAAAATTATGTAATAAAGTGTCAAATAAACAACGCGATAAAATCCGTATATAGTAGTTTAATTTCAATGAATAATATTCGCGTAAACAGAAGACAATATTATGTAAATTAAATTAAATTTACATTACATTACTACATAGTCATTGTCGGCCTCGATGGCGTAGTGGTTAGTGTAACCGACTGCCACGACTGAGTTCGCGGGTTCGATTCCCGCACAAGTCAAACATTTGTGTGCATGAACATGGATGTTTGTCTTGGTCTGGGTGCTTCTATGTATAATATGTATGTATTTACAAAAAAAAAAGGATATATGTATGTTTATCCATTGTCTAGTACCCATAGTACAACTCTGCTTAGTTTGGGCTAGATGGTGTTGTGTGTATGTGGTAGAATATTATTATTATTATTATTATTAAAGTTATAGTCACACTCCTATATGAAGGGATAGATAGGGTATATAACACACCCACATTGCGCCAGTTATAATTAAAGGACCGACTTAATAGGGGTCTATTGAAAAATAAACAAAACCATCAAGAGACTAATTTCACAGCAATTTAAAAAATAATACGCTGAAATTACTTAGAAGGAAAATTCAAATAGTAATTTAGCCTATAATCTAATTTTGGAATGGGTTCCAAAGCAACTGTAAAGCTCAGGCAAGCCATTGTAGATTTATTTTATTAAAAATAATTTGGTTACATTCGATGGCTCCATGTATGGCACCCACTATTGTCTAACACCTACACTACCTGCTAAGCATTAAGCTTATTTGCCACCTTGAAAAAGAGTACAAAATCATCTTTCCCGATGTGGCCCATTATCATATTACCCAAATGACATAGGTAATAACTATCGGACAATAAATTAAAACCCAGCATACTATTTGTCAAGAGTATGCAGCACGTATGTATACTACACATTTTATTACTTCGTTTAGCCCACAAGCTATGTCGTTTAGTAGCACTGCCTCTTTAATTGTCACTTTAAGATAGTGTGATGATTAGAACATTGTTTATAAAGATACGGCATTCATCCTTTCTTTTCTTACTAGTTTTTTTAATGGCCGGCAATACGTGAGTAACTATTCTAGGGATGTGAACGTCCTTATACATATGAACGTCTTAGTAATGCATTCAAATTATATTCGATATTGTAAGGTCAAGATCGTAACGCATGTATTAATGTATAGTATCGTTGAAACATTCGAATAAATTCGAATGCTATCTGGCAAAATTTTTAATTCATATACTAAATAACTTAGGTGTAGTATATAAGGCGTTAAAAAATGGTAAGTATGGGGCATAGGAAATGTTTTTACAGAAAAGTAAAATAGTTAATTGTTTTATTATTCGAAGTATCAAAACCTGATGGATAATATTGCATACAAGCTGCTTAAAGATAGGATTAATAAATTGACACAGCTTACATATAAAAAATACATCAGTTCTATTGAATCTTCTATCACTTCCAACCCAGAGTTATTGTTACGTGCTAGGTTCGAGGGATAAAAATGTAAAAAAATTATACCGATTAAAACACGTTTTATTCTAACACACAATTAAATTTAAAACACAACACTAACTATACTACACTTTTCCACTATAACTAGCTTTAAACTTTGTAGTATTTTCGCTTTCGTTCGCTCCGATATATACCTGACCGCTTACGATTGTAAACTGACTCGGTCGTCAGGGGTTCTTCTCGTAGACCCGTACGGGGTCTCGGGGTAACCAGACCAGGCCGTGGGCCTGTCTTGGTGATGGTCGTCGCCACCTGCTAATACAGGCGGATCACTGGGGTGGGCCCGATTGTGGGTCCGTTGGTCAGTCCAGGTCGTCAGAGCCGGTGGGTAGCGCAGCTAGCGAGGTCCAGCCCGCACGGGTGAGTCCCCGCAGGCGACCAGCGTGCCAGCAGCGCTCGGGTCGTGTCCGATGGGTCCCTCCTGCGCTTGGCGAGGTCGAGCTCCTCGGGAAGAGTTTCCCGGGGAGCGCCCGTCAGCCAGCGTCAGGGGGAGCGTTGATGTTGGTCCGGTGGTGTTTGCCATGGAGACGAGGTCTCGCGGCAAGGCTATCCTGTCCGGCGGTCGCCGATGGTAAGGCGCAAGCTCCCGCAGATAGCGGGCATGCGATTCGTACTGACTCGGTGAGCCCTGGTCTTGTCTTTTATACGCGGTTAAAATGTTTCTGGAGATTTCTAGAACCACTATACTCGGTATGTAACCGTACGAAGATTCGAGAAAGTACCAACGCTCTCTCTATTTTTCGCGTATCGACAAACTACGTAGTTCCGTAAGATGACAATAGATGCCGCTGTAATAAATTATTAGACGGAACTGCCACAGTGCCGATAGGTGGCACTGGCTGTAATATTATTTTGGTCATTCTTGAAGCAAAAACGTTACGGCAATAGTTCATATCCTTCAACTATGATCGATGGAGATAAAAAATCTAGTGGAGGGGAAGGTATTTGTAACCATTTTAATTCATGTTATTCTACAGTTTACGATCCCGGGTTTGGTAATAGTGTTAGTCATGCATATATCACAGTTAAGGAAACTCAATGCACACAGGTTTTACATCAGCTGAGATTTTCAAAGGACTCTGTTATAAATGCTTTAAAAAGACTTGACCTTCGTAAAGGAGCGGGACCCGACGGGCTACCTATCTTATTTGTTTTAAAATGTGGCGAGGTCTTGGGGGAGCCTCTCTCTATGATTTTTAATATGTTTCTGTGTACAGGCTGCTTTCTTAAGTTATGGAAGGAAGCTTTAGTTGTGCCGATCCACAAGTCCAATGACAAGTCTCTTGTGAAAAATTACAGGCCCGTGTCTATATTATCTGTGTTTGGGAAGGTGTATGAATACATAATTTACCCCTTTATTTCTTGGCATGTTAGACACATATTAATGACTGAGCAGCATGATTTTATTAATAAAGACTAAATCAACGACAACCAATCTTACATGTTTTGTGTCGGATGTGGTGAATGCTTTAGATCGTGGGGTCTCCAGTAGACGTCATCCATACCGATTTCAGCCGGGCATTTGATAAAGTGGATCATGCAATATTGTTAAACAAACTGTATTATTATGGTAGTTATACAGGCAACTTATTGCAGTGGTGTGAGTCTTATCTTGTCGATCGATCCTCGAGGGTGGTAGTTAATGGTTTCACATCTAACTCATACTCTAATATGAGTTACAGACGGAGTCTCCTCCGTCAGGAGTCTAGGGGGCCTAAATGAGAAATTAGGCATAACCTTTTTTAATATTTTTATTAATGACGTAGGATCTTGTTGCTTTCACTCTCATATTATATGTTTATATGCCAATAACCTTAAAATTGTAAAACATATTGACAATAATTGTGATACGCACAGTCTGCAAGATGACCTTGATCGTTTTTCTCAATGGTGTCTCGATAACAAGATGTTACTTAACGTTGACAAGTGTTACCATATGCACGTTTCTAGGAAAAAGGGACCTCATTTTCAAAATAATGTAGTTACCAATCACAAAATCGAGGAAAGGGATGCCATTCGTGATCTCGGTTTTCATATTGATATAAGGCTGCGTTTTTACACTCATGTCGATAGCATAGCCTCAAAGGGCTTTAAGCTACTTGGATTCGTATAGCATAACAGTAGGGAATTCAAACATGCCTCAAGCAAAATATCCATCTTTAACTCTGGTCAGATCAGGCTTAGAATATTGTAGTGTAGTTTAGTATCCCTACTACGATATACATAAACGTCGTTTGGAATCCGTTCAAAAAAGATTGCTGTGGCATCTGTCTTACCATTGCAACATGGCTAAAGAATTAGCTTCATATGCTACTCGATTGAAACACTTTAATAATAATAATAATATTCTACCACATACACACAACACCGTCTAGCCCAAACTAAGCAGAGCTTGTACTATGGGTACTAGACAATGGATAAACATACTTATATACTTTTTTTTTTAGTAAATACATACATATTATACATAGAAACACCCAGACCAAGACAAACATCCATGTTCATGCACACAAATGTTTGACTTGTGCGGGAATCGAACCCGCGACCTCAGGCGTGGCAGTTGGTTACACTAACCACTACGCCATCGAGGCCGACACTTTAAACTCACGGCCTTGGAGGATCGTCGACAGATTTAAGACCATCTCTTCTTTTATAAAATTTATAATAGCCATATTGACTGCCCTTATTTACGTCCTCAAATAAATATTAATGTGCCATACAAAGTTGCTCGGTCGTCTAGATACCAGCCCATCAACGCCAAAACCCCCAGGCCAAGTCTAGGGGATTTCTCCTCTATCGACAGAATGCTTGTGCAATACAGTCGCCTATCACGCCTACCTGATATGAATATCGATTTATCCTAGTCCTTGCCCAAGTTTAAATCTATATTGGTTGACAAGTTGATGTAGAAGTAAATTTATTAATTAATTTAATTTAATTTGTTTCAATTATCTTTAATTTAATTATTATATTTTTTCATTATTTAATATAAATTAGTGTGTCAGCATTTTAAGATTTTAAGTTTTTAATAATAAATAATTTTAATTTCATTTCTTTTTAATATAATTTATATGTACTTACATACTATGCATTTCGGGTAATTACTGTTTTAAAAAAAATATAAATGCCATTATTTGTTTGTAAGGTTTTTTTTATGTAATTAATCTCACGTTTTGTAATTTACAAACAAGCATAGATAAATATGTATACCTATATATTTTTTTAATACATGCCGTGGCAGCCTGTAAGTAAGGCAGGAATGTATCCGCATTTCTTATTTTAACGATGTTTTAATTAATGAATGCTTTGTTGGTTGTCCATAAATAAATAAATAAATTATTGTTCTAGATTCTTCATTCCAATGTTTGCGATTTTGAACGTGGCACTTCCTATCTGGATACCGTGCTACTTCTGGAACGAGACGTTGGTAAACGCCTTCATCTTAAGCTTCGTAACCAGATTCACCATTACGCTGAACATCGCCTACTGCGTCAATAGCTTCGCTCATTTATGGGGCAACAAACCTTATGACAGGTAAAAGGTTAATTTATTATATTATCAAAACGTAATGTTAGTAAGATAATGTATACATGGGAACGAAGTGGGGACACTGGGACACGTTACAGTATTACTCGTTGGGAACAAATGATAAAAGTTGTCCTATCGAGTAACAGTATAACTGGTGGGGATTGATATTTTACAATTATTCTTAACCAGTCACACTAAAAACGCTAATTTAACAATGCGATGGCTCGTTTACTACAAATTAGACGGCAAAGTGGTTGATTAATGCTATATATATAGTGCATACTATGTATCTACCCTTTTAAGGATGTATTTATTAGTTTTATTTATTATTGCAATACACTGTAAATTAGTTACATGTTGTTTATCTATACACTATACAAGATAAGATAGATAAGAAGGTAACTTTCTTTTTTAACATTTTGGAATGCCTTGACGCATCCCTCTCCATGGAAATGGGGAGCGGAAAGGTTATGTCGGGCTCACCCGAGGAAAAAGATAGAAATACCTGGGTACTACCCACTAAACCCACCACGGTGTGCCAACTCGCTGCCTTGAATGGTGGGTGAGTCGCTGGAACTGAAACTAGTATAAGTAGGTACCTACACTAAGCAAAAAATATAACACTTACGGCCTGTCCTCCAACTTACAAGTAAAAGTTATACGAATGATAAATCGCATGCTGTCTCACTCTTGTTAGGTTAAAGAAGAGAGATGGCGAAACTTTTATCTTATAGATAAATGCTATCTGGAGGTGGTAGGACAAGCCCTTATTATATTAACCTGTAACATTGAACGTTACAAGATAATATTGTTACGTTCTTATAATTTCAGTTGTTTGCCAATGTGAGTGAAGCTCGAGAAAAAAGTGAACTCCGTAAATAATTGACAATCACAATAAAAATTTGGCGATACTATAGGGACAATATTTTTAAAAATACTGTCCAAGATAGCGTGCCAATCTGGTCTCAGTATCGTAAATAGTTAGCTATCGCTTTAACTGTGAATAGGAAGGAGATCATAAAATTTAAATAAAGTTGAAAGTACCAGGGTGGCCTCTAAAATCACTATGCCATCTACGCAGTGTTATATTTAACCTACTTAAGTTAATGCTGCGCCACCAACCCAGTTACTTAACTGACTTGGTGGCGCAACATTAGTTAATACAACTGCTGTGCATCGGGTCTCGGATTGGAATCCCGGGTCAGGCCATCAAAACACCAATTGCTTTTTTGGCAGGCGGTGTTGCACAGCCCGTTTTCCGGAACGCACATACGTATATTCCGTACGCACATAAGATCAGCCGCTAACTAGAGTCGATCTGGTTGACTAAATATTTAAAACAGCAAAAAAATCCTATAATGTATTTTATTTTTCCTTGTGATCGAGAATGGTAATAACAACATAGCACTTATGTCCTTTATTTCTATAGGTTCATAAAGCCCGTTGAAAACAGTTTAGTAAGCTTGGCGGCACTGGGTGAGGGCTGGCACAACTATCACCACGTATTCCCCTGGGACTACAGAACATCGGAACTGGGCAAATTTAATATATCCACTAACTTCATCGACGCCTTCGCCAAAATTGGATGGGCCTATGACTGTAAGTAATAAATTATGTATACTTAAATACTACTATAAAAATTTACAAGCAGCGATAATCGAGTGAGGCAGTCAGATTGCCATTCCATGTTCTAATGGCCGAACCCACGTCTCACATGTTATCTCTTCGCTTACATAAAATTTCAGCTTATCTGCCTTCTGAAAATGTAGGTATAATTATCGTCAGTCCTGAGACAGCATAACAAACTATAACCTAATTCTTCTGGGAAGGAGTTCGTGCCCAGAAGCAGGACAGTTTATAACAGAGAATACCGATGTAATGATGGACACGCAAAAAGTAGCAATACTTAATTCTGCATTAGTATTTTCAAACAAGAACTGGTTGCCAACTATCCCTATATAGCGTAGTTTGGAGTATGCCTGCATTTATTTGAGTGGTGACTAAATTAGTGACTGAAGTATTTGCTACTGTACGTATCTACAGAGGTTAGGTGTTGAGATAGTATTGATTAAAAAACCTGTGTCATATATCGGTATGTCGGTATGTCCTAATATAATATATATTACCTGTTGGTTGCACACTGAATCTAAAGAATATGGCTATTTTAATTAGGAATACTTTGAACATGAATCGTTTTATATTTTGAGACCGTATTAATTTATTTTTAAAAAGTCTGCCCATATTATGCTGCGAATTCTAACATCATATTGGACCCTGAAGAAAGAATGATATAATCGCCCTAAACATATTATTTAGTTAATAATTATTTGTTTGTTCTGTGTATCCTCGCCAAAAGTATGCGACCAAACCACGCGTGAGCATGTTAATAGATAGATACATGAACATTTCACCGATACTAGTTATTTTGTTTCAGTGAAAGCCGCTACCAACGCTATGATAACCAACAGGGCAAAACGAAGCGGAGACGGTACATTTGAACACGCAGAAGAACCAGATCCATCACCGGACTGTCACTTCGAGTAAACTCTAGATTACTAGATATTTATTATGTGTTTTGATAACGACATTGGTCGATTTCCTTAAATTGTGTGTTAGATTTTAATGAAAAAGATGAATAAAATTAGTTGATCAAATTTTTTGTGATTCTTCGAGTTTTTTGGACTCCATTGAGATGCATTAAATATTTCATAACATGATAGTAAAAAAGCGAAAGAGTAATTTAATAGCGTGCTAAGTAAATACTCGTCCATGCTCTAACGGCTTCCGCACATTTGTTCCTATACATATTTGCTACCAGGTCACTTGAATCGGTGATGCCTGTACGTTACATGTATTTTCTTGCTATGATCAACTTTAAGTATCTACTGGCCGTCGAATTTATACATAAAATAAACATAAAAAACTTCATTTTTGTTAGTGGTTAAATAATTTTCATTTACAGAATTTATGACCCGAATTTGCTAATAACATCAACACTCAAAATAACTATGTTTGACCAAAGTGAAACGGTTGTTATTTAGATAAAACTGGTTTAAATCGAATCAATTTAGCCAGTAACAATCGATTGCAGGTGTCAGTGTACAAGTTTTCACCTTTTTTCATATAGCTTGTTCTAGCTGTCTGCATAAACGCCGTCGTCGAATGTCGTTCATCTTAGTTTATCGCTGTCACAGACTTGTCTACTATTGTAACCTGTTTAAACAAATACGGCTTGCAGCACCACTATGTCCTATATCTTTTACTGTGTGAGTGATGCTTTTCACTTGCAATACATGATTAGACCGTTTTAAAGTACCTTAAAGTTTGTAGACTAGGCCTACCAGCTATGTGCCATCTACTATGATAAATTTTGTGCCAGCATTTTGGCCATTATGACGAGGTTACTTGTACTTTGAGGTAATAGTTAGGTGGATTTCATTCATGTTGTTATATTCAATCAATATCTCACTAATATTTTACATCAACGCTGTCAATATTCAATGGAGTCACGTACCAATTACTCTTGTCAAATCTGTGGAAGAGCATGGTATAAACGGTGCTGTAATATGTTCAGCAAGAAATTTCTTCATCTTTTTATAAACAGAGCTTCCGTGTAGGAGTGTCGGGCGTGGTGGAAATAAAATCCTTTTTATTACCATCATCAGCTTGGCAAGATTACGGAATTGAAAAACATTAAGATGTTATTTATAAATGTGTATAATAGAAAAAAATATTAAACATTATATTATACATACATTTATGAAACTTCTACGTGTATATTTATTACATGTGTATTATATAAAACATAAATAAATGTGATAGTCAAAAGCTTAACTGAAAAAGAAGGGGTACTTATATATTCTTATAATAATTATGTATACATTGAAATTACTATAGACCTATCATAATAACCATATCATAATTTTGTAATATTCAAAAGATTATGTTACTTCCAATATTTTCTCATAGTAGAATGTGTCTCATTGTAGAATGATATGATAAGAGAAATATTTATTCTTTATAGGAGTAATATACATCTTAACGAAGGTTTCCCTTTAATAACAATGTGTGTTATGCAAGTATTTCGTAAAACTTACGAAATTAATCGACATTCCTATAAATGTGATGAATTGAATGAAGTCAAGCGCATACTTAATTGATACGAAGACAATTTATATTGATATTTTTAATAAAATGTGTAAAAATATTGTATTGATTTTTATGGTATAACTTTGAAAATATACATAATTTATAAAATATAATTTTAAGTTGTATAATCGTTCAAATAATATATTGAACACTTTATAGATATTTCCCAATATTAAATGTGTCTTTGGGTGACCATAACAAGCAGACGTCACACCCTTCTACACCTCGGAGAGCACGTAAAGCTGTTGCGTTTGCCTGACATGAACACCTACGGCAGTGGATACCTAGTCGATAGCGAACCAATACCCTCCAGTATAATCTACCATCTGGTTTGAATGTAGATTATCGCTAACCTTTGGGTCGCGGTGATCTGATGTTCGATGCTGCTATGCTTCGTAGAATAACTGATCACTTATTTAGTAGACTCAGATCAAATTGATAAACCGATACAATTGGACACATTATACAATACACTTGGACAAAATTCACATAAACCTAATAATCTTTTTATAACTTGATATACATTTGTATTTTTACATAATTATACATTGCATGTTTAATGTTATTTCATAGTATCCAGCTATTAAATTGATCAATGCAGCACAGCCAAAGATGGCACATGATAAACTTATTTTTATATCTGTAATGTCGCATCTTCTATAATAATATGTCATAATATTAAGAACTATTTGTATTCAAATTATTTTGAATCTTTTCTATCAGTATAATATTCTACCTTCTACCCTTATTAATTGCAATTTATGTAATTTTTATACTTTATATCAACGGCTGTTATAATTATCACATAAGCATAATGATTAGATATTACTTATATCATATCATATGCATCATCGACGTCATCATCTCGATCATATACATTTTATGTAACTTGCGAATATATACGTCTGTTATGAAAAATCTTTCCTACCTCTAGGTTTTACCTATCTAAACCAAATTTTATGAAAATATGAGTTTAGTTAGAGTTACTTTCTCGCCTTCCATTCTAGTATATATACATTTTAGGTAGGTATATATAACTATTATTTTGTTAAATAAATAAATCTGGTATATAAAAAAGGAATATTATTTGTATTAGATTAAAACACAAAAGATTTTACTTGACAGATAGAGTACGAAGTGCTTCATTTGCAATGTCGCAAAATAAAATGTTTTAATGTGGAACTGCCGTTATATTTAAATGCAGTTAAATTATTAAATTCTGTGTAATATTGTGTAAAATTAAGTGTTGTAATCAAATATTTAATATTCTGATGTTTTCCAAAACTTAATATGTAATAATTTGAGGTAGTGGGTGGTTTTACTCACATCGATGTGTTAGTTGTTTGAATGAATAAAGTATAACTTTTTAAATTTTAATTTCATGTTAATTTAAATTTGTTATTCTACCCAATAATAAATTTAAAATATATAGAAATTATTATTTGATGATTGAAAATTAAAATACGCCACTAATTGACTACTTAACTCGTAGCTAATGCACTTAAAAGCTCTAAGTACATACGTTATTATAACATCTGAAACAGCCTTTGTAACTAAGTACAACAATTAAAGTTCTTTTAATATAATTATAGATAATATTATGTTGTCGCAAAAGTGATGTATTTTAGTAACTGCGGCATTGTAGTATTCCGTAATCATATTATTGAAATTAACATTCTATTTATCTATATGTTATAAAAGGTAAGGTCTGCAACATTAGTAGCAAAAGATTAGGTAAAGTTCTGCAAGATATATGTGTATAAAAAATCTTATTTTTGTTATTCTGTGATTATGAATTGTGATTAAGTTAACTATGTTTTAACTACTATTGCTGTAAGAATTAAGGGCGACACGATAAAAATAAACATGTTGCAAGTATTTAACAACTAATGTCACTAACTGTACCTACATCACTAGTAAAGAAACATGTTTATTTATATATATTAAGTATTGATATTATAATAGTACCTAATCTTGTTTACATTTCTTTAACGTTGCCCTTGAATCACTTTTGCGGCATGTTGTTGAACAGAAAATGTTGGTTATGTTTTTATTTTTTATCAAACACTGTTTATGTTGCGATTAAAATTAAATGTGAAGTAAAGAAAAGTCTTTTTATTATTTATGTAAGATTAGTTTATAGAGTTATTGCACAGTCTCTATGAGACGTGATGCTCCGGGACCACCTTAAGCTTGGTAAATTTAATATGCAAGAAAAAAATTATATAATATGAATACAATTGTAGACTCAATTAAAAAAATGTATATCTATAGTTTCATTGTAATACCTACTTAAATCAATGTGGGCCCGCTGGAGAAAATACTCGCCAGCTGGCCCACCAGTATAATTCCGTTACTGAAGGCTTTTCAAATTCGTTTATGACATCATAAAAATGTATATTAAATGTATACTAATCTACTATAGTCAATTTGATATTTAATTAGGTCTATACCAATTTACGACCACTTTTAAATTTCCTCTCGGAACATTAGAGAAGGGCCTGGTAAAAAGGTTATGGAAACGTCTTCTTTAGGATTAAGAGCGTAGTTTCGTATCAGGGCGTTGGCGTGATGTGTTACAATTTAATGTTAATGAGATTATTTAACTGGTCGGATTATTTTCATTATTTTCCTGTAATGATTTAATCAACAATCGTATGAAAGTGTTCAATTTACTATACAACTATTTGTTAAAAGCGTTTAAAATCAGTCTATAAACATTTGCCATTTGCAGTTACAATATGTACGTTTTTTAGTTCAAGCAACCCTTTTTTTTAACTTGGTGAAATGCGCCTGACCTTAACGCAAATAAAAACTGAACCTTATCACACCAACATACAAGCCAGATTGCAAACGATCGAAGATAACACGGGTTGACCGCTTAGAACAAAAGGCCTGCATTCTAACGCCCGATTCCGAGAATTAGCTACCATTTTTGCGTAAACAACTTTGAATATATAATAAAAGGTGTGACATCGAAAAGAGTTACGAAGATATTATTAACGTTGAAATGAGTACTACGAATCTACGAATGAACAATTACTCTGTTTACTTGAAGATTCATATCATTATAAACAAGCCTTAAACATTCTCAAACAACGTATGCCATAATAAAAGGGCAATAGTTAATACATTATTTAAACGTCTATTTAGTCAGCGAAAGGTACAAAGACAGACAGCTAACCAGATTAAAGCCCTCTTGGACACGACCACAGAATGCATAAACTGCCTCCAAAACTTACAGGTGTTTGATGAGTCATCGAATGCCATGATTGTTTACCTTACCATACAGAAGCTAGACCTGGGAACTCATAAAGCATGGGTGGACCATATTTGTTCTCCAATTCTACGAACATGTCGTAGTCTTCATAATAATTATAGCTAAAAAATAAGACTTTGCCATAACCTTTTTACTAGGCCCTAATTTAAAAGTGGTCGTAAATTGGTATAGACCTAATTAAATATCAAATTGACTATGGTAGATTAGTATACATTTAATATACATTTTTATGGTGTCATAAACGAATTTAAAAAGCCTTCAGTAACGGAATTATACTGGTGGGCCCACATTGATTTAAGTATTACAATGAAACTATAAATATACATTTTTTTTAATTGAGTCTACATTTATATACATATTATATACATTTTCTTCTTGCATATTAAAACCAAGCTTAAGGTGGTCCCGCCCCGGAGCATCACGTTCTATGAGATCCTTGAGCCCTATTGCAAGCTCGTTACATAAGTTCATAAACTTTACTATATCTTTGTATCATATACAGAATAAATAAAAGCATTGTTTTAAACATTGAAAAGGTCACTTATCCGTGGCATACCATATCCGCTGCTCATTTCATACCAGTCATTTATTTACCTATTACATAATCTGTAATCACACGGGCAAACTATTAAATCTCTTAATAGGTTGCTTTACGACACAAAAATCTGCGACGAATAAATCGATGGATTAAAAATGTAGTTTAAAGATGATTTCATTCTAACTTGACCTAATGTGCCGCAAGTTAGTAACAGATCTTAAAATTTAACGTCTACCTTATGTCTTTTTATGTCGGCTTCGATAATGACTGCCACGCCTAAGGTCGCGGGTTCGATTCCCGCACAAGTCAAACATTTGTGTATATGAACATGGATGTTTGTCTTGGTCTGGGTGTTTCTATGTATAATATGTAGGTATTTACAAAAAAAAGTATATATGTATGTTTATCCATTGTCTAGTACCCATAGTACAAGCTCTGCTTAGCTAGGGCTAGATGGTGTTGTGTATGTGATACAATATTATTATTATTTATTATTATTATTACCTTATTAAATTGCCTTACAGGCAAAGGTTTTGTAATATATTACTTCATTAACATGGTTAATCTATAAAAATGGATCAATAACCATAGTACCTACCTAGATCCGAACAGTTTAACAAGCTGACCTTGCTGCAACATTTATAAGGCTCTATTATAGATCACAGTAATAAAATAATATTACGTGCCTGCTGAAGAAGCCATCGAGCAGTATCGTCTGATCAAATGAGATATCAATTACATTAACTGAGCACATTAAGCAGTGGAGATTTTGCACTCACCTACCTTATTATGCAATTTGACTATCATTAATTGTTCACTGTTTAACTGTGCTGAAGACACGACTTTACTTAGATAAACATGATCATTGGTCATGATTAGGACAAAATTATATTAAAACAACCGGGGGAATCCTTAGACCAATGATATTTTTGTTATCTAAAAGAGTTTTATCCTATGTCAATCTTTGCTAACATATTGTGTTATACTATGGGATGGGCACATAAGATGCATCTTCTGCAATTGGAACGAACATAAAAAGCTGCCTTGAAGGTATGATATCTAAGCACTGATTTATTTATCAAGTAGGTACCTAAAGTAGGTGAGACAAATAGCTTTCCGAAAACAAACAAAAAAATTGTTCATGATACATATTATGAATAGACGTACCTATCATCATCATTTTACAGAGTAAATAACCTTCAGATTTCAAGAAAATAAGAACGTTAACCGTTTAAAAATTGCATCATAGAGACAGAATTATGACGAGAAAAATATATATTAAAATAAGAGAATAATATTTGTACAGACATAATATACGCAATTAAACCACATCACAAACTTTACAATAAGAAAATAAATTATAATTCTATATTTATTTTAAAGTGGTAAGTAGCATCTGTCATTCGCCTCTTAAAAGAGAAGTTAACATAAAGACAAATTGGATAATTTGCATGTGTTAAAAAGGACGGATTTATTTAGTGAGATGGCGGATTTCGGCACATCAACTATGATGAGGTTTGTTAAAAGTGTCTTTGGGATTGTATTAGTTGTAGCTATTTTATGATAATCGCACTGATTTTGTTAGTTCTGCATCCAAATTCCTATACCTACACTTTTAAATTTTCCATACCTGTAGTCTAGAAATTGTGTGTGCCAATACTGCTTTAATATTGTTATGACATCAGCCAGATGATGCTGAAAGCATGCAGCTGCGCAAACTTGATCATAATGTCTATATAAAGGCTTTCTATACAGCAAATATCATAAGATGGTGTAGCTATGTCAGATTGGCTTGGCTTCTGGCTTTTAATAAACGTAATGGAACTTATTTCCCGAAGGCAAATGCAGAGAATACCTACACTCGTAGGCTTAGGTCTTTTCTAACGGGATTTATATCAATCGAATGTAACCGTTCACAAGAATAAGTACAGCACTCTTAAAAGAATGTATCAGTAAAATACATTTTATTTATAAATTGTTTTATTCAATGAAATAAATGTCCCGAAAATAGCACGAAACTGACACATCACTAGTACTGTATTAAAAGCCGATATCTGAGCAAAAATTAAACATTCAATTATATCCATTGGGCCGTGTAGATAGTAGGATGACATGACGAAGAATCGTTAGTATTCAATTAAGCAGTAGGTACATATGCGCAGTATACGGAGTACATTACATGTATAGCAACATATTGTCACTTGTTTTTTTAGTAGTCGTTATAATGAAAGTGCTGGCTGAAAACATTAGGCTGGCCGAGCCATCAAGACCTACAAACTACTTTAAAAAGGGGTGAAAGCTTGTTAAAAAATCTTAGGTTTCTGTAAATCAGACTGTATCCGTTTGTATTCCTTAATTAATCATTGGCCTAGCCACAGGGTATTTTCGTTCTGTGCTTAAGTCTTAAAGAACACGAGGGTTTATGCCTTTTCTTCGAAACTTTCAATATACTTTGCCTGGCCATAAATACAGTTACAATAAAAAAAATATAAATCACATTTCGATACTTCAAGGCTCAAAGGACGTAAGGGACATTTGGGCGAAAATACGTTATATACATAGTTTTACTTACAGTTTAATTCTCTATCGATCTGTATATTCCAAACCACACAATTCTTAAATAAATATATATTATATAAATACAAATATATTCATCCCGATGACATCAAAAATATCAAATTCCGAGATATCCGAGTTGCTACTTTTTAAAGGAAATATAACGACCAAGTATATATCAAATATTCTATAGAGTCTGTGTATCCTCTATACACAGACTCATACTATAATTTTAAGGGTGAAAACCTTAGTGAAAGGAAAAGGAAGAGGAAAGTGGAAAGGACGGTCAATCAAAAATAAAGAACAGACTAACAACAAATCCTTGGTACATATGGATACTGTAAAGCAGTTATAAAATTGGAGAATACCAATATCAGCTGCTAAATATCTTATCTTACAAATCTGTGTGAAAATGGAACCATACCTAAAAAAAAACAAGCGGAATATAGGGAACTTCCATGCAACTCTCAGATTTATGAGACTTTAAATGAAACTGACGAAGAGGATGCGAAAACTAGACGATAATTAGTAATCGAAATATATTTTTCTAAGGATGATTAAAAAAACATGATGAAAAGGAAAAGAAATAAAAATAAGATAATAAAAAGTAAGTGTTTTTTATATAATAGAGTAACTGTTTTTTTTTGTAAGAAGGTGTGATAAAAGATAATAAAAGGAAGATGTTTAAAAATTAAAAAAGCATGAAGGGTAATCTGATAAATATAATGAAGATTGTCAAAAAAGTATCTACTGATAATTAAGTTCTTAAAAGTGATTAGATTATGCACGATGTATGACTGTTGGGGAAAATAAGAATAAATAACATTTTATTAGCTTATTACTTAAAAACGGTGTTCTTAATAAACCATTTAAAGTTGATTACAAAAATAGTTGTTTTATTTGATATCGTTTTAAATATAAGAAGCAGAATTATCGTATACTGCTCACAAAATACCTTGTTTTGCTAATCTTTTACAACCTAAACAAAAATGTGTTTTGTACAGTTTTGTGCAGCAACATAAATTTACTCCCTAAGTAACTAACATTGGTTGAAAATTTCGGGGGTGTAAATACAGCTCCAAACCAGTTCTGCAACTACTACTTTCTTCCTAAGAATCATCTAAATAGCTCACGAAACAAAAAACCTATAACCAAATAAAATTTAAAAATAGTTTTCTGCTTCTGCTGAAAGTCGTATTTTGTCCTTTACGACTTTGAGCCCAGAGGTATCGATTTGAATTTGGAACCTGTAGGTATACTTATATGAATATTCGTTGTATTTTCTCTGCGAATGGGAGTCAAATATTTTTGTGATACCTATGAAAATAGAGTGGGGTGATAAAGAGAACCGAATTGCTGTGATAGCATTGCACAAAGATGGTAGGGAGCCAAATTAAATTTTTAAAACTGTCCTTCCGCTTGGTGTTAGTCGAATGTTTATGTACCGGGCTATTGATAGGTACAATAAAACCTCCTCTGTTTGTGACGGAAATTATCTGGCCGTCCACGTAGTATTCGTACGAAAAAGGAAGTCAAAACAGTGAAGGAAAGAATTCGAAGAAATCCTGTCCGAAAGCAAAGATTTTATCTCGGGAAATGAATATAGCATCAAGAACCATGTCACGTATTTTAAAAGATGACTTACGACATGCAGTCTGTCAGAAACGTACTGGTCATTATATAACTAATAATATAAAAATGAATAGGGTGGTAAAATCAATACAATTTCTTAAGCAGCACGCAAAAAGTTCACAGAAAAATTATTTACTGAAAAGATTTTTTTTTACTATTGAGCAATGTATATATACTCAGTCATTCTGCTTATTAAAATAAGCAGATTGACCGAGTTTATGCTCAAAGCTTTATAGAAGCTTCCCAATTAGTCAGCAGAGTTCAACGTGGACATTATCCGACTTCAGTGATGGTTTTATTTGCTAGAAGTACGGTACAAAGATGTTACATATAATTTTAGTCCATCATGTTTCACCGACACAGCGACATGCCAATGTATTATATTATATATTTATTAAAATTAACATTATACATTAATTAATTAACAAAAACGAAAGAGCATATGTACTATATTTTAAATTAAATTTGACATTAAATGAACTCGATTATAACAGGCAGGTACAATAAATAATTAACATTCAGCACCAATCTAAATGTATGAAAATAATTATTAAAGGCTATCTACTATTACTACAGTGAAATAAAATACCTAAAAAATCAATTACAAGTGTTATTGCACTTGTTGGTATTATATATGTCTATACTTTAATGCAAGATCATGCGTATAAAATTACCATGAATATTTCACAAAATACTCATGAATAGAATAGAAACATTAGCTAGGTCAGCTATCAAGGAGTGACTGAGCCATATTTTATGTGAAAAAGGTGTCAAAACATCGGCACAAGTGAATCAAGATACAATTCTTGAAAAGGTGGTTAAGCCTCATAACAACACCATGTTCCATAACCAAGAATGGTCCTTTCACCAAGACTCAGCACCGTATCATAAAACTCGATCCACCCAAGTGTGGTTGGATTCGACCGTTTCTGACTTTATCAGAGCTGACGACTGGCCGTCATCTATTCCATTCTTAATCCTCTATTATGATTTATGGTTAGTTTTAGAGAGTATGGCATGTTCTAAACGCCATAATTTGGAGTCCTTAAAACAATCCATAAGATTGACAGTACATAATTTTCCAATGGAGCGTGTATTAGTAAAGGACTGTATTAAAGCTAATGGAGGTCATTTTAGATCAGCTTCATATATTTTTAATGTTATCATATTAATGTATAAACTACAGCGATAGCTCAGTGGGGAGACCAACAGACCGCAATGCAGAAGGTCTCGGGTTCGAACCCACGTCGCGCACCTCTGACTTTCGGAAGTTATATGTCTTTTCGAAATTATGTGCGTATTGATTGACAATTATCGCCTGCTCCGTGCCTCGGAGAGCACGTTAAGCCGTCGGTCCCGGCTGCCATGAACATCTATGGCAGTCGTTATTGGGAAAGTCAGTACCCTCTAATATCCTGACACTGGTCTAGCCTTAGGGTATCGTTAGCCTTCGGGTTGCGGAGGTCAGGTGGCAGCCGCTCCGTGTAAAAACTGATATCCAGTCAAATCCATTTAGACCAGAAAAGCCGACCCCAAGTGACTTGGGAATAATAAAGGCTAAGAGAAAAGAAGATATTAATGTATAAACTAACACACCTTACAGTTATAAATGGTTTATGCAATAGAATAAAAAAAGATATTTCCTTGTAACAATATTTATGGCAAGACTAGGTATGGAACATATGGAAGTTAGGAATACAAGAAAATTAATAAAAAAAAATATTCGTAGAAAATATGTAAGGATATAAATTTCATATAATATTTTTTGTGTGTATCATTATCATACAAACAATCATTGCCTAAAAATGTTAAACAAGCCCGTTTACTTTTCAATAGCGATAGTAAAAAAGATCGTTAAAATGTTTGCCGTCTTTCTATATGAACGAAATAATTGTGAATAAAAGTTAGTTAATATTACTTTATACAAATTTTATCGCGTTACTTATTTGTCATTTTTCTTACATAATTTTGAAACTATTACACTATCACTGTTAAACTTGATTACTATTTAAGCTATTTAAATTATTCAATCTATTTAGATTTAAGTGCAGGTACGCTTCGCCTGACGTTTCGGTTGCTTTTCAGCAGCCATGTTCACGGGGAGACTGAACTGTCTGAGAAGGGTTAGTCATAGTCCTCCACGCTGGCCGAGTACGGGTTGGCAGACTTAATATATCTTCAAGAACATTACGGTGAACTCCTAGATATGCAGCTATCCTGACGATGTTTTCCTTCACCGTTAAAGCGAACAATAATTAACAATTTAATACGAACATAACTTGGAATAGCCAGAGATGCGCGTCTTGGGATCGAACTCGAGTCCTATTATACATAGTACAATATTAGTTAATACTGTTAATATAAAGGATGTAGGTATATAGGTACCAGTAGTTTAGTATTAGACCATGACTATATTTTTGAAGCGGCGACAGCCTTATGGTTTAGATGATAAGAGCTCGTGTATTTATTTGGTTCGTCGCCCTCTACCCATTGCATTAACGATGTAAATATTTACTACTTCAACATTTAAGGTTAAAGATAATATAAGTAATTTCCAACTAAAAGTAAGTGATTAAACATTATAAATTGCTAATAATTAAATGAAATATCCATTATGACATTACATCATTGCCAAAAAGTATGATTAAATATATCGTTTAAGTTGAGTTTATTTACAAAAAACACCACATCGTTACATGGAGATTCCCTATGCTATCAAGGAGCCAAACAGGCTTACGGCCCACATGGCATTATGTGGTTACCGGATCTTGCTGCCAGTGCAAGAGACAAAGTGTACACTGATCCTTTGCTGCTAGCACACCATTTCCTCAAAGAACCTGGAAAGCGTACTTACAGTAGAAACACAACATAACTATCTTGGCTCCTATCCACCGTAGAATATTCCGAGTCGTGCTGCCTAGTTTCAAAGATATCCTAGATTTAGATAGAGAGATTTTCCCGCTTCCTCAAAGATATGGTCCAAAATGGCCCAAAACGCTTCAGCCCCACCAGCTGAAACACGAATACCTAATAACACTGATGTAACAAGCAGCTGCTATCTACGACAAGCGGTCATCGTCAGTAGTAAGTTAGTTTTCCATAAATGTATAAAATATATTGTTAGCTCTACTATTCCCGCGACTTAATTCACACGGTTCGCACTATATGGTCTTAGCTGTAGCTATAGATTGCGGTAATTAGAATAACTAAAGACCCATGCATGTCATCGAGTGGCAATTTAGATGCTGTAAATTAGGTACCCAGCCATGTCATAAATGCGCTCATCGAGAATTTATGAAATATACTACCTCCTGACATATAGTTATGTATAAAGTTATGATGGCAAAGTAGTACAGATTTAGATCATAATATTATTTTTTTATTTTTTTTATACAACAAAGGTGGCAAACAAGTCTACGGCCCACGTGATGGTAAGTGGTCACCGTAGCCTATAGATGCCTGCAACACCAGGGGCATCACTTGCGCGTTGCCGACCATTTAAGAAAGGAAGTGGGCAGGAGAAGGAGTGGAAAGGGGGGCAAGGGTTATTGGGCCTCAGGCACTCTCACTCTCCGAATGAAACACAACAGTAGGAATACTACTAGTTCACGTTGGTATTCTGTAAGAGGGTAGTCCTTCCCAGGTCGAGCCGGCCCATTCATGCTAAAAATCAGCGAGGTTCTATTACTCTCAAACGTCTTAATACTAATTATAAACATTACACAAAAAAGATGGAGCTATTGAAACAGGCTAATATTGATTTTAAAGATAGGAGATTAATATATGAATTATACAGAAACCAAGAAACAGTTAAATGATCACAAAGAATTTGCAAAAATAAAACAAGGTGTAAGACAAGGATGCTCTTTGTCTCCACTTATATTTAATATTTTAATTGAAGCAGCCGTACAAAATATATTGGAAGACACCCACGAGGGCATCAGCATAAATAGCAAACGTATCGTTTTTGTAAGATTTGCGGATGATATCGCAGCACTTGCAAATAGTAGAGACGACCTCGAAAACCTGCTTAACAAAATGAATACAGTTTTTCTAATTTGCATATGAAAATAAACATTAGTAAAACTAAAGTCCTCGTGGCATCTAAATTTCCGCATAAAATAATACACTCCATCAAAATTTACCATAACCCAATACAACAAGTAAAACAATTTAAATATCCAGGTAGCGTAATAACAGAAGATACAAGACCATCAGACGACATAAAAATTAGAATAGCGATTGCAAAACACACACAAAAACAAACATCTATTCACTTCAAAAATTAGTAAAGATATCCGGAAAAACTAATTAAGTCTTATATCTGGAGCATTGCCCTATACGCTTGGAAAACGTGGACCTTAAGACAAAGACACCAGAAAAGGTTGGAAGCTTTTGAGATGTGGTGCTGGCGTGGAATGAAGAAAGTGCCCTGGACAGAAAAAGTTACTAATACAGAAATATTGACAAGAGTAAATAAAGAACATGAAATTTTGAAACATAGAGAACAGATGGAGTAAAATTATAGGACACCTAATTCGACATGATTATTTTATCACAAACATAATGGAAGGGAAGATAGAAGCAAGAAGGAAGAGGGGAAGACCAAGAAGAAGGTACACCGATCAACTGAAAGAAGTTATGAAAGTTGAAACTTATAAGGAACTGAAAGAGATGGCATTGGAAAGAGAAATATGGGGATTGCTACACCGACAAGTGCAAAGCACTTACGCTTTGGATGGATAGACACAAAAAAGAATATGCATCATTTTGAAGTACATATCAAGGATAAATAACGTTGACACCTGTACTAATGAAGGCATTTGTATCACAGGTGCCAGCGCTAACGATTGTTTAAGATTAATTTAAATTTATAAAATGAGAATAATATCATAATTTACAAACGATTTGCATATATACCAAATAACACAAATTATTGTTAAATATGTTATTATTAAATGGTAAATAAATACTTCAAACATTTACTTTATTCATTACTCACCGATTTTAACAAATTTGATTTCAAGTATAAAGCACTAAAGATTTGCTAATAGGATGCTATTTAGGATTTGTTTACAGCTTTAAATAAGAATTATTTTACATACGAAATTGTTCCTTATTTATTTATGGACAACCAATAAAGGATATTATAGTTGCCGTAAAACACCACATATATATGTTTCAATATGATAAAAAATAATTAAATTACAATTCTAGCCAGTATTATGAAGTAGTATTAAGCATATTTAATTTCATATGCAGACTGCCTATTGTTAGTGAGATTGTCTAAACAGAATAGCCAAATTACATTTTACCCAGCCCAGGTATCAAAGCCATCACGCACCAATTGCAAGGCACTGCGTCACCGAGGCACGCACAGTCTTTATAATTGCATAAAAAAACTAGTTTTATCTATCGCTATATGATGATGCGATAAACATAAACTAGATTTTTTACGGATGATACCCGGTACGTGATCCTATGGACGTCAAACCATCCGTTAACTCCCACAGGAACACACATACTAGGTATAAAAAATATATGTTTATATTGTTCTGTGCCTTGTTCTTTATTTTTAATTGAAATCTCCTTGCTCAATATCTAAGTTTACGTTGTGTACTACTTATGTTAACGCCGATGCATGCCGTGCTCCCTAGTTCGACAGTTCAGTATAAGCGTTACTACCATGAGTCTATCTTATATAGGTAAGTAAACACGCACAAAATATTGGTTTTAGTCATCTATTTATTACGCCAACTTAAGTCTATTCCAATCTAATATAATGAAAAGGTAAACAAACAGTTCATTGTCATGACCATAAACATTTAATGATTGAATTGTAACGACAATTAATTACCTAATCGAATCATTCGATTTATTGCAGCGATAGTGTTAGATATGACATAAAAACTGCTACAATTATATTGTATCGCGCTATAATTATACCCATCATTCATTGTCTGCAGTTGAGCAACAGAATATAGTAGGTATACAGCAAAAAAAACATTCGCTAGGTATATAATTCCGAATTGTTAAATTCGTCATGCGGCTACGCTTTGGTGATTTTTTTTGATGGTGAAGAGAAAAGAGAGAAGGATGATGAGGGTCCAAGACTTTTCATGATGAAAGTCCAATTATTGTAGCCAAATGTTGTCGTTCCAAGGAGAAGCACAAACCAAAACAAGATGTAATCAAAATTTCGAAAGCAAGCCAAGTCTTTAGCAAAAGCACTCAAAAGTAATAGTGCACCCGAATACATGAAGTAATTAACGATAGTCAACAAAATGACATTTCTCTTAACAGTCAGGATAAAAATTTTTAGAATGGTAACATTTATTCAAATAGAAATTATTTGTTTTACGGCTGCTTAACAACTTGAGTTGCAGTGGCCAGCCGCATATTATATTATTTTTTGATTTAACTCCGCACTATGTTTAAATTTATTTTCGCAGTTGACTTTACAAACATTTAAACACCAGCCAGGCTCGGGAAAACGATCTGTGGATCACACAAATGTTTGTCCCATGTCGGATTCGAACCTATAGCATTATCTCTCTTTTTCATAATGAAAAACTATGCTTTAGAACCCAGAAAGGTTCTAAAGCATAGTTTTACACGGTATTCGCATCAGTGCACTGTCCTGTTGCACATAAGAACTGATTAGTTACTTGCTCTTTAATGGCAGTAAAGTAAAAAGTCGGTCCTGGTTGTCTGCTGTTGTCAAATTGACAGCAGTTGTTAAGCAATGTCAGAGGCCTACGGGCGGCATAAACAACTCTTGATAACAGGTTGGCCATCAACCACACGAAAAGAAAAGAAGAAGATGGCAGTCATGGGCAGATTGATTTAAATTTCAAATTCCTCTGAATAGCGTGTATTGCAAATTTATTTTAACAAAAATCTTTCTGAACAAATTTCGATTACCCAAAATCTTAAGACTTGAACGAATTATATTTTGTGGTATAGCAATCATAAATTATAGATATCTTTTCATCTGACAAGTAACCTCTATTTTCGTCTGAGATTAATTCAAATTAAATAATGATTTATCAATCAAACGGCAACTGCTTTAAAATGCGGTATTATGTGAAACTTTTTTTGGAGCAAACTCACCGACCTAAGCTTTTTCGACTGGTAAACCAATGTAGTGATTTATTCAATTGAAATAAGAGAAAGGGTCCTTCTTTGTAAAATTCATAGAAGTGTTAAGATACTTTCGTAGTTAACTAAGGATATTCTCATTCCTCATCTAGATTAAAGAAAAGCCTCGTCATATGTATTGAAAGACGTAGCACTGACACGTAGCACTCGTATCATTAAACACACACAACAGACTAGAAACATCACGATGGCTCGTCCCACTAACACGCCTAAGGCCATTAAGACACGCAATGATATTAGTTTTGCTACATAAGAGATGTTGCCTCGTGTTAAAATTATATCAGTAGCGCATAATTACCAACAATCTCTAGTTACAGAATTGCATTAGTAAAACCGATTGTAAAGAGTATGGAGAAAGTCGAAATATTGATTTATTTAGATCACAATTACCTTACATTGGCAAGTCGCTGGTTACCAGTCCTCTCACAAAGCTTCCTTTCTTATGCTTTGCATTCATACCTATTAGTAAATACGAATCAAAATAATTATTTATTTAGATAAAATGTCATGTATTAAGACTGCGCCAAGCGAAATGTGCCAAAACAGGCGGTCACAGTTAAGTAAATAAAATCAAGACTTTTTGTTTAATACAAATATAAAATATACATTTACCATAACAATGAATGTGTTAACAATTACTCCGTGTAAAAAACTTAAAATAATTAATATTTTAGCCTACAAAATTACGTAAATTTGCACGAAAATTTTTTAGATTATAACAGTCTAAATCAATCCTATTTTACAGCTTAAACGAAACATAAATAGTTATATTACAATTTGTCTGTTCCAAATATTTAAGTTATTGGTTGACAATAAAGATACATATTTATCAAAAAAGCACTTTAAATCCTCCATACAATTCTACAGCGGCGGCCGCGCGCTGATTTGAATATGCGCCGCACGAGCTCTGTTACGCTCGGCACAGTCATAAGTCTGACATCTATAATCCTGTAGGGTCACTAGGGTCGTACGTTGTACGTACTTAGATTCCACGTAATAGAGGGCGAGCCTATTATAATGCACAATTGTACCGGCCACAATTCCAAGCCCCGTGCTGCTGCTGATTATTTCTTAACTGAGAAATCCAATAACACTTTTCCCGTTCCGAACTCGAGACCTCATGCATAGTATTCACTACCGCTGCGCCACACATACGCATATACCTAATCGTAAATTCCTAACTAATATTATAAATGCGAATGACAGTTCGTTTATTTGTTTGTTGCGCTTTTACGCCGCAACTACTTGACCGTTCATCATGACATTTCGCATACACGTTGTCAGGAGTACAGAAAACGATCATAAAGGTATCTTTAATTAAAACAAGTTCCCAAGAAAGAAATTCATTGAAAAATTCTACATGAATGTAAGCAAAGCTACGGGCAAAATTTAAATACGTATTTATAAAACAATAATTACGTATGTATCTATGTCTATTTAGTTATCACCGTGTTGCCGGTTTAATGAAGATAGCTTAAACACTAAACTTACTGAGGAAGAACCGATAACCAACATCTAACATGCTAATTAAAGATAAAGTTTCTAAAAATATGAGCAATTACTCACTTAGTTTGAAGAGGACATCTACAATAAGCCGTAATATTTTTACTTACCTTAAGAACTAGTACGGTATTTTTTAAACAGGTAATTTATGCCAAATATAGAGGCAATATCCATAAATATATAAATCTTTTTGCAACATTTACCATAAAATCACCCCTAACTCCAAATAATACTAACCTCAAAATCTATAGTGTATATTATTTAGTTTTCTAAAGATTTTATGGGCAATGTCATAAAATAGCCATTTTCACGAGCGGCGGGTGTCGCGGCAACAAGAACATTCATTCAGTCAACTGGATTATACCGCGGGTGCCGCACGTGCGTGCCACTACAGCGTGTAACAGTTACAACTGACGCTAACTTTGATACCGTAAAGTTCTTGTAAACCAAAAAAATGCAAAAAAGTGCAACAATTAGTTACAGTTACTAATACGTTTTGGACATGCTGGAAAATGCAGCAATCAATATGATTTAATTATTTAAGGTGAGTTTTAGAAAATCTTTTATTAAATTAAATACTATATTATTTTGCAATCTCGCCTTGGTTAACATTAAATAAATATAAAAATACAATATAATTTATTATATACATAAAATTAACAAAGAGAGTTACATCAAAACATTTGGAAAGTGACTTATTTAAATCGAGTTCTGCATGTATTACAAAATAATTAAAGTTATGCTAGCAATCGAATCAGCTATAAATATTTGCATACTTAATAAAATTATTGCTAGCATCACTGGTTAATGCTGTTTTAATTTCAAAACGTAAGCGATGTCTCAAAAATTATTCAAATCTCCATACTTTTATACAATCTTTGGTCATAGATATACCTAGCTGGTATAATAACAAGAATTATTCTACTAACAAAAGAATATATTTTATTAAAAGCTTTATAAAATAGCCCACCACATTGCATTGCGATTCGTATTAAAGCTTACCCAGGCGATTTTTATATGAATCAAGATAAGCTGCATAAACATGCAGTATAGTAGATCTTCAAATGTATAAATATAACAGTATCAAATATAATATTTTAATATTTGAGCTACGATTTGGCATGTTCTCTTTTACTTAATCATTTCTTTAATTATAACGTTAAGTTACTCGTGTAAAAAGGAAAAAACTATCATAATATAATTATAAAAAGATTATAATCATATACATTTAAAGTAATGCTAATTCACTTTTAAAATTCATGCCTGATGCGCATGAACGATAGAACTTTAAACAATAAAGAATAACCTATCTGGATTTAAAGATATCCCTGACCTGACCAATGTATGTAAATATTTTTCCTACGCCATTTGCTGTTCACAATTGTACAGTAACACAGGGTATTAAAATTGGGTACAATTTTTTGGGTGATTTGCCGTAAATGGCATAAGTAAGTTACAGGGTGATGTGTGCCTCTGAGCCGAAACATTATATAAATTTAATTTAATTTTTGTTTAGTGTTAATAACACTAGACGTAAAAATACTCTCTACGGCCTTATTAGTCTATCATCAGCCTATTAACCTACTCAGCCCTTGTAAATAACACAGTATTGATAAATGTTATTATCATTGTTCATTTATTGAATTTGCTTTACATCGGCCTTTCGCTCAGATGTCGGCCTGTCGTTCATTTTGTCATATTGCAGCAGCTTATTTGCTTTTTTGGCAAAAGGACTAGGGTTGCAAGGACATAAAAATTCAATTATTAATTCTATTTTACTCGATATCAATGTCGAAATGAAAGGTGTGTTTTAATGCCTGTATTTATTATTTTTAAATACAAATAATAGGAAATAAGTTAAAGATCCTTATTATTAGATATTGGACCATTAAGACACTGTGTAAAATAACACAAGCAAATAATAAAGCATATGAAATTATTTTTAGTAATAATAATGTATAATTACAACCCAGCTTTTTTACAAATTAAAAAATCAATGGTTATCGTAATAACACACAGCATAATCGATCATTTTTTTGGTATAAATTTTATAATAAAAACTAAAACTGGATCTAAACGTATTTAGACATTAGCGATTTTGCACATACATATGTATTTAATTTAGTATTAGACAATGGGTTTTAATCGCGTTGGTAGTTATTCACAACACCGATTAGTTAATTGAAAACATTTTCTGGCTGTTTTTAGTATTCGCATTGACTTCGTGCACCTTGTTACTGTGGTATTTACTGATTGTTGCCGAATTGTTTAGTCCATGCACTGTACAAGACAGTATCGTCGTGCTGATTGCTTAATTAAGAGATGGTTGCCCGATATTTAATTTAACAATAGTAATAACGGATCTCTTAGTACTTCCTAGTTTCTGTGTTCATCTGTGACAGCTGTTTATCTATGGAAGTAATAATGCTATCAGCTTGAAATTTGGAATGGTTATAAATTATGCTTACCCACCGAACACAAACATGTTTATCCGTGCGCACAAAGGTTTTGTAAATGTCTGTTGCAAAAGGTGTCGAAAGGGAGGCAAACCATTTACTTTGGGATTACTGGGTCAAATGGAGTATTATATATTTTTATTTGTTTATACTTCGCATCGATTTTGACTTGACGAAAATGTCTATAAAGTAACATTTCGCCTCCGCCGATCATCTCCGAAGTTAGTAGAGCGATAAATCTGGAAATATTAGGATTATAGCAATTTGTGTAAAGATTAGGTAATAACAATATTATGTCTCTTGATGAGAATTATAAGATGTAAGTATGTACACGCATAGATACGTCAGTATACGTGGTACTTTATTCCTATTATTACTAAAATCAGTAGTTAGAGTATAAATAAACTATAATTAAAACCGAATGACACATTTCACATAAGTCGTTTCAATTGTTAGACGCTGGTGACTGTGACAGAGTTCAAACTAGTACAGTTGTCAATGTTAACCTCAAACTTATTTGTAAATCGTTAAGGTTTTAATTGTGTGTGATTATGACTATTTTTAGTGCAGACGCTTTGCATCGGCCTGCCGTAAGCTAGCGTGCGCTCTTAAAATTAATTTCTACAATAAAATCTCTGCTGTATGGTAATATATATACATCGCTATACGAAGTCTCTTAACTATTGCTTATATAGGTACAAAGATAACTGAACGAAAATATAACGACAGTCTCCATCGTACATATAAAATTATTTGGGTAAAATAAAATTAATAAAACAAAAAATATGATGTTTGGAGTAGTGTTATTACGTTTCTGTTTAATTTGTAAGATCATTTTTCACATCATATTGCGGGTGAAATCCTAGGCATCAACATTCGGTTAGGCTTTTGTTACATGTATATATTCGATAAGTTTGAGTTAAAAGAATTACATTATAATTATATAACTATTACTGAACGTTAATTTAAAACAATTTCGATTATCTTAAAATAATTATATTCGTAACACATCTCTACAAATGAATCAAGTTTATTCTAATTATTAGTTATGTGTTGTAGATCAGATCATTTTACACAACGTTACAATTTGTATTGCTAACGTCTCCAATGTGATCTGAAATGATTCGAGCAAAGCATGTGCTTTATAAAGCACACACTTTTTCCGCGGCTCCTCCGCGTAATTTCCACGGGATTGCAAACCAGGATAAAAAGTATCATATATAAAAACTATCTGCGTGTCAAGTTGAATCCGAATATATTAGGTAGTAGCAAACATCCATATATCTTAACAAATTTTCACAGTTTATAATATAAGAACGATTGGCAATATAAGACATTGGCCTGTCGACTATTTTCGGATGGACTTTGTTTAAAACGCCATTTTGCTCATTGCATTTTGCAAATTTGGCTGGCATTTCACTAACGCCTCCCAAATTGGATTTTGCTGTCAATTTCGAAATTCGGAGAGTTATTTATTGAAATCGTGACGTTATGACAAAAGGGTCCTCTTTAACACTCGAGACTTCAAAAGTTTGAATAGTCCAATTCTTGTACAGTAACTAACCAGTTATATTCATGGTCCTACTTAATAGCGGCTATTACAGTCTACACTCGTACACATTTTTGAAAAACGTGAAACCATTAGTGTTATTCATTTTAAAGGAGAATTATTAATATCACTTATACCCCAACTGGTAATTGATGTCGGAACCATAACACCGATCCTTAAGCAAACATCAATGCTATCTAATGTCCATATAGTAATACTTGCTTTATAATTTGCCTTAAAAGTATTATACAACAATAAAAATAGTGAATAGGTATACTCACACACATACAATAGCTTTGATCTCAATATTTTCTAAGATAGTCGAAAATGTAATTTATAAGTGTATATATTCCTTTTTTGAAACGAACAACATCTTAGCTAAAGAACAATATGGATTTAGAAAACAAAGATCCATAAACAGCGCTATATATGAAGTAATGTTTAAAATCATTTGTAGTGTTGATACTAGAACTCCTGTAGCAGCTGTTTTCATGGATATGTCGAACGCATTCGATTATGTGGATCATAAAATACTATTAACTAAGTTAGAGAGGTATGGAATTAGAGGCAATGTGCTTAATCTTTTAAACTCGTGTTTAAGTAATCGTGAACAAGTCACTTGTATTAATAAACTAAATACAGATACGAAAACGGATAATATATATGTCTGAAGTTATGAAAACTACCTATGGTGTACCACAAGGTAGCGTGCTCGGCCCATTATTGTTTATATTATACATTAATGACATTACTAAATGCATTTTAATCATAAATTGATTTTATTTGGCGATGACAGTACACTTCTTTATACAGGGAAAAATTTAAATGCATACAAATATGATATAAATGATGCTCTCAAAAATATAATAATTTGGCTTATCCACACTAATCTAAAAATAAATTTAGTGAAAACTAAAGTTATGACATTTCATCAGAAAACAAATAAATTAAAGTTAAATATCTGATATGAAAATACAGTTATAGCAGAAACTGATAACATTAAGTTTCTAGGTTTACACGTAGATAGCCACTTACCCTGGAAATTACACATAGATATATTGTGTAAAAAACTCAACCAATTTGTCTATGCACTAAGTAAACTGTCAAAATTAGCGAATCGCTCTACAGTTGTAACTGCATTCAGTGCATATGTTACATCTAGTGTGAGATATGGGATCGTGTATTGGGGCAATTCTACGGATAGGGAATTGTCCCTAAACACATTGGTTTTTAAGGCCCAGAAGAAATATTTGCGAGCAGTCTGTAAGCTCCGCCCAACTAATAGCTGATATAAACCATTCTTCCAAGAAATAAACATTCTTACCCTCCCATCTTTATACATCTATGAGGTGGCATTGTTCGTCAGAGCAAATTTTAATATGTATAAAACCCTCACCTCTGGACGATACTCAAATTCTATTCGGTGCACACCTCATCATACGGCATTATTCAGTAATTGTATCCTAAGTATGGCTCCAAGGATATATGATAAATACCCTGAAACTATCCGTAACATAAATAATACAGAACAATTTAAAAAATGTTTGTACGATTTTTTAGTTGGCAAATGTAACTCGATCGCAGATTTTATAACAGAGAGACCTAAATAAGACATTAATACTTTTATCCGACTTGTCACTCAATACTTATAGCAACCTGACATTATCTAATTGTAAAGCATTGACATTAACTGTAATTTGAAAATAATTTGTCTTTATCTATTATATATATAATTGTGTTGCTTGCTAGACTAAAGTATTTTGTACGCCAATCATTGCCAAACATAGATCTCAATATTGTATTCCTACCATCTTATTATGTACCTATGTTTCACAAACATAAATGATTATGATTATTATGATTATCACATTTATTGATATAAAGGCTACCCGTACGCCCCTCGACTTTCGCCCCTTTCATAGAATGACGGAGTCCCGCTTCGCGGGGCACCTACACATTTTTGGGTGGATTTTAAGAAGAAACCTAACAAATACCTATTAGGGGCGAACCTTGAGGGGCGAACGGGCTCGGGCTGTCACCCATTACTTCGTTATGGGTAACCGCCAGTTTCTTGCTGGTAATAACTGGCTATATTCATTTATAATAAAATTAATTTATTCATAAATAATAATATATTGATATGGAAATCCATATCAAATGAATAACGCCTATGGGTCAGTTTTACAGGTTGCAAACTGAAATGACCTTAAAATATTCATCTAAATAATCATGTTTATTATTCAGGCTTATAAAGTAAGTTAGGTTATAATATAAATAAAGAAAAGGTTTATTATGAACTATTTATTATACATAGAGGGCTCAGATGTGTCTCATTTCAAATAAAATGATTTTCATCTTTATAACGTTAAAATAATAATAATAATATTTTATTATTTCGTTTTACGTAATTGAATATAACGGTAATTTAATCGAAAATGATTTATTATAAACTTGTTCTTGCCCGCGATTTGCTATATTTTCATTCTTAGTGCTCGGCTTCTAGTCGGCATATCAAGATATAATATCAGATTTAAAATTGACCTTCAGCAATATAACAGTAAAAATTGCATTACATTAATTGTTTTTACGTCATGCGCGTACAAACATTCAGACAGACTAAATTTCTAATAAAAATAAAACTAAAAGGATCTAATCAAACTGTATTTTACGCAAACCATACCTGTGCCTTAAAAGCTATATCTAGTCCGTGGTCCTAAAACTTAAATTACATTAGTTACTCGTTTCAGTAAATATTTAGTATAGTAGTCTTAGGTTTTTCGCCGAAGGCATACGTTTTCGTACTAATACAAACCTCAGTGCCTCCTAATGCACCTTCGTAGGAGGTGACTTCGGAATATAGTGTACATATATGTATGTTATATTCATTATTTGCATCAAAAAGTATATGTACTCGTACAAAATGTTTAGGCAAATATAATAATGGACCATGCAAACGTTTTAACCGATTTTAACATTTTAGGGAGGGATATAAAAAATATCACTGTGTTTATGTATGTTAGTATAGATAAACGTTATCAAAATAACCGAGTTTTAGGTCTAGTAGTTAAGTCTAGTCGGCTTATATTTGCAATATTAGAATATGAATGTATATAATATACATATGTATGTTTCTAACTGCTCTGGAGCAGCACTGTATTCTATTTTCTTACTTTGATTAAGATAACATTTTGATTAGATTTTGAATTTGATTTTGACATGCTATAAGGGCTAATTTGATCTCTATTTAAGAGCTGAGTAAAATAGCTATTTTTGTTAGAATTCTTTTTTCGTGGTTATTATGTCTCCATTAGGAGATGATTACGATATTGAATTTTGTTAAAATATAAAAGTTGGATATATGTATAGTATCGGGGACCTTTGCGTAGATTTATATAACACAAATATTTGTGTAGTACATTATTTGAATTTATATGAAGCAGTTGCGGAAATGCACGTTAGAAACCAACTTTTAATATAAAAATAGTGATCTATCCTAAAGCATTTTTTTTAAAAGAAAAGCTGTCTTTGACATCAACGTATCTTCTTACCTAACTTCTAAGGCCCATTGCAATATAATAACGCTACCAGTAGATGTATTTTTTTTTACTAATTATTAATATACCGTCAATAAGGAAAAAAGACGTATCTGCCAATATTTTTATATTTGATATAAAAATACTGGCAGATTTTTTACTGATTCCAAATATGTAAAATACTCGATTTCGAAAAATTATTTAGATACGTCTTTTCTTCCTTATGACGGCAGTGTGTGCGACTTTACGAAAATACATTAGTATGTACAATTACGGTTGCGACTATGTCTGTTCCTCCGTACTGTCTGTCACAGTTACAACTATTACTGCTATCAATTTCAAATACTTATGTAGTAGTCATAAATAGGCATTAGCAGCAGTAGTAAATTCGACTGTTGCGCATGAGGTCTCAGGCTCTATTCTCTGCTCGGGCAAAATGTCTTCAACCGAGTCTAAAACTAAGCTCGATAGACAGCAATAAATTTTGTTTTTACTATTTGGGACAACTACTACCTACTGCGTAGCTAACGAAATGAGGTTTAACATACCATATGCTTACGTACTTCTTCGGGGATGATTTCTAAACGTTGTTGGACTTGTACTTTACCGATTTTTTTATGCTAGCTGTTACCTGCGATTTCATGCGCGGGTTAAATCGCACCATTTCACAAAAAAGGAACTAAAATAAAAGTAACTTAAGTTACGCCCTATAACATCAGCTATCTGCTTGTGAAAGTACCGTCAAAATTGGTTCAGTCGTTTCAGAGATTAGCCGGAACAAACAGACAGTCACACATAGGGAAGAGTAACCTATATTGGACCACTTTTGATATAATGATATATATCTCTGAATTCGTTTAAACTATCAAAATTAAACATGACTCATAATATAGCTTGGTTCAGTAGCTAGATAATGTCAGTTTGTTAATACTGTAGCACAGTCGCAACTGTTGCAAAATAGCTATTTATTCAAAATTGTCGTTTGGTCCAATTAACGCAACCAGTATCTTAAATTGGACCACCAGTACTCTAAATTGTACTACATCTGAAAACACCAAAATTCACAATAAAATACACGGTTTATTATCATTTATTCTTTAGACATAAAAATCAGTCTTTATCCTGTGAGCTTAATTATTATTATTATATATTAAAATTAGAATGAGACAGACTCGTGAAAAGTCACTTGATACATTTACATTGATAGACTTGATCCGAGTTGTTCCCGAAACAGCATCGATCGCTACGAAAGCCTTTGCCGGCTAAATGCCAGTGAACGATAGCCACAATCAAATTTATTCACGGTTTTGTAACTATCCACCTATTTGTTACCATAACTGTTCAGTACATGAAAGTTGTTTATACGAAGTCGATAGGATAGAAAGGAGCAACGTTAACGAGTATTTCCGTATTACAATTAGAGTTAAGATAATTTCAATGTACTAATATACTAAAATATGGTCCCGTAATATCCAAGGTCATTGAGAGAGTGGTAGAAAAGCAACTTAAGCTCTATTTAGAAAGTAATTCTATTTTACCTGTCTACCAGTCTGGATATCGATCACAGCATGGTACAGCAACGGCTCTGACTCACGTCACTGATGACATACTCTGCGAATCCGATGCTGGTAAAAGCTCAATTCTGGTACTACTAGATTTTTCTAGAGCTTTCGATTGTCTAAATAGAGAGCTCCTACTCAGCAAGCTAATCCATTACGGCATTTCAGCAGACAGCGCTAACTGGTTCAGATCTTACCTCATAAATAGATCTCAACAAGTCGTAGTAGATGATGCTAAGGGAAATAATGTTACATCAGAAATACTCTCCACCGTTAGAGGAGTCCCACAAGGTTCTATCTTGAGTCCGTTACTCTTCATAATATTTACAGCTGATCTCCCAAATATCTTACAACACTGTAAGGCACATCTATATGCGGACGACACACAGATATATAAATCCTTTAGGCCCCTGGATACTGAACAAGCTATAGACAATATAAAGAGTGACCTAAGACGAATCCTCGATTGGTCAAAAAGAAACACCTTAGTGCTTAACCCTTCCAAAACAAAATGGATGTTGATGGGTACTATTTATCAAATAAAGACTGCGGAAAGGTTACACACACCAATTTTTATGAATGGTGAATTACTCGAAAGAGTATCAGTCACTAGGAACTTAGGGCTTCTTTATGGATGATCGCCTCCGATTCTCGGACCATATTAGTAATCAAATGCGAAATGCATTTTATAGGTTAAAAGTTCTATATGGGATCCGAGAATTTCTCTGTGAGGATATAAGGAAATTGCTTTCAGATTCGCTAGTGCTCTCATTCTTTAATTATTGCGATGTTGTATATGGCCCTAGGATTTTTCAAAAATCAAAAAAGTGTATACAGCGAGTTCAAAATGCCTGTATGCGTTTTTGTTATAAAACTCAAAGATGGTCGCATATTTCTCCAATTATAAATGAAAAGGGATTACTTAATATGGAATCGCGACGGAATCAGCATTTGTTGTGCTTCGTTCACAGAATCATCACAAGTAAAACACCTTCGTATT
The DNA here is from genome assembly GCA_930367265.1 of Catocala fraxini. NCBI lineage: Eukaryota > Metazoa > Arthropoda > Insecta > Lepidoptera > Erebidae > Catocala > Catocala fraxini. The sequence continues at coordinate 11,432,653 of OV884031.1, forward strand.
TATATAATAAACTGTCTTGGTGTGCGGACGCACATAACTTAAATACTAGGTCGAAATTAATTTTAAAGCTAAAGATACCGAAGCATAAAACACAGGGATATAAAGGCAGTTTCAAATATGCTGCTCCAAAAATATGAAACACAATACCACCACCTCTCCGAAATATAAATACCTTAATTAAATTTAAAAAGAAATGTACAGAATTTATACTTGAAGCCCAAAAAAATATAACCAGATTATTATAATTTCAAATATCAATAAACTGTCTTACATATAAGTACTATTAAAGTGATCTAAGTGTTACAAATATGGACTATGTACTATTTAAGTGATTTAAGTGTTAGATTTAAGAATCAAATGGCCGCATATGCTGCCAATTAATCACAATCGTAACATTAGTTTTTAACTGCTATTGGTATTGCATTATTATTATACATATTATATATGGTGTATTGTTTCTTTCAATTTCAAACAGGTTACTCGTTTCGTTTCGCTTTTAATATTTTTTGTAAACGGGAGTCAAAGGTTTAAGCTGAAAACCAGCGCTTGGTAATTCTCCGGGATCCAAGCATAAGCTGACGCTTAAACCTTTTGCTTTCGGTATTATAGTTTATTCTGTAATTAATACAAAATTGCTCTAATACTGAAACCAATAAACTTCTATTCTATTCTATTCTATTCTATTCTAAAATGCCCGGTTTTTTAGATATTATATAATTTTACCCTCTCAGTCAATTTCGTATATGTACAGTCGCCTGTTATATTCCATGGATACCTTAAGGTCTAAAATTCTGTGAACACTTGAATTAGAATGAATATGAATGAACTAGATGGCGTTGTATTTTATTTTTTTTGTTAATTAATAATTAGTATTTATTATAATTATATAATAGTTCAAATTAGTTAGGTTCCATATTTAGCAACTAGTGCGTTTGTAAGTGTCTTATCTCATTCTAAATTAAAACTCTGGAAAGAGCTCTATTGAATGAAAACAAGCTGGATCCATGTCTACATGCAGACCTCCCCAAGAGCCGAGTATTTTCCTATCGGGTATTTCCTGAGCACGTGAAATACCCTTGACAAATAAACAAATTATAATATATATTTGTTATAATAATAATAATTAATATTTACGTAATGGCCCAGGTTTCATTAAATGTAAAGTTCTACACACTAGCATAGGTTTGGAATAGTGATGTAACGAATGATCGCGGCAGTCGGATTGGTTGCCCTCTCGCTCCCGGCCGTAGTTCAGTCTATGGTCCGGAGTGAGAGGTCGTGGAACGCCGTCGCCTCCTTTTGTGAGGAAGTCATTTCTATCAAGGAGGCGGCGGAGCGGGAGAGGGAGCGTTTGAACCCTCTCCCCAACCGCAGAGCCGGGCGCCGGAGGGCGCGGGACGACCTCCAGCCACCCTGAGGTTTGACCTGGGGGTGGCGGGCTTTGTGGGCCTGCCCGCCATCCGTTCAGCACCAGGTCCGAGAGGCGGCGTGCGTGTTCCCACGCGCGCCTCTGTGTTGAGTCCGTCTCCCCTCTAGGGGGGACAGTAGGGAGTGGTAGAAGTGCCTTTAGGGTAGGTCTTTCGTGTAGTGGCCTGCCGTTTCATACGGCGGGCCGAAACCTCGGCGGGGTCGCGACCGCATGCGAAAGTGATTCGCGCGGCCCCGTCGATAGTGGTTTTGTCGAGGAACGCCGTGGTAGGTTTAGTCGGTATTCCGGGAGGTACTTTATCATCTTAACATCTTATTTTACCCCGGCGAGTCCGACATAACCCCTCCGCCCGCCCCCGCGGAGGGGTATGCGTCATGCATTCCCCCACGTAAAAAAAAAAAAAAAATTGATGTAACGAATGTAAATTTTTAGGCATGCATATATCAAGAAATATGAATAATTTGACTCTAAGTCAAATTATTCATATTTCTTGATATATTTTATAATGTTATATTACAAATTATTATTTACAAATTCCTTAATATTATTAGAATTCTAACAAGAATACATAAGAATCTTATTAGTTTAAATTGATAAAAGCATAATTACGACACGCAGAAAAAACGAACACGCAAAAGCTTTAAAAGGATTTGTAATAAATATTATAAGAAATTAATATTTCTTTGTTTGATTTACCTTTTTGTTATTGACATCTTATTTATTTTTTCGGACGTTTATATTTGCAAAACATTCGCATAAGATTTGCGAATGCGAATGCGAATACGAATGTCAAGAAATATGCGAATATTCGCGAATACGAATGCGAATATTCGTTACATCACTAGTTTGGAAGCGGTGGCGGAGCGGAGCCGTGATAGGTGTGCCAGTGAAAGTGCGGTTAAATGAACATTGCCTGAGTAACTATACGAGCGATGGCAGTACGGACACGTTGCGTAGCCGTGTTTAAAAGCGTCCCAAAGTTGGTCAGGACTCAGGACCAAAGTGTTCTCACCAAAAACATTAAAATATGTGCTTACAAACATACCGCACGAAAGTGTTACAAAACTACTTTTGAAATTAAACTACTTTATACGGATTTTGTTACGTTGTTTATATAGTGTAGTGTTTTAAAATAAACAACGCGATAAAATCCGTATAAAGTAGTTTAATTTCACTGTATAACTTTCGGGTAAACAGAACACAATATTAGATATGTAAAACTACTTTTATTAATTATAGCTTTCAAATTTTGTTTTACACTCACACTTATCTGGCTTCATTCACTTTCATCACATTCCTCATACACGCCCTTCGGTTCAAGGTGCTCTTAACCTGGCCTTTGTCCAGAACACCTCCGATATGATCGAGAAACGTTCGCCCAGGTCTTCCTCTTGCGACTGTGTGTGAAGAAATTTAAGTTAGCTAGGAGCCGTTATATCAGAGCGAAAGACGAACCAAAACAATAATTAACACAATAATCAATTCAGTCGACTGAGGTAAATTTAACTTTATTTCGCTGATGCACTTAAAAAATAAATACTTACATTAGAAACGCTTGGGATTATTGGTCGCATTTAGCGATACTAAGAAATTATCCATACAGTAAATTTGAGTGCTTGTGAAATTTAGCGCTATGTGAAACTATAAAGAGTTCGTAGTCCATTGAAATATTTGTTTTCTTTTACCTGCCCTCTTCGCGGCTGTAATAAAATGCTCGCGTAAATGTAAGTAAGGTTAGGTTAGATTAGTAACAGTATATTTTCTGGATGAAAGATGATGGCCTTTTCTGTTTCCCTGACAACGTGTATGCGAAATTTCATGATGGTCGGTGAAGTAGTTAAGGCGTAAAAGCGTAATAAACAAACAAACCCCAAACAAACTCACATTCGCGTTTATAATATTAGTTAGAATTATTTGTGTTGATAAAATAAGTTAGAAAGGTGACAAACAATAACAGAAAAATGTGGTGGCTCTGAGCTCGATTTACGCATACAACAAAGTCCGCCGGGCCGGATAGTTTACGATGATCGATCGATTGGTCTGGTAACATCCTTAGACTTTTTGAATACATGCATGGTACAATGGCTGAAGTGGTCGCCTCGCCATTGCCAAAAAACTTCACACAGTACAGTTTTTGCACGGTAATGTTATTAACAGTATTCTATTTTCATATAAACGGTCGGAACTCGACGTTAGTATGCGCCTGGTTCGCAACCAGTCACGAATGCGCCGCAGCTCAGTGACGAACGAACGATGTGATTGTTTAGTAAGCAGTAAGCGTGCGATTTGTGATGATTTGATTTTATTGAATACTTTCTATTTCATTCACTACGAATAATTTTTTTTATAATGTTAAATCACTAAACTAGAAAGAAACTCAAGTAGGCAGATAAAATTAAAATACTGTAGGCGGGCAGCCCTAACGCGTGTCTACGAACCGCACTGTCGTAGGTAATTATTTCACAGACGGCCAGGGCCGAGTTACAATACTGAATAGATATCATTATGTTCTTCAAATAGTTGTTTCGCTCTGGGTAGTCTTTGTTTCCGTTGTTATAGTGTTTATAAATTATTCTGGCAGCTTCCCTTGTGGTGGCAAATTCCCGCGAATTTAATGTTATATTAACAGAACAGACACACATTATACAAAGCGCGGGCGATGTCTTTACTTAAATATTTCTATATTGTTCAGGGTACAAAAGGATGAATGTCCAACAGACTGTAACTAGTGTTAATTAAACATTAGTATACAATCACACAAAAATATATACCTATGTATATTTTAATATGAGTAACCATATTGAACCCATTTCTCGCACTGAGAAGAGACACGTGCAAAGCAGTGCTAAGCAGCCTTAAGTGCCTTGTATACGGTTGATATTAAATATTTTATATTATAACCATATTGAAACCAGTAAGCATAGCCAAGTTGTCTTCCTGCAATCGTTAATGCTATTAGATACCAAAAAAACAAATATGGAAATGATATCTCACCACGTTAAATCACGTGGTTACATCAAACGAATACAAAAATCCAACTCACCACGATAGCTATTCGTTTACAATAAAATATAACATCAGCGTTTTTACATTGTCAGTTGCTAAGTCCCATACAAATAGTAGTCAAGCTGACAAGCATGAATGAAACCTTATATTAGGTTCTAAACGCTCACGAAACAAGCGTAGTTCCAGTAGGATGCGCTATAAAATAGCATTTTTTAATCTACTGTAGTAGACTATATGTTTTATATTTTGATTTCTCTTTAATGTTCATGTTTTAGCTTATAAAATCTATTCTAAATATGTGACGGGATGCTTGTAGTGCACAGGTGTTTTTAAAAACTCGATACATAAGTCATAAAGGTTAAGGATAGTAGATCCTTAACTTTTTTGACTTATTTGTCGGCTTTTTACTCTTTCAATTACAAAACGTTTGTTGCCGTATCCTTCTTGTATTGCTATGACTTAATCATAGGATAAATCCATTATAAGGTAAAAACGAGTTTCTGTTGATCAAAGATAAAACACAAGTGTTTTATTTTGGTTATATTTGTTACGTCATTACTTACTTATATTATTTTCAAGTACCTAAGTAAGAGTAGGACCCATTATTTATGTGTGATTTTGTCAGGCGGTTGTGATCGCTAACCATGGAATATAATTTACTTTTGAGTAGTTGTTCAATTTAATCGTATCGCTTATGCTAAAACAGTAGCGATTTTAGAAATAGAATAGACACAGAACGTTGGCCACTTGGTCATTGGTCTTGTGGCATCACAGATATGACATATGTTGCTGATTACAATGATTGTTTCTTGCAATCTTACATTCAAGGCATGTGGATCTGCATAACTGCCATATTTAAAAAGGGTTGTGAGAATAAGTAGTATATACTTATTTTAAACACCATCATAGTTTTGCTTTTCGTAATAATAGCAAATACACAACAAAAATCAACTTGCATTTAGCGACTTTTTGATGTACGCCGACAAACATACTAAGGAGTAGGTACATAGTACAGTGCATGCTCAGCATTTGTCTTATTCAGTAAAAATTATGTTGTATTATTAAATATACCTGTTACTATATGTTCTTAATATTATGCGAGATGCAGATCAAAACGTTGTGTAAATGTGTAATTACCATAAACAGGAGATCCTATGCGTGTACCTATTATATTAAAATGCAAAAATACATTTGAATTATACACTTTAAAACTAAAATTGTGTATTTGAAGGTAGAGGTAATAATATAATTTAGCAATAAGAACATAAAATCCAGCATATTTTAAATAAACAAAAAATGAAGCCAATGTCTTTATGAGCAAATTGTGTATAATATAATATCAACAGTTTGAGTAGTTTATAAATGTGAACGCAAAGCATACCTATAAATAGTTAAATGACTAGGTTTGCTAAAACTGTGTTAAGTATGCACAGCAAAGATAAAATGTAAGTACTCTGTGGTGTCAATTTACTTTACATGAATTGATTAGTGCCTATTTAGTTACCCGTGAGAAATAAACAGGGCTCATAATAATTATCCATGCATAAACGTGTTGATTCGCATTTTTTGATACATCATTAGTTTAATACCTTCTTACTTTCATACTTGATAATTAATTTGCATTGCGATAAATTAGCGACACGTTAGCATGAAACCGTTATTGCTATAAAATTGTTGTCATTTGTGTCGACACTATTGTTTTTCATGTACCGAAGCGATATTTGAAAAGCAAGGCGGTAAAGGTAATTGTTTCTATCATTATATCAATATTGTGTTACGTTTACACGAATGTGATACATTGCCTTTTTTTTTCTATCCATAGGAACACGTGCTCGGCTTAGGTGTTACGGTTACACGGTAGATTATATACTCAAATCTTTGCTGAACTAATAAAATATTTTCTGAAGAAACACGTGTTTCCTACTTCCTTTGGGTCCTTCCAGCGGAGCATGAAAAGCACCTGCTTCACACTCACAATTTGGTTGTAATGAGGACGTGGTTTCGAGAGCTCTGGTCGTACACTACACGATTGCTTATCAGGGTAGTCTTTTCGAGATATTCAATCATTAAAATGGATTCTATTGCGGTTCATTCTAAATAACGTTTAAATGAGACGATTACCATCTTAGGAGACTAAGCATACAGATGCTTAATCTTCCAAGCTAATAATCATGGCTTTTCAGCAGCCAACACAGCAACCGAAACATTAAATAAAGTGTGAATAGGTATAAATTGTTTTAAAATAAAAAGGTAAAATTTTGTTTTTAAATAAAACGCTAAAATCTCTATATGGGTTGTAGTTTAATTTATTGTATATATCACTTCTAATAGCAGGTTATAGAACTGACTTAAATATTATAACGTTGTAAGTTTTGTGTATAATTTGTATGCTATTTTTTGTTCAAAATGTAACTTTATTTAATGAACACCTTCATTATTCAACACCACTGTGCGGTAAAGTTAATTAGGAGGAACTGTTTGAATAAATCTACTAACATACCAAGTGATAACAGCTAACTGTACTAAAAAGTATCTTTATTATAAAAGCAAACGTGGAAAAGATCGTAGCTACTAATGTATAAGAGCAAACAAAACAAAGATAAGCCAGTGACATAGAGGCATTCACGTAGATCAATCCGCAAATTAACGGCTTAACGTAAGTGAATATCATAATTAAAAAATGTATATCTCAGCCGGCTTTAAAAACACAAAAATAAAGAAAGACGAATATCTCTTATTTAAGCTGCCTATAGAATTTAGCCAATGTGAAGTCGGGGTCATACACATTTATTTTTATAATATTTTATCTTTTTTACAATGTTAGTACCTAATACTTAAGACGTTGTAAAAAGTGAAATTTACCAAGGTCAAACGTTAAATGGGTAAGCTAGTATTCGACGCAAACTTACATGTATTTAAAGGGCATGCCACTAACGGTTGTGATACCAGACAAATTGAATTTATAAGGTTTTCATCCCTAAATCATTCCTACCGTATATACATATGTTCCACCTGTCTTATATCTGACATACGTACTCAAGAGTCGCTATCATGTAACTGTCGACTACTATGGTACCTCAAAATAATTATCTGCAAGTGAATATTGACAAGCAAATATACTGGAATGCACATATCGCACTCTTAATAAAACAGCGACTTAACTCGAAATTTGAAAGTAAGGCAATTTGAACTCTAATTGTATATGTTAAATTTTAATATTATATCTGTGTTAAATCTTTGCAATAGAGTTCAAATTTGTTTTATCCAAAATACTGAGATAAGTCTCTGTTTTATTTAGGGTGCGATATATAGGTATTAGGTACTGTACTAGAATAAGAATATTAATATAAATATTAGAAGAGCATAGATCAGACATCACAATCTTGACTACTCTCATGTATCTCAGTCTATCTCAATCGATTCTTAAATAATTATTGTATTCCAGTGAGGGTACTGTATACTTATATTACCACATATCAACAGCTGAACGTGCACAATAATCAATCCTCAAAGTAATGCTGTTTAACCGACGATACTATCGTACGGTCCAGTTATATTACAATGGCACGTATGTACATATGTATGTACCAATGCTACGGTAAGTCAAATGTACTGACTGTATAGCCCAAACCACTCGTAAAATAATTTTCGTAACAGATTTGGTATTAACCGATAAGGTTTTAAATAATGCTTGGAGCAATATGTTAACAAGTAAGTTCTTTTAAAGAAATATAAATCGTTTAAACCAGATTGAAACGCTCGAGATATAGGTGCTATACTTAAAATCATATGGGTAAAATGTAAAAATTTTAAATTTTTATACCACAAAATGTCATACAATTTCACTTAAGAGCACATAATGCCGTCGGTTGCGGCTACTATGCAGTTCTATGACAGTCGATACGGAGATTCAATACTCTCATAAATTCTGGTAACCAGTATAAAACTCTTTTTTTTTTTTCGTGGGTATTTCCTTGGCGCATACCCCTTCGCGGGGCCGGGCGGAGGGCTCTGCCGGGAAAAGATAAAGATATCCCGATAATACCGACTAAACCTACCACGGTGTTCCTTCTCACAATCTATAGCCGGGGCGCAAGGATCACTCGCGCATTCATCCTGTAGCCCCGACAGATTTGGGCCACCACTTGATCGTGGCAGCCTCGTCGTTTTTTTTTATAATACTCATTCAAGTGACAGGCGCGCGTGGAACAATACGGCGCGCCGCCGTCTCGGGCCTGCTTCTGCACGGATGACAGACTGCCCTAGTCTGTCGCCCCAGGCCAGCGCTCATGGGGGCCGGAGATCGTTTAGCGCCCTTTGGCGCCCGGTGCGTCGACTGCGGGCCGGGAGGCTGGTGTTCGCCTCCCGTTCCCTTTTTGCCACCTCCTTAGCGAACATTATTACCTCGCAGAAGGAGGCGGCGGCTTCCCATTCGCTCTCGCTCATGACCATAGACTCCACCATGGCTATGTCAATTATGAGTTTACAAAGTAAAGTCGTTTTCTGTCGGTAAACTGCAGTTGTCGGTAAATTTGTATGCAAATTTGTATACTTTGTACTGGATATAACTAAAACGACTTTAAATCTTATATAACAGATTTTACAAATTATATTTTAATGCAACTCTCTACTCTAAGTTTATGTTTGGATGTTTGTTAATGTTTAAATTTGGTCGCTTTTTCTTATGTCAATCTGATCCTTCTTTACTCTTATGTCATTATCATTCAGGATGTATTTTAGTTTATTTTTCTTTGTATCTATGTGTTGTGTGGTATTAAAAAGGGATTGCTTGTTTTGAGTCTGGTAGTGATTTGCACTCTACACAACCAATATATTCGATCGGTGAGTATATTTTTTATTTCTTATAAAGCCTTTTTCCTTACCTGTTATACCGTTGTAGCTGCGTTCTAGTATTTACAAAAATACAAAAACGTATTTATTATAACTTATATTAGCGATGTCACACTGAGTTACCTTTCTGTTATCGATGTTTTGTAATGTACTATATTGCTGCCAACTAAACATGTTTGTGTTTATGCACAGGCTGGGTCAGACAGGCTTCTCGATAGTAATAATTACATATATCATTAAGAAAGTTTACTCTTCTAGGGTGACCGTTATCTTATCGAGAATTTAACGCAATCTCAGAGGGCACAATGTATCAGCTTTATTAACATTTTCACCATAATGTAAATTTAGAAATAAAGTATCAATGCTGTTTATTAACTATCTTATTACTGGGCACGAGTCTCTTCTAATTCAAAAATATACATTTTGTCATTTAATTTTCGGATTTAATATGCTTAGTTACTGCAAGGAATGGGATATTCAAGAATTGATAAAATCTGAATTTGAATTATTACTCTATACGAAGATAATATAGACATAATAATAGAGTTGTGCATTTCCCACAAGTAAATAAATTAGGACCTTTTTATAGTTCCTCTTAGGAATAATATATACAAAGAAAAAAATTAATCAAAGTTGTCAAAACAATTTAAGATTTTCTGAAGATTATGGTGATGATGGCAGAAATTTTATTTGAATATGTTAACAAAAAAATATGAGTCACATTTTTTGCGGTTAAATTATAACTTCTGTATCAACTGTATTCAATAAACAACTGCCTCCATGACGCAGAGGTAGTGAATGCGACTGCTGTGCATGAGGTTTTGGGTTTCGGGCCAACAAAAAGTGAATGGGATTTTCTGTTAAGAAATCTCAATAGCAGCCCGGAGTTAGGAAGTTGGCGGTGTGAGACACCCCCGTGCCTCAGAAAGCACATAAAGCCGTTGGTCCTGCGCCTGATCTCTCTCCGGTCGTGTCGAATGACTGTCCCATCGGATCATGAGAGTTAGAGAACAGAGAGTGCACTTGTGTTTGCGCACCCGCTAGTGCACTATAATATCTCCTGCGCCGATGGCCAGTCTCCGTTAAGACCGACGTAACCGAAATTCTGAAGGACGTTATTCAATAAACACACTCACATTTATATATTTTTATTATTATATTCACTTGCATTTTAATCTGAATTATAGCGTGTGTAGTGCTGTAATTGTAATGTCAGCTTCTACGACCATCGTCAGTAGCAAATGTATGTATAAAATTACCAGACGTATTAGTCCCATCGCTAAAATGATCGCGAGATACAGATTTTTTAAATTATTCGTACTACATAAGTACCTACCTTGATTTCGGATAACTGTTTATAGAGGTGGAGGTTTTATTCTGAAAAATATTTTGATCCATATATAAATATCGATATACATTATTTCTATCACTGCCTTGCACTAGACATAATATTATCTGCTACTGAGTTGTTTATCTTTATGTCAGTGTCAATTTGCACACAGGAAAACTAACGGACTAGCATCGAACTCTCCCTAACATTAAATGTCTACCATAGAAAGACAAAATATGTCAGTGTATGGTACACACGGCTACACATCAAGTTAGACACCCTATATACGCATAACTACGCTCCATATAAAATAGAGAATTGTCGGAAAGGGACAGTGCATAGTGGTGTCGATGTAATGGTGAGGATAGAGCGTAACAACAATATAACGCACTCTCTCGCACGATTCGCAGCGTTCAACTTCTAATAGTTCAAAGTCCAAACAGTCTAGGTTGATGTGTCGCTTTGTTACAAGTTTCTATTTTTGAATAACGACTGTAATTTACGGTCGGTGTATTACTTTACGATATCAAAACTTGTAATTGACACACTGGCCGCAACCCAAGGACAAATAGCATTCACTCCGTGAAAAAATAATGTTCAGTCGAGCCTGGTTAGATTAGCTCGAATATCCACTCCATACACAAATTAGGTGATTTTTCATTATAAGGCGATTCGCTTAAAAATGCAACTAGTACTTTTCTAGAAAATCTTGCAATAATTTCCTAACTCATTTAGCTTATTAAGTATAGTTTATATGAACATATTAGTATCTTAAGGGTGAGCTGACTGTAAGCCATCTGTCACGGAAAATGATAATGTGTATTGTTTAGAAACATTAGCTACTTCCCACGGCTGTCAGTATATAACAATACCGATGTTGTTGACACCCAATTTGAGCTGAATAGGTACTAAGTTAATACGTACAAGAATCTGTAGCACTAGATCGTAACACGTGCATTCACAAACCCAGTGAAGATACCTACCTATTACGGATAGTCGCCGTCGATGTAATAATACTAGTTAGTCCGGCAGACGACGAAGTTCTCTTGCCAAATTAATACCTCGACAGCAACGTCTCTTATCGTATTCAATTTATTATTATTAGTATAAGTAAGTCGCTGTTATCCACGATTTTATTTACGTGAGCTTTGTACGTTATCCTTAACTATTATAGACTTCTATTCAAGAACATTCTATTAAAGAAAAGTATCCTTCGCCTGATGCTAAATGTATTGTGCTGTAAAGTATTATTGCTTTTTGCCCGCGGCTTTGCTCTCGTTAATGTAGATTTCGTCGATAAATTTATATCCTTCGGGAACACTCCTTTTTTCTGAATGAAAGGTACCCTATATCTTTTTCTGTATCCTTGACAACGTGTATGCCAAATTTCATGATGATCAATAGAGTAGTTTAGGCGTAAAAGCGTACAAACTCACTTTCGCATTTATAATATTAGCGGTTAAATGGTAACGTATAGGTACACACATGCATTTTAAATAAAATTTTCGATAACAAGAATATGTTCATAATCTAGATACTTATACTCTTGTTGTTATGATTTATAATTTTCAATTAATTGGTTTATTTAATCAACACCGAAAGCACAATATAATAAGAACAGTAAGTCATCTTCATAGAAATGTGCCAATGCCGGTTTGAATGTGTACGTGCGCGCCAAGCGCCATGTACGCACGCACTGCCACGCACACATTAGCATAATATACGGCGGCATACTGTGACGGCAGCGTGGGCTGTACCGTGAGTGTGTCGTGTGATCGGGCGCGTTCAAGTACCTACGCTGCACGCCCGCTCGCGTTCGTCTGCTCACACTTTATATTATATAATACACGTTATATTATATAAATAAAAACTCATAATACGCAAATAATATTTAACTGAAAATAAAAGTGACAACCTTAAGCGCCAACGCAAGAGTAGGCTAATAACTCGCCAAGCGGTCTTAGATAAACTACTGTTCTTAGTATACTGTGCCGAAACCGAATTCGATACTTTTGTTAAGAAGTTATATTTATTAGTTGTATATTGTTTGATAAAATACGAGTACCTTTCTTATCCATGTCATCAAAAACAACGTCATCACGTTTACCTTTGTCAAGAAGTCGTAGGCTTGTATTCCACCCATACTATGCTGGCGCAACTCGAGTCCACGACCTACGGACCTCTTGTTTTCAAGTCCAATGCTTTATTCATTAGGTTACTGACGCTTCTATTAGCTGCTAAAAATATACATTCAAACGTTTCACATCCTTAGTAAAATTTGGAGTATATAATATTGAACATGAATGCTATCAAGATTTATTACACTTCGATAAAATAAGTCTCTATAAACAAAGTTGCTAGCTTACATATTATTACTATTTGTTTATTCGCATAGTATTAAAAGAATAAATTTATCTATCTATGTATAAACTAGCGACCCGCCCTGGCTATGCACGGCTAACCTTAACAAATTTTACACCTAAACCGTCCTCATTAATCATTCTGTCTATTGGTGAAAACCGCATGAAAATCCGTTCAGTAGTTTTTGAGTTTATCGCGAACAGACAGACAGACGCGGCGCGGCGGGTGACTTTATTTTATAATATGTAGTGATAGGCAAAGACACAACAGTTCAGTCCCATTTTATCCCCTGTTTGTCAACCGACTTCTTTATTTATATTTTGTTTAGTAGCTAGCTACGATTTTCTTAGGCTCAATATCAAAATTGCGTGCAGTTTTGTTATATAAATAGGTAAATGCATATTATATGCTTTCCTCATATGTTCAATAAGGAACATAGTCCAAGAACTGACCAAACACGAGTATAGATAAAAGCGGAAGGCTCACTCATTCAATCACTAAATAAACGATATCTCCAAAAAATGAAATTTGGCAGATACGTAGGTTCTTGGTAGGAGATGTAAGCTGAAACAGATTTTTCGAATATTATGCTCTAAGGTACTATAATAGGCTCAACGTTTGTATGGGAAAATAATATTAAATAGTCATCATGACCCGTAATTTCTTTTTGTATTGAAATCACGTCGCAATATTGTTATCCTAACAAACGTTAGCTACCTACATTAACAACTTTTGCTAATAAAGAAAAATATTGTTTTAAATAAGAGTAAGAACTGAAGAAATATTTCTATCACTCTTCAGCTCGCATTCTATTTGATTACTAATGTACAATTAACGAGCAAATGCTAATATACTCTTCAAGCATCAATCCTACAATTCGTACATAAAAAGAAGTCATATATATTAAATGTTTCATTCACAATACATAAATCGAATCAAAATGCGTACGAATTGAAAGGGTCAAATTCACACGTATGTCTGTAGTTAACATAGTCTTTGTTAACTACAGACATACGTGTGAAGTTTGTTGTACATAGTCTCACCAATATATGCATTGCCCCCACTATTTGCCAGGTGTTATTTTAGGTCCAATAAAATAGAAAGCGAGCCTATTTCGTCGTTGTCGTCTATCGAACTCAGTTCTAGGCACGCCGCAGTTATTGATAATTTATAGACAGAAAATTTCGAAAACACTTTGCTCGACCAGAAATTGAAACGCAATAAATATGTTCATGTTTAAAATATGTGTAAATAAAGGATTTCTCGAAGTTAGTCCCCAACTCATCGTGCAAATACGCGAACTAACTAATACAAATGAGCAACCTTAAATAAAATATTATCATTACAATTAAGCAGGTTAGGAGAAAATTGATTAAGGGTGGTGAAATCAATAAAGATTGGTGTTGCTTATATTAAAGAAAGTCAACGAACGTTGACCAATATGGATGTGGACATCATACCACACCGAATAAACTACAAATGTCAATAGGTACCTATTTTAAGAATAAATCAACAGTTTTATTTATTTTAGGCTACATTTAGGTATTCATACTCTGCAGGACATGTTACTGCAGATGGTGAACGACGCAGTTTTGTATTTTTGATAGTGGCGATATGTAAATGCTGCTAATATATGTACATAAATAATCATTATTATAAATCTTGTACTTCTATGTATCATTATTATATATGTAAAGCAAAGTTCTACATTTGTTATTTATTCTCGCAATAACTTTCAATGAAACTTGTGCAACGGGATGGTATTCCATTAATAATATTAGACCAGTGTTTGGTACAAAATGACAAGTTTAAAAAACAGGTTTATAGTTTGATATAATAATATATGTGTACGTGTATACTAGCGGTTTAATAGTTGGTTATTATATTTTAATTACTTGCTATAATTTTTCTAGTTAGTTGACATTCCTGAAATCGTTTGCTTAGAATTGTTATTACATCATGTTAAAATTTAAATTATAGTAAATCAGGCATACGTGCCGCAGTCGATAACGTGCCCCACTCACAAAACTGACAGATGCATTTTGAATTTAGCGGTAATTTGATCCGTACGGATTAGTGACACAAGTATGGCAGCGATGTAAGCAATTCAGGGCTGTTTTTCAATCGTTTTAAATAAGATAAAGTGATCACCAGGTATGTATGATAGTCTGAATTTGTTTTGTATCTGGTATAACATTAAGTCAAAATGTTTGCTTCATATTTTTTCTTGTTTTTAAAGTTTTATTATAAAGCTAACCTCTTTGAACTTTTATATGCCTAGAATTGCGTTTCGTTTTTGTCAAACTTTTTATCGAAATTAAGTGGGGCGCATTACCCCGAATATTGGCTGATGCGCCCTGATTTGTTTCGGGTAATGTGTATTATTTTTTATATTTTTATTTTTAAGTGTTTCTGATCAGTTAGTATATTTAAGGAAATGGGGAAGAAAAAGCTACAGATCCAAGAAAATGGACAGAAGAAAATATGGAAAAAGCGATAGAATATGTCTTAAGCAAGAAAATGGGAGTTAATGAGAACAATTACCTTTCTTTGCCGGGTACTTTTACACACATACTATTTCACACGCTTCTGTTGTTTTACAAGAAGAAACACTAACCAAGATCTTACAAATAGTGAGTCTATTTCCTGCTATTCGCCATAAATTAAGTAAAACAAAACAGAACGTTAAGATTTTGACATCAGAAAGTCATTTACCAACTCGTAAACTCTTTGAAGGAAAAAAGAAGTCGCAAGAGAAACACTTGACCACAGCACCATCAAAATGTAAGAAGAATGTTGCAGAAGTGTCTTCCTCATCGGAAAGTGAAGAAGAGTTACAGCTCAGTGACTCTAGTGTAGAATGTTCCGATGAAAACGAGAACACTTGTGTAGAATGTCTCGAGTCTTACTTCCATACGAAAAAGAAAAGTGATTGGATTCAGTGTTTGCAGGTTACATGAAGATTGCTCAAACTTTCCGGAGAAATGCAACAAGTGCGGTGGCAAAAAGAAAAGAAAAGGAAAAAGAAAAAGACGAGAAAAGTAGAGGCTTTAATGGGGCACATATGACTGATGTATCCGTGAAATGTGCCCCACCCTAGACTTTAAGAAATCGTCGATCTCAGCTGTTTTAATTATTTTTAAGGAGATGCTTTTAGTTTTTATTATGCATATTGAGTCAGAGGTTTAGACTAATTACTTTAATAAACATGTTTTAAATAATACCGTTTGTTATTTCAATTCTTCGAATGGTGGGGCATGATTGCCAGGTTTATCCTATCTTGTTTGTTTCAAGATTTGGCCCTGCTATTTTATTTGATATTTTTAATAAAACTGTAATTTGAAACACAGTTACATAAACATAGTTTTGGATATTCGAAAATCATAAATTGCTGTATGTAACCAGATCTCTAATCGTTTCAAGCAAAATAAAATAATTAAGTGAATGGTACTAAAACTTTGACGTGGAAAACGCACGTTTTGATGGTTTTCTACAGGATAAATTATACTTGTATTGTGTGCCGTGTTCTTTCAATAGCCTTTATAAGATTTTTCTTTACTTTGGTTTATGGCAAAATTAATTGATTAAATGGGAAGATGTACTGTACTGTCTTCGATTAAATAAAGAGCAACAAATCTAGTTTACCATGACATATCTAACTAATTATGCCAACATGTGACTCTGGTTTCTGCATAATTATGGTCAATTATGATAAGACAGTAGACGGAAGAAGAAAGTTTAATAAAAAGACAGAAGTAGAGGGATAAGCAAGACCCACATTTCGCCAACTATAAGTTTAGGTCCCACGTGATAGAGTACGAGCCGCAGAAGGCATTACGTCTACGGATCACCTAGAAAAATAACTTCTAACAGAAAACCCAACAATATTCCAGGTCCATAGTGGCCCGTCGAATCTTACCGAAATATATGTACAAATTAGAATCATTGTTTATGCTACTGTGCACGACGTGTTTGTCCAATCAGCCCGAGTAAATCAGAATTAGTAAAATCTACCTCTAACGCCAAATGCTAGAAGTAGGTTTGTCTTGTTGGGTTAGTGTATTTTGTTAGTTTGTCTATTACTAATAACTATTCAAATTACCATCCACGATACTTATAATAGTAACCCATTTCCTTCAGATCATAAACTGACACTGGCAGTGAGAACAAAATAAAATCAGTGATTAATAATATCTGAATAATTTAATGCTATAATTAGTTTATCTGGTCAGGTACAAGAAAATTATACTCAGTCCTAGAATAATTACAATGTGTGTACGAAGGCCAGACACAGGAAATTCTTTTGTTATATAACATGTAAGTATAAGCATCTTGTTTGTGAGTAATCAAAACAACATGTCAACAACGCATACATAATAGAAATAATGATCCCTTGCTATGTGCTATATTAAAATGTATATATATAATTTAGTTTTACTTTAGCTAAGTAAATGTATAAAACGTAAGTAGTTCGATTAAAACAGCAATGCATATAAAAAGTATAGTCCTTACTTACTCATTGAAATACTCATTGGGAAAAGGACCGAATTTTCAAATCCCGTAGAATAGAGAGTAGAAGAATTTCGCTTGCCTTGTGGCCATTACATATTACGTTTTATATTTTATTAGCTAAACCCGGCCATGCTTCACAGTAGCTCAATACGATATTTAAAATTACTCGTTCCGGTGAGAACTTCGCGATACAAAGTGTATAGAGGAAGGTTGCGATCATTGGACCAGTGCTTTCATCGGACCACTTAAATTTTACAAAAAATATTACAGCTAGAGAGACGTAGGTACGTTTCAAAATGTGGCACGAGCATCATACTCACCCCTCCGCAACCTTAGAATCGCCGCGTTGTCGCCCGGCCGTGAGGTGAGTGACGTATGTAAGTGTGAAATCGATGGACGGGATATAAAATTTACGTAATCTAAAAACTAATGTAAGTATTATAATATTTTGTTTATTACAGAATTATTAGTTTTGACTTCTGTAGCACAGGTAGTTAAAAGCTTTTTTTTTTGTTTCAAAGGAAAAATGCTTCATGCACTGCCCGCCGGCTAGGGGACGGCACCGGCGGGGGAGTGTGGGCCTCCCAGCAGGAAGTGCTGGTATACCCAATAAAAAACCTGGAGTGTTCCCTCTCTCATCCAATAGGGGGGGCCAGTTGGGAGCTCTTGAAGGATTCATCCATAGCAGGCCCCCCCATGTGGGTGTGGGCCGGGTCAAACGGACCCGACCACCTCTCGTCCCCAGGGGAGAGCCTCACCGCTCTTCCCTTTCGACGTCAGAAGGCGCGCGGGAACACCGCGCGCGCCCTCTCGGGGTTCCTAATTTACGGGTGGCAGGGTCCCCTGAGGCCTTGCCACCCGGAACCCTTAGGTGGTGGGCAGGAGAGCGACAAAGGCGCGTCTCCTGCGCCCTCTCCTCCGGCGGCGGACTTCTGGGGCGTAAGGATCTTCCTCACGCCCCCGTTCCGCCGCCTCCTTTTGTGAGATCACAGTTTCGCAGAAGGACCTCATTGCGCCCCAGCACCTGTCGTCGCAGACCATCCTGGATACGACGGTCGGCAACGAGAGGTCGGGGCCAATCACGGCGACCAGGGCGCAGCGCTCCGCGGCCCACGCCGGACACTCCTCCAGCGTGTGCTGCGCCGTGTCCCGGTCACACTCCTCACAATGGTTACACCTGGTTGTCGGCTCCCTACCGGCTATCTTGCAGAGGTACTCTCCGAAACAGCCGTGTCCGGAGAGCACCTGAGCGAGCCGGTAGGTGAGCGGTCCGCGCCGTCTGTCCGTCCACTGTCTTAGTACCGGACGGACAGCCTCGACGGTCCTCACCCCGTAGCGGGGCTGGGCCAGTCTGTCTTCACACTTCTCCTCAAGGACCAGTCGAGCCTGGGACCTTCGCGTCTCCACCGCACAATGCGAGGGTTCCTCGCCATGGAGACGGAGGTCCGCGCGCCAGTAATACACCGACGCCTGGACCTCCGCCTCCAAATCCCAAGGCGCACGCCGCCTCAAAGGAGACGGTGTGGTACGCCCGTGACACCCTGATCGCCATCGCCCTTTGCGGTCTCCTCAGGAGGGCGACGTTATGGCGATCGAGGGCGTCAGCCCAAATGGGCGCTCCGTAGAGGGCCATCGACCGCACCACCCCCAAATAGAGGCGGCGGCAGACGACACTCGGCCCCCCGATATTAAGCAGCAAAGAGCTAAGCGCTCCTGCCACCGACATCAGCCGGGGCCAGGCGGCTAAAATGGAGCGAAAATTCCAGCGGCCGTCGAGGTGGAGCCCCAAGTATTTCATACTCGGCTCCACCCCGATGCGGACCCCTCCAACGATGATGTGGGCATCTGGTGGCGGCGCCCGCCGAGGCCCATGAAATAATAGGGCCTCGGACTTTTTCAGCGCCACCTCCAGTCCCAACATCCTAATCCTGCCGACAACCAGGGCAACTCCAGCCGTGGCAAGATGGGCAGCTGCCCCGTAATCCTCTCCCCGGGCCGTCACCAGCGTGTCGTCGGCGTAACAAGTTACGCCGACTCCCGGGGGCAGGGCGCCCCGCAGCACCCAGTCGTAGCCGATGTTCCACAGGATCGGACCAGAACCGATCTCTGTGGAACACCGCACGACACCTCCCTCCGGAACGTCTCTCCGTTCCGCCCCACACAAAACACACTCCTCTGGTGCAGGTAGTCCCCGACTATTCGGCGTAGATAGGGAGGCACCCCATGAAATCTGAAGGTAGTTAATACCTAGCTCAGAGGTCAAAGACTAATATTTTCTGTGTAAAGATTTTATGCCAATAAAAATTATTATTATTATTATTAGTTTTAAATGTTAGAATAGTTATTGAATTAGTGACAGTTTCAAAATTTTGTAATAAAGTGTAAAATAAACAACGCGATAAAATCTGTATATAGTAAGTAGTTTAATTTCAATGAATAACATTCGCGTAAACAGAAAACAATATTATAGTTATTTAAGTTTACTTTAGAGATATTATTTTTTATCAGCAGATATGATTTTAATTGTAGTGCTTATTTTTTACAAAAGTATCCTGTTGCTACCATTAGACCGCGTTGGCATGGCCATGGCCATATGGCAATGCCAATAGCCATCATTGGACTGGTCCAATCAAGGAAACTTTTTTATAATTTTAAGCTTTTTACAATACCCACTTCTTTTCCATAGCGTTTATTATTCCCAAGTCACTTGGAGTCGGCTTTTCTAGTCTAACCGGATTTGACTGAATATCAGTTTTTACACGGAGCGGCTGCCACCTGACCTCCGCAACCCGAAGGCTAACGATACCCTAAGGCTAGACCAGTGTCAGGATATTAGAGGGTACTGACTTTCCCAATAACGACTGCCATAGACGTTCACGGCAGCCGGGACCGACGGCTTAACGTGCTCTCCGAGGCACGGAGCAGGCGATAATTGTCAATCAATTTACAATACCCACTTGATTTTAGTAAATAAGTAATCAGGATGTTAAAACAAACGTAGGTATTACTTATCTAATACGAATTTGTTATTGTTACAGAATGTCGACGACAAAACGAAAATATTATACTTGGAATGAAATAAGTATGACTCTTGCTATTAAGTCAGTAAGAAAGAACAGAATAGGTTTACAATGTATGATGTGTAAAGGTTGTGTTCATGTCGAGTGTGCATGTGTTAAAAAATCCATAAAGAAATATTTTTGTCCTCGATGCAAAGCGTAAATTGGTTGAATGGCAATTTTGTTATTTGATTTGGTTGATTTGTTTCGAAAATATTTTATTTCAATAATAATTTTAATACTGTTAATTTTTACGAATTTTATGGATCTCTTAATTATATGCCAAATATTTTTTAGTTTAATATTTTTTTGTTTTCCAGGTATTTTAGCAATTTAATAAAAGTTGCCTTGACTGAACCATTACCACCAGGCAACTTAGTGGTCCGATCAAGACGACCATGGTCCAAAGGAGGCAACGACAACAAAAAAAGTTTATTTTTAGTGTTCTGAATTTTAAATAAGCTTAATCAGTACTGTGTCAGTATTTTAATATAATAGTTGATTGAAAATATAAATCTTTGTTTAATTTCATTCTATCATTGTAATTTAAAAATATATTATGCGATGTCAAACTTAAGTGGTCCATTGATAGCAACCTTTCCCTACAATATCTACTACTATATAGAAATGCAACGTAATGTAAAAAATTCAAGTCAATCCATTACCTGCGTTTTGAGTTTTGTGGAGACAAACATACAACTTTTTATACATATAAGGATTACTAGAGACTTCATATTTGGCATTTATGTGGATATAACAATTAAAACTATGTTCAGGATTTTTCGTATTTGCCCCAGGATAGGCTAAAATGGGTTTTACGATTAAACTCCATGCGGACAGAGTCACGGGCAAAAGCTGGTCAATAATAAAATTCATTCGGATGATTGCCCTGCACTAGGCAAGAATACCTACGTTCACGTGTTGTTTATGACTGTTATAAAACTTAAGTGCGTTCTATTATTACACTATAATCTGTTGACTATAAACAAAAGTGGTGGACTGCCCCGAAAACGCAATGTGAAGGCGACTGTTCGGTTACTGTCATTTTTTGTCGTAAAATTTTTAGTAGCAAAGTGTAGAATAGTGCCCTGTACAGCAATGGGCTGGTTCTCTTTTTAAGAGAAACCTAACACCATAAGCGGAAAAATATGGGTGTAAACAGCTCTGCTCGATAAAGGCGTAAAACTATGTATATCTGTAAAACAGATGTATCGTATCCTGGTAGTAGAAGATTGCGGGTGAGCTATTTGTAGACGATACAACTTACGAGCTCATTCCCACAATTGTGCGACTCACACTCGTTGATTTGGCAGTGTGCTGTGGACCCCTATATAAATACGAATACCGAATCCCGAATACTGAACTATACGTACCTACGTATTGTTCAGTATTTGGTATAGTGGACCCCGAGTTATTCATACCTATGTATAACCCAGGTCTTACTGTCAAGTCTGATTCCACCAAAAACATTTACATTTACAACACCATATGGCTTGCACTGTCAACCTAACTCTGCAAGCCCTAACTTTACAAACTTTAGTCACACACTTCACAAACTTTAGTTAAAATTCGTGGCTTGGCCGTTTCATTACTACAAGAACTATTGTATAACAGAAAAGTAATGCACAGTGAATAAATTTTTCGCCTTACGCCCATTTATACATCCGAGGCCAGCCTTGATAAAAGTGGCCATATTGTATATTTAACTCTTATAAACCATATGAAATGTTTCTTATACATCAAGCAAAATGTAGGATGAAGAAATTGTGAATTATAGCCTAATATACAAAGAGAAAAACGAAGAAGCTAAGAATTAAAGTGCATCCTTTATTGCAATAACGGAGAATCAAAAGGAATGTTTAATTTATTTTATGAAGACTTTAGAAAGTATCCATTTACCTACTTATTTTAGTTAACACAATCATGTCTTTGCATTTGGTTAACGACTTTGGTGATTCTATTTCTAATATATTTTATTATCAAAAAGCTGAACAATATTTTTTTGGTCGTATCTTAAACGCTCGTACTTCTATCCTATGGGATAGAGAGAGATATTTATGTAGTATCGGGATCACATAAATAATTTATTTATTTATTACCCTATATTTATCATTACAAAAAGGACAAGGGACGAATGGAGACAAGGTCTACAATCCTCTGACAAGGGTTGTCTCATCTGGTACACCGATGGTTCAAAAATGAAAACAGGATCAGGCGCTGGTATTTATGCCAACGACTGCAAGGTGAGCCAAAGCAAGGTGGGCAAATATTCAACGGTCTTCCAGGCGGAAATCTGTGCTATAATTGCCTGTGCGCAGGAGAATATTAACAATAATGTCACTGACAAGACTGTTTATATTCTCAGTGACAGTCAAGCTGCTCTTAAGGCTCTGAACTCCTGTAGGGTGGACTCCGGACTGGTCCTGAACTGTGTTAAAGCCCTTAACAAACTTGGCAGGAAAACACAGTCAGGCTAGTGTGGGTTCCGGGGCATGCAGCGGTGCAGGGTAATGAGGAGGCTGATGAATTAGCCAGGAAGGGCTTGGAGCAACTATTTGTGGGCCCTGAGCCATTCGTAGGACTCTCTGAGAGTACCATCAAGGCAGCTTTGAATGCACATGGCAATAATAAACACAGACTAGAGTAGCCCTTAGGGGTCTGGAACACTCCAAGAAATTCATTGCAAACCGAGCCACGGGCTTCACCTGGAAGTTCTGCGGGTACAATAAGGGCCAAATACGCCTGCTCACAGGAGCGTTCACTGGGCACCAACGACTTCCTGTGCAGATTGAGATTGGCAAACAAATTGATCTGCAGAGCCTGTGATGAACAGGACGAGTCCATATCACACCTACTGTGTGAAAGTGACGCGTTGGCTGGACTAAGGATGGGTCTGATGGGATTGGCATATCCGAACCCTGAAGACTTCAGGCTTCTCCCTCTGAAGTGTACGCTGCGACTGATGCAGTACATTCATAGGTAGATAGTTCAGGGATAGATCTCGGAGCCGACACACAAGATTCCACTGGTTCGAGGTGTCGCCGGTCTACACTGACTGGCCACCGAATAAGCTAAGATAAGATAAGATCATTACAAATATTACGTAACTATTTAAATTGCAAAACTTAATCTAATAGCCAATTTGTAGCATTAATTATTTTTAATTTATTATAATATTCACATCGTAATGCAGACAAGTTAATATTTTATAAATTAAAATATAATCAAATGTACGGAGAATAATAAAGTTATAACTGATTTTACTTGCGATAACCAAGCGAATCTCCCACATTATAAAAATATGTATTCCCACATTATTGTAATAAATTATCATTTTTATGGAATAATAACAAACAGAACATTGTCCTGACCTTGATACGTACAATTTGGCTAAGTATTTTAAAACTAAACACATCCTAATTTAAAATTAGGCGTCATGTAGGTACATGTAGATATTATATATTGTATAAAATTTTTGTCGCTCCGAGCATAGCGCGGTGTAGGTATGTTTCAATGTAAATTTTTAAACATACATAAATTTTGCATGTTTTGAACGTTAATGTACTTATGTAAAAATAAAAGTATAAAATGCATATATTATGGCAATTATATAATTTACTGTATTTTAAGGATCCTTACCCAAAAGTTCAGTTGATCCCTTTTGTGTGTCTTTTGAATAAACATATTCTAGCTACCTTTCTTTTTTTTTAACGTGGCTGATTGCATTGGCGCATCCCGCGGAGAAGTTATGTCGGACTCACCCGGGAAAAGATGGAGATATCCCGGTAATACCGACTAAACCTACCACGGTGTTCCTTCTCACAATCTATGGCCGGGGCGCAGGGATCACTCGCGCATTCATCCTGCAACCCCGACAGATTTGGGCCACCACTTGATCGTGGCAGCCTCGTCGTGTTTCTATATAAAAATCCGTATATAGAAGTTTAATTTCAATGAATAACATTCGCGTAAACAGAAGACAATATTATGTAAATCAGTACGGACTGGAAACAGCAACAAAAATACGCCGGTTAGAAGATCTACAAACTAAGCGCGCAAGATATGTAACATCTTTAAATTTCTTGAAGAGATGTCGTGATCACAGTCTCATTCCTACGTATGTCAAGATATCAGCCAAAAAAGACATACGAGGAAGCGCTAAGATCTTAAAACAGGCAAGTCAAAAGTTATTAATACAAGTTATCAGAGAACATCGCGCTGACTTACACAGCATAAATAGGAACGTTGAGATTTTGTCTAATGAAATACAGATATTAATAACTCCATTTGATTTTAAAAAATGCATCAATGCTACAAATCACAGAGAAAGATCTAAATATAATGCGTGAAAACAAACAAGATTCATAAATATGAAAAATTAATATCAAAATCAAATGCTAACTACCAGAAACGAAACGTCAATGCACGGACCAATGACACGCCGCCGTCAATTCAAAGACAAGCAGTTATTAATCTGTCAACTGTCAACAAACTTTAGACAAAACAACCGAAAAAGTATTGAGTAGAGGTTGAAATTATGCAATAACACCGGCTAGGATACCGGTCTGGGGGGCACGCTCTCCCAACTATGGCTCCTCGAGTTGGCACGGAGAATATCGTGGATATCCCCCTTGTCACCGAGGGGGAATTGGACCGGGCCTTGGCCCGGTTGTCGACAAACAGAAAAGCGCCAGGCCCGGATAGCGTTCCGGGCCGAGTCTTGAGCATCACACTGAGGGCGCTGCGCGAGTCGTATCGGGAACTGCTCGATATGTGTTTGAGGTCCGGGCAGTTCCCGAAGGACTGGAAAACCGGCCGTCTTTGTCTGTTGCGGAAGGAGGGACGTCCGTTAGACTCGCCTTCCGCATACAGACCGCTTGTGCTGCTGAACGAGACGGCCAAAATTGCCGGGAGGGTCCTCGCGGGCCGTCTCGTTCAACACCTCGAGGAAGTGGGACCGGGACTGTCAGAGGCACAGTACGGCTTCAGAGGGGGCCGATCGACCATGGATGTGCTGGCTGCTCTAAAAGCCCTCTCCACGGAGGCCGTAGACCAGGGAGATGTGGTTCTGGCAGTCTCACTCGACATTGAGAACGCCTTCGGCAGCCTGCCGTTTGAGACGTTAAAGGAGGCGCTCCGATACCATGGAGTACCCCAGTACTTTCGGAGGCTGCTGGAGGCGTACCTCGATGAGAGGTACATCGTTTGGGAGGGCACCGACGGGCGTCTGCTTCGGCGTAGTATGGAGCGCGGTGTTCCACAGGGATCGGTTCAGGGTCCGACCCTGTGGAACATCGGCTTCGACTGGCTATTGCGCGGCGAGCTCCTACCCGGGATGGGGGTGATTTGTTACGCCGACGACACCCTCGTCACGGCGAGGGGGAGCAGCTTTGAGGCGGCAGCCCGATTGGCCGAGGTCGGAGTGGCGCTCGTCATAGAGCGGATTCAAATGCTGGGCCTGAGGGTCTCCGTAAGCAAAACGGAGGCCCTCCTATTTCACGGCCCGCGTCGCGGTGCCCCCCGAGGGGCGAAAGTAAAGATTTTTGGTGGGGACGTGCCAGTGCGGGCCCAAATATAATACTTAGGCCTGTACCTAGATGGTAAATGGTGCTTTGGGCCTCATTTCGCCCAACTCGCCACGAAGCTTGTAAATGTAGCTGCAGCGCTGGGTAGACTTCTGCCCAACACTGGAGGACCAGGGTCGTCTTGCCGGAGGCTATATAGCGGGATCGTGAGGTCTATGGCGCTGTACGGCGCCCTAATCTGGGCCGACGCCCTCACCGCGCGTAATAAGGCCCTGCTGAGGAGAGCACAGCGGATCATCGCGGTGAGAGCCATCAGGGGGTATCGTACAGTGTCGTGGACGGCTGCTACGGTCCTAGCGAGCGACCCGCCTTGGGAACTGGAGGCGGAAGTTCTTGCAGAAGTCTACCGTCACCGCTCGGTGGCGCGGTCTCGGGGCGAGGAACCGGTCGTGGGAGAGATGCGGGCTGAGGCTCAAAGTGCTCTCATCTGGCGGTGGAGGAGTGAACTGAGGACCCCCACCGCCGGAGTTGAAATAGTGGAGGCTATCCGGCCGCAACTGGAGGAGTGGCTGAATCGTAGGCACGGAGTGCTGTCGTTTAGACTGACGCAGGTGCTTACCGGACATGGCTGCTTCGGTAAGTACCTGCACCAGATCGCCAGGAGGGAGACCTCACCCTCCTGTACGTCGTGCGGCGCGCACGTTGATACGGGGCACCATACAGTGGAGAGTTGCGCTGCCTGGCAGACACAACGGAGCGACCTGACCGCCGTCATCGGCGGGGACCTGTCGCTGGGACGAACAGTGAGCACCATGCTGGCCAGCGATAGGTGCTGGCAAGCTGTTGCCGAATTCAGCGAGGCAGTAATGCTTCTAAAGGAGGCTGCGGAGCGGGAACGGGAGGTCGACGCCAGTGCGGACCCGCTCCGCCGAGCAAGGCCAGGGAGGAGGCGACGCCGTTACGCTCATCTCCTCCCCCCGCCTTAGGTGGTTATGTTCAAGGTCGTAGCCCTGCCAGGCTAACGTCTGAGTGCCGGAGAGAGTTCGGAACGGAGATCCTCCGGCGCTCCATGATAGATGGGAAGAGCGCCGCAGTTAGGTTTAGTCGGTATTCCGTGGCATCCGGCGAGTCCGACACTACCCACTGCTGCCGGCGCGGTTTTCCGACCGTGTCGACAGGAGTGGGTGTGCGTAAACCCATTCCCATGCGAAAACAAAAAAATAAAAACAAAAAAAAAGGATACCGTCTGAGGCCATTATTTGTAACGTCGAGGTCTGCCTTGTCAAGAATAACCTAAGAAAGGAAGATTTGGAGGCTATACGTCAGGACATTTCATCGGTCTTGCGTCGAAGTAAAGTGCCCAGACCGAATCTTCCCAAAATAACGACACTAGAACATTAAGACAACTACCATCTTAGTCTCCCCGTGACCATAGCTGCTGAAAAGCAACCGAAACGTCGGGGAAAGTGTAAGCTTAAATATAAATAGTTTTAATACATTAATTAGCTTAAAAATTAGTAAAGTGCAATAGTATCTAGTAGTAGTGTGACAGTTTCAAAATTTTGTAATAAAGTGTAAAATAAATAACGCGATAAAATCCGTATATAGAAGTTTAATTTCAATGAATAACATTCGCGTAAACAGAAGACAATATTACAAAGATTATTGTTACACGCTGTATATACGTTTATTGCCGCTTATTTAGCCTATCTAGGTACATCCAATTAGTAGATAAGCTTCAGTATAGGCTTCATTATGTTATAAAAGGTTATATATTATTACGTGTGTAGGTTATATATTATTATGTGATGGAATACAGGGGTACACGACGGGCAGCGCAACTAGAAAAATACATCCTCTCTACAGAAGATCGTAGCCACCTTATATTGTGACCCTGCAGTCAATAGAGTTGGTTATTTGAAAAGATACTTTGCTCTCAGCAAGATGCTCATATCATTTTTAGGTTTTGGTTTAGCGTCTACTAGTTGCGATAGCCATTTACCATCAGGCCGTATGCTTCTTCGCTGCCTCCATAATATAGAGAAAGAATTGTTGATTACTCAACATAAGTAGATATATAACATTCAGCAACAAATCATATTCCATGTAAATATGCTACGTCGTTTTGGACTCATTAAAACGCTTAAAGCACTTACCTCAAACATTTCGTGCTTCTTGTAGCAGAAATATTTATAGATATTATTACTTATTAGCTACAAAGTGATACTACTATTTCTATTTTCTTAAATTACGAGACGTATAGTTGTCTATTTAAAAACGTGCGCTTATACATAGTTTGAGTTAATTTTATTTAAAGGCTATCGATATCAAGTCTTATGTAATAAATAACCAACACATGTATTTTATGTGGGGGTCAGTCAGTGCAGACCGGCGACACTTAGACCCAGTGGGATCTTTTGTGTCGCCACTCTCCCAATAACGACTGTCATAGATGTTCATGGCAGCCGGGACCGACGGCTTAACGTGCTCTCCGAGGCACGGAGCAGGCGATAATTGTCAATCAATACGCACATAATTTCGAAAAGTCATATAACTGCCGAAAATCAGAGGTGCGCGACGTGGGTTCGAACTCGAGACCCTCTGCATTGCAGTCTGTTGGTCTCCCCACTGAGTTATCGCTGCTCTTAACCAACACATAGTAAAACATAATATAATTTCACCGACCTAGGAAGTTTTTGGCCAACATTATCTTACAAGAATATCCTATAATTGACCTAACGCGTTGCGAGCCCCCATTCTAAAAGCCATTACATTTTATTGTCCATAAAATGAATGTTGCTGAAAGACAAGGTTTTCCCAGTATCACGACGTTAAGCCACGTAATTCGTGAAAACTAAACTACTATACACCTATAGTATACGCCTGTAGACATAACAAAGGCCTATGCGCAGGTGGGCTGATGACTTAAAATGTCCGTTGGAATAGAATTGACGTGGTAACGTTTATGGCGCATATACGGAGAAGTCTATGTCCATCAGCGAACTTACCATATGTTGATTGAATAATAAATTGATTAAGTATCTACTTACCTACCCGCGTGGTGTTAAGTAGGTACATTATTATAACAATTGTATAAATAATAAAAAATAATAATACGTATATACCAAAACCTTAAAAAATTTAATATACATCTATTTAATTAACTTTTTTATTTTACCATAAATTCTATATTGTGTATATACTACATAACATATGAACAAACAGCTTCCATGTGGCAACGGTATCAGTCTGAAGTGATTTTAAGTGAACGACCGGGAAGAAGCCATTACGTTAAAACAATAAACATAATATTTAAGGGAGGAATATGCCTGCCCGCCTGCACATATAGTCTCACATCTGTACAACGATCGTTTCACGTTTTATTTGAAATTGTTCTCTTGATTTACTTTATAAATACACATATGTATTTTGTGCGTAATATAAGGATTGAAGTTTTTTTTTTTTTTTTCTTACTTGGGGAATGCTTTGACGCATACCTCTCCGCGGGGCGACGGAGAGGTTATGTCGGGCTCACCGGGGAAAAGATACCCCGGTAATACCTGATCGGCTGATCGGGTGGCGAGCAGGCCCACGCAGCCCACCACCCCCAGGTCAAACTTCAAGGTGGCTGGAGGTCATCTCGCGCCCTCCGACGCCCGGTTCTGCGGTTGGGGAGAGGGTTTAAGCGCTCCCTCTCCCACTCCGCCGCCTCCTTGATGGAAATTACTTCCTCACAGAAGGAGGCGACGGCGTTCCACGATCTCTCACTCCGGACCATAGACTGAACCACGGCCGGGAGTGAGAGGGCAACCAGTCCGACTACCGCGATCAACTCACGGCGCTGCAATGCCCAGGCGGGGCAATCCGCCAAAGTGTGCAGCGCCGTGTCCACAACAACATCGCGGCAGTCGCCGCAGTGATGACAACCGGGCGTCGTCTGCCGGCCTATACGACACAGGAACTGGCCAAAACAACCGTGGCCAGTCATTACCTGTGTCAGCCGGAAGGTGGGGGCGCCATGCCGCCTCTCCAGCCACTCACTAACGGGACTTACCGCCACGATCGTGGCGTGCCCGAAGGATTGAAGATATTTTAACCATGAACAACCTATAGCCGTGGGCTATGGTCTATGGAATTTTGGGCTATTTGTTTATATAACATGTCCCACTGCTGGGCATACCTTTCTTCTCAGTACCAGAAAGGTTAGAGCATAAACTACCACGCTAGCCTAATGTAGGGCTTCAGACATCACACATTTTCGGAAGACTCAGACTTGCAGGTTTCTCTACAATGTATGCTGATAACGGTTTACGTTAAAGTAGACTAAATATAATAAAGTATTCAATACTAAAATAACTTCTAAGTCAGAGGCGTGTTGTGGGATCGAAATCAACTTATGCGTAGCAGTTAAGAGTTACCAACTTTTTTTAAAAGAAATGTAGTATATTTGATTTCAGAGATGCTAAATAAAGAGAAACTATCTACTTATAAAAAGTACCTACTAATTACTAAAGAGGTAACTCCGTTTTGAAACTTCCGTTATTGGCTTGCGAATACCATCATATTAAAAGAAACTAGTTTTGTTTTTGGTTTATGACAATGAGTATCCATGACTGGCATTAGTATAGTAAACATTATATAAAAAGAGTATTTAAGCATACTCTATTAATATAACAGATACACAGATAACAGGTACAATACTCTATTTTAGAGTATGGTTGGCAATAGTGATAGATGTCCGCCCACTATTCTGTCGCTACTTTATATTGTTCTGTCATTTATTAACATCAAAATCTTAATTAAATTCGAATATAAAAAATAAATATTATGGTAGATTGCTTATAATTCGCCACTGTATGGTGTCTACATAAATTGCAGTAATCGTGGTTAGAGGTACAAAACGTTTACAAAATGTATCTAGCTACTAACGTGTTAGCAATGAAAATACAAATATATAACAAAACTTACATTAAATTTTCAATAAAAATGATTAATACACGTTAACTGATTAACAGATGTAGCCGGAGACAATGCCTAGTTGAAGAGTAATGTAATAAATATATATAAGTATTAAGGATGATGTATTAAAATGTAATTTCATTATTAGCTACAGATCAACAGCAAGTGCGAAGTGCTGCAAATATAAAAAATTCATAATATAATCATGGATTCATTGGCGCGATTACTCTGTGTTGAATGAAGAGTGATCAGGTAATGTAAATATTAATTCAAATTTACGATTCAATATTAAAAACTGTACTGTTGTGGCAACATTGTTACGTCCCCAAAAATTCAGGTGGAAGTGTATTTTGATATGTTGTTAAATAGATAACGTCAAAACGTACGAAGGCAAAGCAGGAATATTGCCAGAACAGAAGTCGTCCTTTTAAAAAAGAGCACGTCAGAATATAATTCTAGTACACGGCTAATTTGTAGTGGCAGCGCACCCATTGCGTCTGAAATTTAGCAATGCGGCCACCGGTGCGCCGCTGTGACTCAATAGGTAAAATTAAAACTTAATAAATATTAACAATAACCAAAAGGCGACGTACTTGATATGTTTGGCCTGTGTTGCCATACATTTTTGAAAGTGAGATATTGATAAGATAATGTTTAAATCAGTTCTAATAACTAATATAAATTAGATGCAGATGTTCGTAGGTATGGAGACAAATGCAATTTTTGAAACTCTCCATCCGCTTGGTATTAGTCGAATATTTGTGTACCGGGCTATTGATATGTCCAATGAAACCTCCTCTGTTTGTGACAGAAAGAAATCTGGCCGTCCATGTAGTATTCTTACGAAAAAGGCGATCAAAGCAGTGAAGGAAAGAATGCGAAGGAACCCTGTACTGTCCTGTCAAAGCCAAACATTTTATCTCGAGAAATGAATATAGCACCTAGAACCATATTTTCGTGAAAAAGGGGTCAAAACATCGGCAGAAGTGTATCAAGATACAATTCTTGAGAATGTGGTTAAGCCTCTTAATAACAGCATGTTCCATAACCAAGAATGGTCCTTTCAGCAAGACTCAACACCGGGTCATTAAACTCTATCTACCTAAGCGTGGTTGAAAACGATCGTTTTTGACTTCATCAGAGCTGAAGACTAGCAGTCATCCCGATCTTAATCCGCTGGATTATGATTTATGCCATGATAATTTGGAGTCCCTTAAATAACCCATTTCATTCCATCCATTCTGTATGTCTCCATTCAATAAATTGAACAGCATTGCTTTTATTAATTAACTTACCACGTTTTATTAAATCGATAACTTTGAAACCACTGAAACGATTTTATTCATTATTTCACCATTAAAAAGCTACTTTACCCAAAAGTAACATCGGCTATACATATATACATATATAATTACGGTACGAGTAACAGGAACGGGGTATCATAAACTTAGCTTAATATATAATTTCATTATCATTTAAATTGTGACTGCCTCGGTGGCGGAGCAATAGTGAATGAGACTAGGTACTGTGTATGAAGGTCTCGGATTTGAAGAGAGCATAAAACTGTGTAGGTATGTATGTATTAAATTATTATTATTAGAATGCTCGCCTGGTTTTATATAGCAACAGAATGGTGGACAAATGTGATATAGCGTGCGCGACCTCTTATTGGAGTCTCGTCTCGTAGGCCTTTTAAGTAACGAGGATTGAGATGTTTGAACAAGGGATGTTGCGAATATTCGCATCCGCATCTGCAATTGCGGAGCTTCCGCATCGATTTGGACATCTGCATCCGCAATAATCAACGCGGATCTTTATGCGGATCCAGATATAGCGTAGGTTACGATAAGAAAGAAATCAGTTGTTCAGTAGTACGTGTTAAATTTATGAACCTTTGCAAAACAGGCTTGGACCTGCGAAGGTATATTTGATACTTTTTATTAAATAAGATGAGCAATTTTCATCAACATCCGCATCCGTATGGGAGTTTTCACATATACGTATCCGCATCCGCGGATGTCAAAAAATCTGCATCCGCAACATCCCTGGTTTGAACTACAATTGGGAATAACTAGAAATTAAAGCTTTTCTTAATTAAATATGCTTTTCATTATTGGCGGAGGATATCAAAGCTATTCAACCGCGAATAATTAATTTCATTTTTCAATATTTCTTTAAAAGATACTTTGGTTCATATTCAAAATAATTACTTAGTGACATCATTCACGATCGTAGTAGAAAACAGTACATAAGCAAAAAGTAATTAAATTGTTCGAAGCGTTTAAATGAATACCTACATAATTATTTTATGTTTTTATAAGAATATGTATGGAGTGCCAGGGGGTGCTTCTGCCGGTTGGTCTGTCCGATCATAAGGCAGGGCTTCGGATACGCGCGCCCGGTTCTCCAGGTTACTGTAGTTACTAGCCAAAATCCCTCCGGTGACTACAGTATCCCCCCGCCTATAAACCCTACTTTCCTGTCATACGTCCCGTCAATTTACCTCATATCTCCTATACCCCCTCCTTCTTTAACGAGAACATTCTCAAGGAGGGTTGGCGTCAGGCAGGCGGCCGGCTGATAAAAATACATGCCACAACAATTGAGTATCGTCAATGTTATAAATGAGTGCGATAGGACTAGGGTGTTCCCCGCAGGCGACGCGCAGGGGCAGCACCCGGCACCTGCGAGAAGTATGCAAGGGTTGTTGCACTACTCCGGACGAGTGCAACGCAAGAAGCGAGCCTGTGAAGTAAGGTTGAGGTTGCAAGGTTTCAAGTTGGAATGTAGGTACGATGTCTGGAAGAGCTAGAGAGTTAGCAGATGTTTTAAAAAGAAGACGCATAAATGTGGCAAGTCTGCAGGAAACAAGATGGAAAGGTACGAAAGCTAGAGAGATTGGAGAAGGATACAAGTTTTATTATTGTGGAAGTGATGGAAAGAGAAATAGCGTGGGAGTTGTGTTAGACAAAAATCTAAAAGACGGCGTGACAAGTCTAAATAGAATTACAGACAGATTGATTGTTGTGAAAGTGATGTGGCAGGATATTATTCTGAATGTGATAAATGTGTATGCGCCTCAGGTAGGATGTGATGATCGCAAGAAAGAGAAGTTTTGGATTAATATCGATAGCGTGATGACGGACATACTGGAGCATGAGGAGATATTTGTGGGACGAACAAGTGGAGAGTATGGCAGAGAACATGGAGGCTCGGGATTTGGCAGCCGGAATAGCGAGGGAGAAGCGATTCTCCAAGCTGCTGCTGCTTTTGACCTAGTTACCTATCACAGTGGCTACCATATAACCCAGATTGATTATTTTTTGCTTAGGTGTAACTCGACTAGATCAAAGACTGTAAAGTGATGCCAGGAGAAGACTTAATCTCACAGCACAGGTTCCTGGTGATCGAACTAAAGATTCAGCTGAGCTCAAAAAGAACCAAGGAGCAACTGCCCCCAAAAATAAGATGGCATATGCTAGAGAAGGATAAATGTGCAGTAAAAATCAAAGATAGAGTGGTAGATAAAATGATGGAAATGAGCGATATGAAAGATTGCAGCGTAAATGAGTGTTAGGAAGAGATGAGTAAATGCATAAAGTGTGTGGCAAAGGATGTTTTAGGCGAATCGAAAGGGAAACGTATAAAACATAAGGATACGTGGTGGTGGACATAAGAAGTACAGAGTACGCTCAAGGAAAATAAAGCGACGTTTAAAGAATGGCAGCTGATGAAAAGAGGCAATTACGCTTTGCAAGGAAGTGAGAAGAGGGAGTATGAGGAATGTAAGAAAAGAACCAGAAAGGCCGTTGCCATAGCTAGAGCTAAAGCACTTTTTTTTTTTTTAATGTCTGGGGAATGCTTTTACGCACCGTCCGCGCCCGGGTAGGGCGCGGGTGTGTGGGACTCGAGCCAGAAAAGCCGGCCCCATACCCACTAAACCCCTGACGACGTTTCTCCGGTACCTAGTGTCGGTGCCACGGGATTCGCGCTAGCATTCACCGCGATACCGACAGGTCTTGGCCCGCCACGTGACTAGGCGGGCCCCAGCTGTTTGGGGGAGGACCAGATGGTACAGCCCTCCCCTCCACTGAGGGGGGCGCGCGGAACGCCTATGCCCCTCTCTCGGGCCTGTGCTGCTCGGGCGGCAGACTGCCCAAGTCCACCGCCCGCAGGCCGCCCCCTAGGGTGGCTGGAGGTCTGCGCGCGCCCTACGGCGGCGCCCCGGACGTCTCCTGCGGTTTGGGTGGGGAGAGACCAGCTCCCTCTCCCGTTCCGCCGCCTCCTTCGCGGACATCACTGCCTCGCAGAAGGTGACGGCGGCCTCCCATGCACCCTCGCTCCGGGCCATGGACAGTACCATTGCCGGTAGCGAGAGGATTTGGACATCCAGTGCCCCGGTTAACGACCGGTGCTGCTCCTCCCAAGCTGGGCACTCCACGAGTGTGTGCAGCGCCGTATCCTCGGGGCCGTCACCGCAGTGGTGACAACAAGACGTCTCCTCCCGGCCTATACGACACAAGTACCTCCCGAAGCATCCATGCCCGGTGAGGACCTGCGTCAGCCGGAAGGTCAGGGCGCCATGGCGCCGCTTCAGCCACTCCTCCAAGATCGGACTTACCGCCGCTACTGCGGCGTGCCCTGCACTCGGTCGCGCAAGCCGTTCACCCCAGTCCGCCCTAAGGACGTCGCGGAGCGCCGACCGCCGCGCCTCCACCTCTCTCGGCAACGGCCGAAAGCCCCGCTGCAGAGCCTCCCCGCGCTACTGGTAGAGCGACGCGAGAAGTCTGGCCTCCAGTTCCCAGGGCAGTGATCCGGCCAGGAGGCTTGCCGCCTCAAAGGAGATCGTGCGGTACCCTCTCGCGACCCTGACAGCCATCACCCTCTGCGGCCTCCGCAGCAGGGCGGCGTTACGGGCCGTCAGGTTATGACCCCAAATGGGGCTCCCGTATAGAGCCATCGCCCGCACGACCCCCATGAAGAGCCTCAATGCGAGCCTCATGTAATCTTACACAATTGCTCCTCTTAAATTTACTGAGACGCATTTAATTGTGCAGTCATTACACAATTACGTCACTGATTTATAACTGTACTACAATTTATATGACTTACTGCCTACTTTACTAACCCTGAGCTATCTCAAAATAGTTTTATACAATGTTATTATATTGAACTTTTACGTCGTTATCGTTAATGTTTGTGTTTGAATTGATTTTGCAATACTAAATTAAATTGCTATAAGTAAATGTGTCAATAATAATTATTAGACGGCCTCGATAGCGTAGTGGTTAGTGTAACCGACTGCCACGCCTGAGGTCGCGGATTCGATTCCCGCACAAGTCAAACATTTGTGTGCATGAACATGGATGTTTGTCTTGGTCTGGGTGTTTCTATGTATAATATGTGTATTCACAAAAAAAAATGTATATATGTATGTTTATCCATTGTCTAGTACCCATAGTACAAGCTCTGCTTAGTTTGGGCTAGATGGTGTTGTATGTAAGTGGTAAGAAAAAAAAATACACGTGAGCATCTGACCATATTTAAGAAACCAATAAGTTTTCTCCCTTATATATATACACCTTTGCTTTTTATTAATTGCGGATATTTTAATTAATAATAAAAGCCTTTAAGAATGAATATGTTTTAATATTAAATCCCTCGAATTATTATTATTTTTATCAATATGTAACCACTAATAAATCACCAGCAACAAATAACATCATTATCTTCTGAAACGAGTCCGAGAACATTACGAATACAAGAGACGTCCATTTTTTTGGTAGTGACTAAATCCTTCGAATGATATTAGCCTCGTTTCCATTAATCAATCTGCTGCATGTACATAAGATACAATTTCAGATTATCGGACGGATAAAAACGGTTTTATTGATAATCTCCAAATTGAATCCGCAATTGTATTAACTTATTATTCTAAGGATTGAATTCTCCAAATTTGCTTAAAAGATGGGGCGCAATCCAATTACACACAAAATACACATAATTTATTCAAATGCAGCCCTAAGGATATTACCTTGTTTGTTTCAATTATAATAATACATCTACAATTATGATTATGTCGTTTCGTAAATCTTGTTTTGATAGGAAATGTAAGGTATTTACAAACGAAATATTATTCATGCCGGCTATCTAGTAATAAGAAAATATCTGGAAATTAGTTTTTGTGGTGCTATACAAAAGAACTGTCTTTAACCGAATAAAAGTTCTAACATGTATTTATATCTAAGATACATGTTGTGAACTTTTAAATGTTCATCATCTTTTAGATCCATTTATCTGGCAGAGTTGCAACTTGATACTCAAGATACCAGATTAGTTTGTTAGTTTCAAAGCGGGTTCGATCGCCACTTAACAGAAATTGGTTTATGTTTTCGATTCGTTTAAAAAATACCGATCTTTTATGCTCAAAGAGCATGTCTTAAGTTAATGTTTATAAGGTAGAATTAAAATTAAACGACTATGATATGTATTAGATCGAGTTTTATTTACAGTATCTTGAAGTATCAGTACATCTGACCATTGGTAAGACCACAATTATACTCTCCTCGTAACCACGACTGCCGTAAAACTAAAGCCCATAGATAACACACTCTAAAGACAACTGAAACCTCCTGGGAAATATCAATATAATTAGTTGTAAACAAAATAAATCGCGATAACATCCATAAATACATAGCAGATTAAGTAACAAGCGACTATATCGGTTAGATTCTGTTGACATTGGCCTTAATCATGTCAGGTAATGGATTAAAAATATCAAGAAGCAATTTTAATTCTTCTCGTTTTTATCTCGTCAGAACAATTGAGGTCGGATTTTTATAAATACTTTTTTCTTTGTTTCCAGATGCGCTGGCAGGGTCATGAAGTCATGAAGAAGTAAACCACTTATGCAATTGAAAGCGGATAAAATAATAACAGTTTATAGCTGGTCAATATGACTCGTCTTAGTGACTTAGTGAATGCCACAGTTGCAAATACTTCATTGGAAGTGGATGCGACGGATATATTCGGGCCACAAAGAGACTCATTATTTGTAGTCCTCCCAATAACTATTATATATTCACTGATATTTATAACCGGACTACTGGGTAACATATTTACATGTTTAGTAATAGTGCGGAACAAGAGCATGCACACTGCAACAAATTATTATCTATTTAGCTTAGCGATATCAGATCTCCTTTTACTCATAAGTGGAATGCCCCAAGAGATATATTTTATATGGTGCAAGTGGCCGTATGCTTTTGGACACAGTTTTTGTGTGATACGAGGACTAGCTGCTGAAGCATCGACAAATGCTAGCGTTTTAACTATAACACTGTTTACAGTAGAAAGATATCTGGCTATTTGTCACCCGTTTGTTTCACATAAGATGTCGAAACTTTCACGAGCAACAAAGCATGTGATGCTTTTGTGGGTGGTAGCCCTAGGTCTAGCGCTTCCTCAAGCACTTCAGTTTGGCATTAAAGAGCATAAAGGCGTACCCATGTGTCTACAAACTCGAGTTATAATAGAACATTCGTTTGAAATATCGACAATTTTCTTATTTTTCGCACCGATGATTATGATTACGGTACTCTATTCACTAATTGGATTAAAGCTGAGAGAAACAAACATTAGTAAACAACAAAGTCAAAAAACGTTCGATAGGAGTACCAGTATGCGATATACAGACAAAATACAGCGGCCACACAGCCAGTCGACGAAGAGGGTCGTGAAAATGTTAGGTAATAATGCATATTATCTGTTTTATTGGATTTTTAGCATACTTACGGAATGATTTACATTTACTTTGATGTCACTGAAATACGTTATTGTATTCCCTTTCTCTATATCCAAATGGGAATATAATCGAATTGTTAAACTCATAACATGTAGGTACTATGAAATTGCCGATTTTTATATACTAGTTGGAATAGAATGTGGCTATTGAACACCAAAATATATTACGTGTCTTAAATATAAAAAGATTCTGATTGTGATAAATGTTCTTTTAATCTGAAATCACGTTGTGTGATATTGGACACTGGGAAGGCAAACTGTATTAAAAATATAAATTAAGTTGCCTGTGACAGTATGATGGACATGATACCACAGTTACCGCAGAGGTGTGCTGTCAAACATTGGAACTGATAACAGACAAGCTAGCTATCAAACGACCCACACGTATGTATTACTTCTATTCCATTCTTTATTCACGGCAACGTTCCTTCACACACTGCACACTGAAACATCTAATTATTATAAGCATCAACTGAAAACTGTTCGCATTAACAAGTCCAGTGATCCGCATACTCAGGAATGATACAGCACAGGTATCACTGAATTTCCATTAATATAGCAAAAGGAAATGGATATTAATAAAAGCAAATATCCCGGATACAAATTTGTCATGTAAATAAAAGATTTTCTATGGCATAGCTACTCTATAGGTAAGGACCTAATATGTACATATATAATATTGTCTTCTGTTTACGCGAATATTATTCATTGAAATTAAACTACTGTATACGGATTTTATCGCGTTATTTATTTGACACTTTATTACATAATTTTGAAAACTGTTACACTACTACTACTATTAAACTTTACTAATTTTTAAGCTAATTGAATTATTATTAAAACTATTTAGATTTAATATAATTGTACACTTTCCCCGACGTTTCGGTTGCTTTTCAGCAGCCATGGTCACGGGGAGACTAAGATGGCAGCTGTCTCAATGTTCCAGTGTAGTTATTTCAAAGTACCCGAACATAATTTAATCATTGATGTTTCTATTCACGCAGAATACATATATATTATAATTTTTTTGCACATATATACATTTAAAATCAATTTCTCATGTTAGTATACCTAAAATAGATAGCTTTGCACTAGTCCATTATTTAAATAAACGCCAGTACTTGCCACCAACCATTTACTAGTAGGTACAAAGGTTTTAGTCTGATTT
Source organism: Catocala fraxini (assembly GCA_930367265.1). Classification (NCBI taxonomy): domain Eukaryota; kingdom Metazoa; phylum Arthropoda; class Insecta; order Lepidoptera; family Erebidae; genus Catocala; species Catocala fraxini. The sequence continues at coordinate 11,472,656 of OV884031.1, forward strand.
GTGTCATTTGCCAAATCCCCTTAAAACTGTGATGCGTTTTTAACCCTTTTTCCTATTTTAATTATCACTTCATTAATATTCCAATTATTAAAGTTAAGCAGTAATCCTAAAATAAAAAATACTCAAGTAAATATTGTCGTACAAATATAATAATTGCCAATCTCGCTTGGCTTTTTTAATATAATATATACTAATTGGTAAGCATAGAAAGTAACTTTTCATAGACCATAATATTAGTACCTGACTATCAAATTATGTCACAATCGCCCGTGTTTTCACACGTCAGATGTTTCGATTATCTGATCAGGATACCGAAGCGTATTTATTTGAAACACATCCAATTCTAATGTACAATCTTTTGAAAACTGAGTCATGCGAGGCCTATTACTGAAAGCGTTTGATACCATACTGTTGCAATCAGAAAAGCTACCTCAAAGCAATGTTGTTTATATCGTATTTTCAATAATAGCCCACCGTTGCCAATAATATGGTGACGGTACGATGAGCCGGCTCACCTTTACCATCCTTCATTTCACAAGTAACTGGCTAAAGAATAATAACTAGGGTGTAGAGGTCATATACAGGCCCATATACCTACTACTTTTTCACGACTCGATGGCGTAGTGGTGAGTGTAACTGACTGCCACGCCTGAGGTCGCGGGTTCGATTCCCGCACAAGTCAAACATTTGTGTGCATGAATATGGATGTTTGTCTTGGTCTGGGTGTTTCTATGTATAATATGTATGTATTAACAAAAAAAAAGTATATATGTATGTTTATCCATGGTCTAGTACCCATAGTACAAGCTCTGCTTAGTTTGGGCTAGATGGTGTTGCGTGTATGTGATAGAATATTATTATTATCATTATTTACCTTTACCTTTCTTCCATCTTTGACTACACATACAATTTGAGGGATTTCCTCCCGTGCGTGCATGAGCCAAAAAATGTGTGATGGTTTTCATAGAATTATTCTAAACTCTATTTATTTATTAATTCAATAAGCTTTAACATACTTAACTAGAGTCATGCCTGTATATTCCTGAAAGATTGTGGTCATAATAAATAGGATACCGACAACATGCATATGTAATTCGTCATTAAATAAAATTAATAACACTATGCCTTATCCAGGACTGACCCTGGCCCTCACAATAGTTTGTAAACAAAAGCACAAACGTATGCCAGTAGTTTTATAACTTTAATTTATGTTTTGAAACTACTATAGAACAACAACATTTCTTAACAATATTTTTTGTCATGTATGAATAAGCAGAAATTAAAAAAATAAACGTCTATCAAATTTGTTTATAGAATTTTAATTTTAATGTAAATAACATTCGCGTAAACTCAAGACAAGTAGATTATTGAATTTATGTAATGTTGATATAAATTGTCAAAGTTACCTAAACACATATTCAGGAATTATTCCCAGTGCGGCCGTTTTCTTTTTTTAATAATAATAATTTATTATATACATTTCATTCATCGCATACACGCCAAAATGCCAATACTCACAGTATTGCCATTTTGGCTAATTATTGGTAGTATAGGAATCGGATATTTCGTCGCACTTAATGCATCTATGCAGATCCACGCCTTCAAATAGACGTCATCTATATATTAATACTTGAAGTATTAATTTTGTACCACTTTTTACGAAAATAGCGTGGCTCCGACACAAAATTTTCTTAAAAAGTGGGTTTAGACGTATTTTGAAAGAAATATTTTAAATAGCAAAAAGACAAATTAAATTCTGCCATATCAAAATCTTTACGGTGCTAGTAATTGGCCGGTTTAACCTATATAGCCAAAAAGTATTCTGATAGTTTGAAGAGGCCCTCAGATCCGATAATCATAAGCAAAAAATCTGACGTGTGTTTCTAGAGTTAACTCTAGAAACACACGTCAGATTTTTTGCTTTATTATATATATAATTTATTAAGACCTTAATTAAGGTCTTAATAAATTTGACATTTACATTAATTTGATTAACCAGGTCTTATACCCGGTTTGTAAAAGTTAGATAGATCAACACAAAAATTAGTTTACAGACGGTCAAACATATCAATTGCTAGCTAGAATTTGCTGACTGAATTAACAGCAGCCAATCAAGTTATTTGACATGTATTTGATTAGCCTATCAGAAACCGTATGTGAGACTTATTCGCCTTATCATTGCCTTTTAAAATATGCATATATGTATACCTTTGCAGGGGACCCTACTGTTAATTTATTTTACTTCTATTTACAGTCGCAGTAGTGGTAGCATTTTTTATTTGCTGGGCGCCTTTCCACGCGCAGCGACTCGTAGCTATCTACGGGACCAACGAGCATCACAACCCAAAGAGACCGATCCTCGAGTTTGTGTACTCATTTGTGACATATATATCAGGAGTGTTCTACTACCTGTCTACGTGCATTAATCCAATATTTTATCACATTATGTCAAATAAATTCAGAGACGCTTTTAAGGTAATTGTTTATAAATTAACTCGCAAATTAACGGCTTGTCTATCTATTGATATTTTTACTATAATATTATGAATTAATTGATCTAAAAACATCATCTTTGTGCGCATTCTGAGGAATCACTCACATATCGATTTCGCTTTACCTACGGTATGGTTATTATTTATATGGGTCCACTACGCAGGCGAGTGCGCTATTAATACGTAAGCATCCTCGAGTAGAATAACATCAGAATAAAAAATACATTATCTATTGGTTTAATAAAACGTTGTCTTCCTTTCACCGCAGATTGATGAAATGCTTGAATACATACATAGATACCCATTACCTTGTAAATGACTGACGTTTAATATTTTTGCATGCTTTTCGTGTGTGGAATCTACTATTTGTATCATTATCATAGCAGTTAAACAGGTTTTATGTGGAAAACCTGATCCGCATTAGATTACAATGAACATTATACTTACAAATTACTTCCAATATTGAACATTGCCCCGACGAGTAGTCAACAAACATTATATTAAATTTTGTATATACCACTAGCATTTAAATGGTCTTAATTACTATTTTACTTTGATAGTAATTATAAAATTAATAGATATATTGTAAAACAAAGGCTTTCTTAAACTTAAATAATAGCTTAATTCTTATTGAATCAGTCAATCCTATTTAAACCGTACTTTTATACACCTTGACTAAGTTAACAAAGGTCAGAAAAACCGTTTCACGATATTGCGACTTGATCAATGAGTAAAATTCATGATGTAAAGTTTTATATTATTTACGTCTATTATATTATGTCACTCACTTGGCCAGTTTGCCATAATCTTAGTAGTAAATAGTGAATATTTTATCAGAACATACAAGAGATTAAAATTAGAATGTATGTGATAGAATATTGTGTCGAGTAATTAGGTTTTAGAAAGATAATATATTACGAGTAATACCAAAGCGAGCTACGTAAATTACCTAGGCCTTGATAAATTGCACCTTAGCGTGTTGACCATGGCTAACATTTTTCTCAACTACTGTATAGGTAACTTAGTCCGAGTATTGTTTACTCATAATTGCGACCATCGCATTTTTTACAACCAGGTTCGAATCGTGTTACCTAGAATGTTATTATTATTAATTATAAATTAATTTAAAGGGCTGAAAAGTTTGGTATACGAATGGGTAAATATAAGGGTAGAGCCAAGGACGTCAAAGGGTAAAATAAGCAGACGCTCTGTTCCAGAACACGATGAAGCAATGGTGCTGCCGATCGAGTGAGAGAGCCGCCGCCAAGCGATGCTCATACACTGCTATAGCCTTCGCACGGAACCCTACTTCCAGTGGTACTGTTAATTCAGGTTATTTTTTCACTACATGTAATTTACCTTTTGCGTGTCTGCGCCATCCAAGAATATTACAGGAAAACACATAGCGGCTAAAGGGTAGATGCGAATCTAAAGCATCTTGAAAAAAATTGGATGGGAACAATAAATATTTAAGCTTAAAAATATAACTTATTCTATTCAATAAAGGGGGAAAACTTCTTAATTTAAATAAGGGTATTAGAACAATTGTGTGGGATTAGAAAACTATCCTTACCACCAGATTTATTATCATTTTATTTAATGGTCCGAAAACGTAATGTCTAAAAATATTACATAAATAAAAAGGATACCTATTTACAGGTAACTCGCGAAACTCGCTGCGACAAGATACGAGTTTACGCTACAATATGAGAAGACAAGACAGCCGAGAGCAAAATATACCGACAGTACACCTATGCCACAATGGAAAGGCTATTGTTTCACCACCAGTACCCGATTACAAGGATACCTCTGCCAAACACTATCAGCACATGCTTAAAGAAGATCTTAGGATTAACAGAAATAATTATTTAGATACTTCAATGTGTGTAGGTCATAAGAAGCACAGTCCATGTTCTCCTGCCTGTGGAAGTTACGCGTCATCACCCACTGATACTATAACTGTTACTCCAGATGCGATAGTCCCAAAAGAAAAGAAAGATTACATAAGCGACGAACCAGAGAAATATCTTAAAGAAATTAAATTAAGAATTATACAACGTGAGAAGGAATACGGATAAAATGAATAAGCTTTTGTAACATAGAAAACAAATTTAATCTCGTCAATTTGTTTACGTCATAGTGTAAATAGCGATGATGACGTCAAATACAGACTTTTGATTTTGAGTATTGTATAATTATTGTAAGCCCGAGTGGCAAATTACACTTCACGTTTTTGATTGTTAAAAACTGATTATCCTACTACAGTACAATAAAGTTCTGTATTTTCTTTCTGTTAATGAAGTAGCTCGTCAACATAGATGCAACAAAATCTATCCAACGAAACGACAAGAGTATATTTACAAAGTAAGAAAATCCGTAACATTAATATTCTGTTTTTAGTGTATAATATTTGTGCATTATTGAATAAGTGATTTTGTTGAATTCTTATATTATAAATAGTTTATACCAAGACCAGTGTCATAAGTCACTTTGATTGTAAAAACTGTGAGTCTTAACAAATGCGCAGGTTGTGTTGCCAAGTCTGGTACACGCGATTAACAGGTACAACTTAGCTGTATAATTAACTCTTGAATGTCACTTGCATCTTGTACAAGAACCATAAAGCAAATTGATTGTATACAACCTTAATAAAAATACTTTATTGTAGAATACCAGAATTATTTTAGAAAAGATTTGTTGATAAAGGTAGGATGAAATTGAATCCAGAAAATTTAATATTTTTATACCTTTAGAAAGCCACATAAGTTAAATTAAGCCACATAATACATAATAGTGAATAATTTTAACTACACATTAATAGACTCACATTTTACATGATTTATGATAGTGTTGTTAATTAAAATAAAATTAATCAGTGCGTTTTTGTAGAACAGAGAGCCAATAATAATAAACTGTTTAATATAAAGCACCGATCCAGTCTGAGATTAGATTAGAATGCTATTTTGAACAGTTTTCATAGTTTAATATCACATAATTATGATATTCTCCCAAATTAAAATAAACGTCAAATGTAAACATAAATTGCGTTTCAGTTTACATTTGACTTCTATTAGATTAACACTATAATATGTTTCTTTTAGATTTCAATAGTTATATACGTAGATAACAATTATATTTGCTGGTCACGTAAAGTCACTATATAGCACAACTCATAATTTATCATAATTGCTATGAGGAATTATGTTATATAAACAATTATATCTGATCAACAGAATTGTGTGCTATTTTCCTCGTGCGTAGTATATATGAAAACATTTTAATTTGATCATAGTTTGTTCATGTCAATACAAGTAGGCACCGCGAAGTATTTTCGTTACATACAAAGTAATACTACAGGCTTTTGTTTCCCTATCCTACCTATGAAGGTTTTTATAACGCAAAAATATTTTAGATAACTTACTACTAATATTTTGTTAACACTGTTTCCAAAAGACAGTGAATTAATAATATTATAGATGTGCATTAACACAGGTTTTATAATCAAGTTTTAACTTTATTCAAATGTAACTATATAAATCAAAAATACTATTCTTAGTGCAGCAAATATATTTAGATGTTCTAACAATGAATTTTGGTATATTTTATATATTTATAATTATTTTATCTTTACGAGCGCAAGACTACTGCGAGTTCAAAATATAAGACTGAGATTAAAGATACACGTTTTACGGAAATGAGGTGGAGGTAACAGACTGTCTTTTGATAAATATGAGTGCCCAATCAACACTAAGCTGTGCCGTATTATGTTGTAAGAGCTAATCGTATGTGTAAACCATAAAATGTTTTGTAATCTCTGCTTCAACTTCAAGTATATTACCAAATCTGGGGATGAGAGTATATAGCAATACAATAAATACAAATCAAATATCTATATCAAACTACCATGCTAAAAGTTTATTTTTGTAAAACAATGAACAAAATAACAAATATAACGACCACTTGGTCGTTACATTTGTTATTTTGTTCATTGTTTGATTGACCACTTGGTCAAGAAGGGTTCCATAGTAAGGAAAACTGCCACAAACCATCTCAAAAAAACCATCTCAAAAGTAATCTCGTATTTTATTACAACAACCAAACCTTTTTTTAATTCTACTGACTATGACATTTTCTCCTACTGCTGAAAAGTTAGTTAGGAAAAAGAAGAATATTTTAATATTTTAGAAACCAATATATCTTAAAAACTATTATAAGATATATTCCTTTCTAAAATATTATTAATTTATCAAGTCAATGACCAAAAAGTTATTAAACTTTTAGGTCAAAACGACTTGATAAATTGAATGTTTTATAGAATATGGACATCTGTGTAAAATTACAAGTGTTGGTATTTTTATTGAATTCGTAGTGCCCTCTCAAACTAATAGTTAAATAAAAAAAGGAATTTTCGATTCTATCATTATCTGAAGCAGCCTGTCCTACCCACTGTTTTTATTTTGTTCCTTGTGTTCTGGCTTATATCAACAAAAACAAATAATTGCATAGATTATCTATTATTCGAGTCACATCCGTCATATCTTTTTTTTTTCAATATATTGCAGCACCAAACCCAGTGACGGCGTTTTTATTCAGCCGCTCTCCATAATTTATGCGGTATCCATTTAACATCAAGCTTTCCGATGACTAAATACACGTGTCACTTTGCATCCGACGCATTGCCGTGCATAAACTGTTCTGAGCCGAATAGGTTGACATGTCACTCTTTTATCATCTTCCACCATGAGCCACACAGCACTTATTTAATGTTCAATGCAAGCAAATTATCAGTCAGATTAATACGACTACGTGTAGAATTACAGAAGCATGGACTGCGTAATGAAACGCATGAATTCTAAGTCTATCATAATTTTGTTGTCGATTAAAACCGCAACAACAAAAGCCAACATTATGTAGCAGTTCCCATGGACCGCCATACAGGTCATGTAATATCATTTATATAATTCTAAAGTAGTCGCCGAGTAAAATAAATGTAACAACTGAACAAAGAGGCAAAAAGGACGAAATGGCTGTACCGTTTTTGCCTTTTCATTCTTTTGGCTACGGAACCCTGACAACGTTAACTAAAACCTATAATACAAAAGTACAAAACTTGCTATATAAATATATTATATAGCAAGCTAAGCGAGATACCGTTCATTTTAAGAGAGTTTATAAAAATTATAATTTTTATTATGACATAATCAATTAATTATTTTTGTGAACGTTGCGAACAAGACTGTATTGACTTGTTTATAAGCACAACTGTAATCTACAGAAAGAGGATGTCGCCGCACAATACGATGCTATACAGTTTGAAATCGAGTGGTCACCCCTAATAAGGTTAAGTAGTAAAATTGCCGCAAAAAAATTGTAAATACATACTTAACAGCTATATTTGCTGCAGCAGTGAATGATTATGTGAATACGAATTATTGAAATTAAACTATTTTTACGTATTATATCACTTTATTTAATTTCAGCAGTAATATTTACTTCTAAGTTAAGTTTCGCACATTAATGCACTATAATAAAAATATTATAAAATTATTCTATTTATCATCGACATGTTAACTAAATTGGTACTTAATTATAGTTACGAAATAATATACATTATAAAATATACAATGAAAAATGTTATAAATATAAATAAAAGCAAGCTAAGCTTGCAACTTATATAATAATACGTAAAAATATGTTTCATTATTATTAATATTTTTTACCAAAATAATTGTTCCATTTACAAAAATATAGCTGTAATAAACCTACATAAAATATAATATGTGGACCATAACATTACAATAATTATTATAAGCAACGATATTTTAGGGTATAGCTACTGGCTATGGAATGCATGGCCTGAGGCCTGTAGCTAAAATTGCCTGTAAGTAATTACTTTTTACGATAAGGATATTAACAGATATTTTGGCATAAGATTGTTTCATTTGTAACTATATTTTAAACTATTTTATTCTACTCAAACACATTAAATGCTGGGACTCTAAAAGTTACAGTCGGTAGGTAGATTTTCAACTAAGCGTGATCACGCATTGAATGGTCAATTTTATAGAACTTCCAGGCGACGAAACACCGTTGTTACGCGTTGTTCATAATTATTGTAAGATGAGAGTCCACAAACAAACTTCAACATTATATTAAAACAGTTTTCAAATTATGGGTACCTAATTACCATAAGCATTAAATTGATATGGTTATTTGTTATTAAATACGATAATCATATATCCAATAACTACGATCCGCTCAGAGAAAGACTAACCAAATAAAATTCGAGTTGTACACTTATTATACGGGTGCACACTCTCAAACAGCATGGGTGGTACATGAACATATTATAGTCTTGTTGTATAAAATATGAAACGTGTTACCCGTACTGCGCACCTTGTCTATAAGTTTACTCTACCTTTCCTTAGTGTAAAAAACATTCCGAGTGGCAAATAAAAAGAAAACTAGATATAATTAAAACTATATTCTTTGATCTGAATGTTTGATAACAATAATGTAAACATATTTACATCTGTAATTTAAAAAGTTCTGTGTGTCATGGAAATAAAATAAAAGGGTAGACTTGTTCAATGTGTATCTTTTATTTTCTCTATTTTTTCCCCCTCGAAGAACGCCCGCTATTAGTTAGGCCCATTCATGTTCCCCTATTAGAATATTAAATTACTCGGATTATTGAAGTAATTTTGCAATCATTTTGTTATATGTATTATTTTCCATAAATCTATCAGCATAAAATTGTTTTAAGTGCTTATCTTTTGTCTACCAGCTAACTACAGAACTAAGTACACACATTGTCCTATACACAACACACACAAACTCCTTCTTATTGTAGTCAACATTATTTAACCGCCACGCACTTAACACATTTACAATCCACCAACACATCGAAAAACATACCTAAAAAATAACACAAACCCGCATGCGATAGACCAACGAGCACAACGAAGCAATAATAAAGTCATATTACCGAATAATAAACCTCGGCGCCCACGAAACAGCTTACCGGAAACCAATGCAAGAAGATTTTATTAATAAATTCCCTTCACTCTCACATTTAAGCGAAAAGCGTATAGCAGATCAGAGAAGAGCAATAATAAATAATAAATATATTTGTAAAGATCGACTGATTGCTTTAAAATTACAAGTATCAAAAGAATTAGGATTAAATAATGATTGCTTAAACAGTCCAGCTTCTACTTCAGTAAATAAAAACGTAAACATTACAATCTACAACACAGAAATAAATACCAATGAACACAATACTGAAAACACACAAACAATGTCTTTGCCGGCTGTGGGAGAATGGGAATCGGGTTTATGGCTTCAGGCACTTCCATCGTCCAATACAGGTACAATGTTGGACAATACAACATTCCGCCTCGCCACCTGTTTTCATTTAGGTGTCCCGTGTGTTTCTCCGCATCGCTGTCATTGCGGAGAAGCCGTCGACAGCCTCGGACACCATGGGCTGTCCTGCAGTAGAAGCGTTGGCCGTATTTCACGACACACTCATCTTAATGACATTACCCGTCGTGTTCTTATCACCGCCAGCGTACTAGAACCCATAGGCTTGGTGCGTGACGATGGGAAGAGACCCGATGGTATGTCTTTGTTACCTTGGAAAATGGGTAGGTCTTTGATGTGGAACGTCACATGCGTCGACACCCTTGCGCCATCACATCTTCCGAGCGCGGTGAGCTGTGCCAGTGCTGCTGCTGTAGCGGCAGAAAACCTCAAACGGCGCAAATACAGTAATTTAACTGGTAATTACGTTTTCGAGCCGTTTCGTGTCAGCCGAGGGTGGAGACGCTAGGTTCATGGGGTCTGGGCGCTCGTGCGCTTTTTAGAGATATATCTAAGCGGCTAATCGAAGCTTCGCGTGACCAGAAGACTGGACATATTTTGGCTCAAAGAATCAGCAATGCCATTCAGCATGGCAATGCCGCCAGTCTTCTGGGCACATTCCCAGTCGACAGCGATGCTGAGGAATTTTACGACGCTGCCTAAACCAGCCATTTGTTTTTATTACATTTTACAGTCCCATATTTTATTACTTTTCATTTTGTTTTATTTATAAGTGGTTAGGTTTGTTAATATTAGTTAAGTTGTAAATAAAGATTGTTGCTTTGTTTATGTAAATAATGCAGTAAAATTTGAACAATCAACAATGCCTTTAGATATTTTTAACACTTATTCTTTCCACGAAATTTCTACTGAATGCTCTATTTGTATGTAATTATGTATTGTATGTAACAAGTATAGAAAGACATCCACATATAGACGAAACTTTCCAACAAGCATTTCCATTCTACAAAGACACTAAAGCTACAAATAGAGCGTATATTCCTAAATAAAAACCATCCAAAAATCTAGGTGGTGTAGTCAATTACCTAAAAAAAAACTTAAACCAAGTTATTTTATCCGAAAAAGCAAATACAAATACTGATTTCCACACGTTACAAATGGTAATATACTGTGCAGCTTGGACTGCTGCTAAAATAAATGGATCGAAAGTAACTCTCAAGAAGAATGAAATGCAACAGCAAACAATAAAAGATCTAAAACCAAACTGGGAAAGGCGACTAGAGCCTAAAATAGACGATTTACGAAATAAAATTGGCGGTCTGACACAATTTAAAAATGGCAATAGAAGCAGAAATGTGGTTAAATACGCATACAAAATAATCTAGCAATATAAAACTCGCACTGTTCATAAAGAGTAAAACACACAAACCATACATGTATTAGACACACATAAACAAAAACTTTCAGTTGTAACAGGCCGGCTACAGCGATACAAAGCATGCACATTAAGAAAACAACAAAATATCCAATTCACTCACGACGAAAAACTCTTTTATCGCAATATGAGACAGATACAATTACTAATATTCACGAAAATAGTACAAAACAAACACCTACCAACCCCATGCCAGAAACAATACGTAATTTCTGGGCAAAAATATGGGCCGATCCCATTCAGCACAGTCTGGGTTGTTGTTCTCGGATTCTGCAAGTCCTCCTCAAACTTCAACTCTAGACAGGAACGGATGGCGTTTGCTTGTTCTGTGGTGAGGTCGTGGAAGGGCTCAGTCATCACCGCCACGCAGAGTTCGTTTGTTCTGAACGAAGCTGCGTAGCTAGCAGAGCCCCGTTGTCTACTCGTTGCCGGCTTCACACGGTTGCTGTCTCCAGTTGTGGTGGTTGTGTCCTCTGGCCGGGATCGTTTATTTCCTGGCATGGAACTTGACGGGGTGGTGAGTTGGGGTTTGGCCACCAGCCTGCTTGCGCGCTTACCCTGTGGTTTGGATCGGCGGCGAGTAGGGTCGTTGGATGATGGTGGCGCTGGCGCTGCCTCAGGCATCGCCTGCACCTGGACCTTTTTGATATTGTCTACTCGGGTAACGGGTTTGGCTTCGGAAGGAAGCTGTCACCTTTTATCAGCAACCTTTCTCTTTGCCTGAGCCTGCGCCTGGGTATCCGGTCTGGCCTACTGGGGTTTCTTGCCCTTCTTCTTCGATTTCCTCCGGGGAGAAACCAGGGTCCATTTCGGCTCCTCAGGTTGCACCGAGCTGGCGTCCTTGAGAGCCGACAGTTCAATTGCCGTACCAGTAGACGAAGCCCCTAGGGGTGCATCAGATGATACAGTAGGGGAGTTCAGGGAGCACGACCCGCTCGAGGAAGCAGCTATGTCGTTCCCGCGCAGCTGAGTCGTGGACGATGCCTTGTTGAGGTTCGGCGCATTCGTCGGATTCGCCTTGCCTGTGCGCAGCGCCGTCTGAGACGGGGCCGCGCTTAGGTTAAGCGCAAACGTAACTTGCCTTGCCCTTATTTGGCGCAGTGTGTGACCTTGGAGGTCCTCGCCGAAGTTTACCACTTCGTGGCGGCGAGGAGGTCCCGCGGGGAGCCCCCGGGGTGGGAGGAGGTCGCACGCATGCGGTGACAGGCGCGGGTCGCCCTATTGAGACGATGGACGGAGGACCTGGCTCCACCGGCCCCGGGCCAGTGGACGGTGGAGGCCATTCGCCCGGTCCTCCGGGGGCGGATAGGGCGGCGATTCGGGTCGCTGACCTTCCGACTGGTGCAGGTGCTTTCCGGGCACGGATGCTTCGGAAAGTATTTGCACCAGATCGCGAGACGGGAGGCGACCTCGGCCTGCCACGAGTGTGGAGCGCCGGAAGACACGGCGCTTCACACGCTGGAGGCGTGTGCCGCGTGGGGGCCGCAGCGGCACACGCTTTCGGCCATAATAGGCGGAGATCTCTCCCTACCGAGCGTGATCAACGCCATGCTCGGCGGCAAGAGGTCGTGGCAGGCAGTGGTCTCCTTCTGCGAAGCTGTCATAGCGCAGAAAGAGACCGCGGAGAGGGTCAGGGAGAACAACCTTCTCGCTGACCCTCTCCGGCGCAGACGGACGGGAGCGAGAAGGAGGCGATTTGCCCGCCTTTTCGCTCCTGTATAGTGGGGTCACTGGTACAGAGTCGGGGGACTCTCTACCGGCTTGCACGGCCCCACACGTCTGGGGGATGGTCTTGGTGAGCAAGGCCTTCCCTCCATAGGTGCTGAGGCCCGGTCACCATCAGCCGGGCCAACCGCCAGGGCGAGTTGGTGATTGCTAACGCGACCCCATCCCGCCCCACTCCGTCGGCGGAGGGACTGCTCACCCCAGGTTTTTAGTGTGAATACCGACCCCCTTCAGGGGCGGAGAGTCTCACATAACCACCCTTTCACTCCCCCGGGGGAGGAGGTACCCATACAGGATTTTCGTGGATCAAAAAAAAAAGAAATGTGTGACCTGGCTTTGCTGGAACTCAGCGCATTCAGAGCTGCAGTCGCGTTCTGGGTTGGCGCATCCGAAGATGCTGCCGGTAGTGTTTGGGGCATTTGCGCGTCCGAGGACGCAGCAGCCCGAGAAGTTGTCGGAATTTGCGCATCCGAAGACGCAGCAGAGTTCTGGGAAGAAGCTGTATTTACAGCGAAAAGGGGGTTAGTTTGGTTTCTTTTTGATGCCATGCTTATTGTAAAAGTTAGAAATCATCTATGGAGCGCTCCACCCGCAACGGAGTCCTCAGTCGGGGATGTCAGACGATCACCAGAGCTACCCCATAGACTTAGGGCCCACAACCTGTGAGATGGACGAGAACGAGAGACCCTCGCCGACGGCCCTCAGACGGGATGTCACAGCTGATTGACCGCTGGTGGCTAGCTAGCGGCCTCCCGTGTGAAGAGAAATCCAGACCAAAGGGGTGTGTTGAAGGCAGCAAACAACAACAACCGGCTCGCTACGTTCTCACCCCCAGCATTCCTTCATCCACCCGTACGGGTTCCTGCGCACCACACCAACACGCAGGAGGTCATTGCTATCCAGCATCTGTCGTTCGACGATGGACCCGCCGGAACATGACCTCCCCATCTCAGGCAGTGGTCGTCTGGTGGTTTTAGTTACGTCTATTTCAGAGGGAACTAGACTAATAACAGGGGGCAACCACGTGAAGGATTCTCTATCAGACTTGTCTTAGGGATCTACACGACTGTTGCGGTCTCCCCTAAGACCACCGACACCTTACTCGTCTTGAAAAGTCGAGTAAAGTAGGTTTGCACCTATACTAAACAAGCAGTCAATCCAGTGAAGCTGAAAGCATAAATTTAAACCCCTCTCCAAGCAGCAGCTATGTCCTCCTCGCTGAAGTTCGTGGAACATATCTGGATGGCCAACACCTCGTCCATGACATCCAGCTTCTGTTGCAGGAACGCCAGTAGCTTATCGCCACAAGTGTCTCACTAACGGTGATAAAAAAAAACGAAGGACAGTTTGCGCTGCGCTAAATAATAAAATAATTATATTTATATATGTACGTGCACACGTCCGTCTAGGAATGCGTACCCGACAGCTGAATTAAGAACAGCGATTTCGTTCAGACCTACTCGGGCAAGCTTGAACCGAAAAATACAGCACCCGCTCTATGCGTCCATTTGTTTAAAAATGTTTATGAAAATACTCGCGATGTGTCGCGGGTATTTTCACATATTATGTATTTGAGAAGACAATCTTCATACGTGGAGTCATCACTCAGTAGTAGCTTAAGAGCGCTTGTAGACGTCCGTTTTTTTCACCGGATAACGGACCGTGTTTTTTGCCGGATTCGCGGTGGTGTATGAATTATAATGAATGTGTGTACATGCACCGGACATTGGTCCGGCTAACAATTTACGCCGGATGCAACACCGCTTCCCCTCGGCGCGACGGACGCCGGTCCGGTGTAAGAATGGGCGGTCATTCAAGTCAGTGTATTGGTGCGTGTTGACGCTGCCGGACGTATTGTCAGTTTTCTGTTAATTGAGTGCCGTATACCTGCGTTCTTTTAAAAATGGGTGATATTGACATGGAATTGTTAATAAGTTTGGTTGAAAATAGGCCTGTACTGTGGGACAAAACCCAAGAGTGCTATAAAAATAGACAGTCGAGTTTTGTCGCTTGGAGAGAAATTTGTCTTGAGTTAAATGAAGGATTTGAATCAATGTCTGAGAAAGAAAAAAATGATTTTGGTAAGTAACATTTTATTTTCATTATTTTTATGCATATTGATTTTGCCATGGTAAACGCCCTACTGGTGACATGAAATACTCTGCATATTTGTTACGAATCATATTTGCTGTTACATTACCTCGTGTTGAATGGGAACGAGGCAAATGGCATAGATTAGACATCATGTGTGAACTAGCATTGTCACTAGCATTATTAGCAATACCCTCAACTTTATGAATTATGTTTTGTAATAAGCAGCATGTTTTTACAATGTTAACAGCAGTATCTGTTGAAACATTTAATGGTCTATGCAAAATCCTCCATTTATTGGATAAAATACCAAATGCGCATTCGACGTAGCGTCGCGCTCTTGTGAGACGATAATTGAAAATTTTTTTTATTGAGTCGAGTTGATGCCCACCGTAAGGACGAAGTACGTGTTGATGTAAAGCGAAAGCTTCATCAGCAACAAATACATAAGGTAACTCACAGCCTGCACCTGGCAACTGGTTAGGTCGAGGAATATTTAATTTATCACCTACTATTCTTTTCCAAAATTCTGTTTCTTTAAATACTGCTGAATCGCATTCTTTGCCGTAGGCTCCAACATCAATAAAAACAAAATTATAGTTTGTGTCTACCACAGCCATTAATACTATTGAGAAATAGTGCTTGTAGTTGAAAAACATCGATCCACTTTCTTCTGGCTTGATGATTCGAATATGTTTGCCGTCAATGGCTCCCAAGCAATGAGGAAAATTTGCGTTCGTCTCGAAATTTTTTGCCATTGTTAACCATTCTTCTTCCGATGGTAGTTTCATATAAATTGGAGAAAGGGTTTCCCACAATGCTTCAAATACTTCTTGTACAATACAGCTGATAGTTTTTATATTCTGAAACTGTAATGTAGATCACTAAATGTGTTCCCTGCAGCTAAATATCTGTAACAATTTTTCTCTTTTAGGCAAAGATATCATAAAAAAATGGAACAATGCAAGAGATAACTGGATGAAATATCACAAAAAAGTTAAGGAGTGTAAATCCGGCTCTGGTGCAAAAAGTCTACGAAAATATAAATTCTACGATCAAATGCTCTTTTTGTGTAAAATTGTGGCTCGCCGAACAACGGAAGCAAGTATTACATCAGAAAAAAACATCACAGAATCTCACAACAAAGAAACTGACTCACAAACCAATAACGACCCTACCGCACCAGCCAATATTACCGATAGAACAAAAACAAGCAGAAAGAGAAAGACAGACTGTAGTGAAGTTGATCGACAAATGCTTACTTTAATTAAATCAGTTGAAGATGAAGACAAGAGTAAGAGTATGTGTTTTTTCAAAGGTATTGCTCCGATTGTAGACAAGTATAGTGACGACGATTATGTTGAATTCCAATATGAAGTCATTAAAGTTATGAGAAATTTAACTCGGAGAAATCAAGTGTCCATGCAGCAGCAAAATTACAATTACAATACTAATCGAGGCTACACTACGGCTACACCCGACTACAGGATACATGAATATCAACCAACACAACCCACTCCATCGACATCCAGGATGTCCTATGAATATCAGCCAACACAACTCAATCCATCCACATCCAGGGTGCCTCAAGAACTCATGCAACAAGAGGATTCCCAATCTTCAATTATTACTGAATTAAGTTCAATCACATCGCCTGATTACGATTTCGATTTTTCTAAATCTCCTTAATTTCTTTTTTTAATATAATAAAACATTACTACCTCCTTTTGTTTTAATAATTACAGGTAATCCCCTTTTCTATAATTTGAAATTGAACATCTCTTTAACATACCTTAGCGTAACGGCTAATCTCTCTGCCGGGGAAATAGATTTACGCATGTCAGTGTCTTCGTGTCTTATTTTATCACATATGGCTGTCAATAATAGTTGAAAGGTTTCTTTCTTCATTCGAAAATAATTGTAAAATTTAGTTTCATCTTCTTCCAACTGCGTAAAAAGAGTTTGAAATGCACCATATTTTTCCCTTTCCAATAATATAGGATGCACCCACGATGACCTTTTACGTTTTTCTATTGCTTTTTGTTTCTTCTTGTACAAATAGTAGGCCAATACGAGTTTCTTTTTCTTATTATTCGACATTTCACACGTGTGTAATCTCTGACTACCAGCTCAAAACTAACGCATATAGACGGCAGTCCATCCATCCGGTAAAAAAAATATGTATACAAGGATAGCCGTTTATTGACGGTCCGTTATCCGGTGAAAAAAACGGACGTCTACAAGCGCTCTAAGGCGTAAATGTACCTGTTCAGCGAAATATTTAGTTTAAGGTATGTATTGTAAATTAGATGTTTAAACTTTATAATAACAGATATCCTCTTCCTAGGACTGTGGTGAAATTATGCTCATAAATCAATATATGTATATCATCAATAGCATAAACGAACTATGTATCACACGGTGCGTTTAATGCATGGCAATTACCGCGTACTATTTTATTACATACTTACTAGATTTTGCTTGCGGCTTTGCTCGCGTTATTGTAGATTAGGATAAGATAGATTTTTAAGTCGATTTATAAAAGTATAGTAACAGTTATTTTTTTTTGGATGATAAGAACCCTGTGTCCTTTTCGGTTGCAAAGGAACAACGTGTACATCTGCAAAATTTTAAGATGATCGGTCGAATAGACAAGTTGTGAAAGCGTAACAAACATATTCACATTCGTATTATAATATTACGTAGGATAGTTAGGATAAAGCAATTGCTACGCTTTGCTTTTTCATTTAGTGCCACTTTCGCTTAAGAGAAAGTACCAAACGAAACATTCAAAGAAAATGTTTTCATCAGACCTATTGCTGTCGCGCTACTAAATATCAATGTATAAAAGAAGTAACTACAGCTCGTCCTGATTATACTTCTGAAAGTATTATCTCGTATTTTTCTGTTTCTTCCTCCATAATGTAACTTTTTTAAATGTTTTATTATATATACATACATACATAGATTGACGCCTGTTTCCCAGAGGGGTAGGCAGAGACTACGGATTTCCATTTGCTACGATCCTGACACACTTCTCTGGCTGCATTCACTTTCATCACATTCCTCATACACGCCCGTCGGTTCAAGGTGCTCTTAACCTGGCCTTTGTCCAGAACGCCTCCGATCTGATTGAGAAACGTTCGCCTAGGTCTTCCTCTTGCGACTGTTCCATTCACACTAACCTTATAAACTTTCTTAGTCAGTCTTTCCTCATTCTTTCTTTATTATACAATATGAGAAAAACTGAATTTGGTTATGGCTGCATGTTTTTATTTAATTTATTAACCACGTTAAGTTTGATAGCTGAATGTTTTAAAACAGAAATAGAACCGAGCGAATATTGGAACTTGTTAATCCTTATAATAAATTACGACAAAAGAAGGCAAAATCGTAGTAATACAGTCGTTTTGGATATAAATACCTTATTTTTTTGCTCTAGTTTTGTTATTCAGGGTGAGAACAAAGAAACACGTTTGTATAGGCTAAATGCTGCCCCTTACTAATGGTTCCATTTTATTGTTTTGTTCCGGAACCCTAATAAGGTAACATAAAAGGAAAGGTGTAGTAAGTAGCAATAGGTAAGTGACTCTCCGAAACTCTTGCTCGCTAGACAAGTGGCAATAACTACTGCTCTTACGTCGGTATTATGTAACATTGTGGTACTGCCCTAAGCGGGCCGCCATATTCGTACACTCACCAAATAATATAATATCATTAAACAATATGTTACCACTAGAATAGCAAATCAAACATAGAACATGTTTCACACGCGGGCAAAATGGGACGAGCGACCTGAGTCCTGTAACAAGAGTTTAAAAAATCAGATGCGCCTTTTTCTAGCCGCAACTATTCTACCCCCTGGATACGAATTGATGAAGATGATAAATTAATCACATTTCAGTTTAAATCATTTATTAATTAATATTATAATACTACCCATATGGCTTTGTACTAGGGATATGACTTTGCTGTAGATATGAGCCTAAGTTAAATGATAGGTAGTTAGTTAATGTTTTAGGTGCCCGAAACTTTATTAAGTATGTATTGATTTTCTAAATGTTTCTGCAATTGCAAAGTACTCATGACAGAAAAATTGCATCAGTGTATGTAGCTTTAATAAGACTAGCGGTCGCCTAGAGGTCAAAAATCGACCATAATTGATTTATATTTTAAGTTTGATCGTTATTAAGGTTTTATTATCTTCGATTCTACCTTTATAATCACATTTCATTTAGATTTCGCCAAGGCAATACAGGTTAATTTACCTATCTTTTTCAAACAAATTATTATTTACTTAACTATACTCTTTCATAGACGATATTCCTAAGCTGGCTACTTTGTTTTCTTTTTTCTTTATTACTTATAAATAAGGTATAGGTAACCAGTTACAAAGAATTGTACGACGTCAGATGAACAATGCCAAAATACTACGAACTCGATTCGTCTGCGTGTGTCAAATGCTTGGTTGTGTGCGTGTAGTGTTTTTTCGTTAATTTAATGTATTTCTAATGCATATTTTATAAAAATATTAGGATTCGCCACTCCTTCTCCATATAAACTTTATCGGAGCCAAATTCCATACTCCTCCGTCCGCGCAATTTTCGTAAAAATGGGTACAAAGTTTTTGCTTCACGTATTAATATATAGGAGAAAAATAAAATAAACAATTGCTCATTTAATTTTAATTTTAATGGATATGTTTCTGTTTTTTAAATATATTATATCACTGATATATTTCCTATATTCCCATTTAATATAAGTGACTGTTCAGCAATATCTGGTCTAAAATTGCAAGTTGAAGTGAGATGGAGCTATTGTGTAGACGGAGGTGCAATGCGTGCACCTCCCTTGAGTGGAACATAAATATTGTCCTAAGTTGCTATTCTAATGGTAACATATAGTTAATGTATCATAAAATTATTAGCAACGCAACCGACGTTGTCTTCTACCCGAAATACTAAAGTGTTAGCGTAAGACGCATGCGGCAAGTGCACTCTGTTTGCCAGGTCGCGCGTCCCCTGCGAGATGTCACGCGTCTCACGTCTCACGCTGTGATTAAAGCTACGTTCAACGCGAAAACCAAAGCGCAGCAATTGCTTTATATAAAGACTTTGACTATACTATAATATTAAGAGGAAAGATTTGATATTCTGTATGTTTGTTTATAAGGATTTAACTCAAGAACTAATAAACCGATCCTAAACATTCGTTTACTATTAGAAAGCTATATTATCACCGAGTAACAGAGGCCATATTTTATTTTTAAAAAGGTACTGTTATTAATATTACCTAACATAACCTACTTTTACGCGAGCGAAGCCGCGAGCAAAAGATTGTATATAATAAAATAGCATAAAAAATTGGGTTTAACAAAACATAGACTACTTTATAAAAATAGTAGCGTTTCACGGACGTTTAAAAGCTAATATACCTATTAAGAACCCTAACATTGGTTATTATTTCAACTTAATTATATTAAAGTAAGTATTACGCCTACTTTATTTTATTAGGACAGAACTACAATTAATTTCATACGCAGACGAAATAATTAAACTTTTAAAATTAAGAATCCACTCCAGTGAGAACTATACTAACTTTCTTACTTGTATTTTATTCTAAGGGACTTTCTGATGCGTATAATTCGACATATCTAGCAATGTGTGAGTAGCTGAAGTTAGCCAGTTCAATTTAGTCTCAAACAATAACAAGTCTCGTTTCGTCTAGAACTCCTGATGGAAACATCTTAACGGACAGAAAGATAAACAATAGAGTAATATAAATTTAAGAACTGCATCTTAAATAGTTATAATAATAATAATAATAAATTTTTATTCAATAAAATATAAAACTCTACACAAAACACGTTACAGGCTACTTACTGTATTAAATTCACATTAAAACTATATGAAGTCTGGTTTTACACAATGTAAAAACAGACTTCATAAACAAGTATTTTTAGTGTCCAATATTTAAATTGTAAATGTTTTCCTGTAGATTAAATATAGTTTTATTGTGAATTTATTATAATAGATGATTGCCTTAACTAGGTTAGAGACCTGTGTTTCAGGCTATTTCTATATACTGCATTTTTATTGTACTGTTAATAAAGTAAGGGTCAACAAAAACATTTATAAGTGTACTGCAAACATATACAGTTATACAATTAAAATAGTTTTAAACTATAACAATAATAAATATAAAATTGCTTAAACAATAAGAAATTATTTGACAACTACCTACTAACGAATTCTCTCTATCCGAATAAGTAAGCGTTTTAAGGTACTTTGTTAAAACTAAGTTAATGACAAATTCTGAACCTAAAAATGAGATATTAGCTGTTTCTATATATAATATGTATTTATTTAAGAAAAATAAAAGGATATATGTATGTTTATCCATTGTCTAGTACCCATAGTACAAGCTCCGCTTAGTTTGGGCTAGATGTTGTTGTGTGTATGTGATAGAATCTATATATTAATACGTGAAGCAAAAGATTTGTACCCCTTTTTAGGAAAATTGCGTAGATGCAGGAGTATGAAATTTAGCACAGTTAAAATTTACATGGAGAAGGAGGGGCGAATCGTAATATTTTAATAAAATATGCATTAGAAATACATTAAATTAATGAAAAAACACTACACACACATTCATGCATTTGACACACGCAGTCGAAGCGCGAACTATGGTTACATATATCAATATATAATGACATATATCAGAGGCAAACTTTGGTTGTATTTCGAGCACTAGGCGACCGCTAGTATTATATATTATTATATTAATTTCTGCCAATATGAGTTCGCTCAATTGTAACTTTGGTTTTTAGTGTTTAAGTTCTATTTATGTGATAATATTCTATGATTACGATATTTTTTGTTGCCGATAATGTAAGGTAATCATTATTCACTTATTATTTTAACCGTGAACGTAGGATCCGACTCCGTCTTAATTCTGTGTGTAGTCCTACAAGCACCTGATTGTTTTTTTAACTTTTAAATAATTATCTAATCTTACAGTTAATTACTTATTATTATTAATCTTACAGTTAATTACTTTTTAATTAACTGTAAGATTTACAGCCTTACAATAGGTGTCATGTTTCAATACAAATATCACGTCATGCCAAAATTGTATACCACTAAAGTTTTCATAAACGTTTTACGACATAATTACAACAAGATATCATATAGCGCTGAATCGCAATTAGATTTGCATTCGGCCAACAATTCAACTTTTATTAATTAACGATATTCAAAGCAACAGATTATAGAAATTCAATACAACGTTGAAGGTTACTAAATGTTAGATATTATTGCACAGAAAACAAAAGAAAATAAAATGATTATTTATATGTAATCAAATGTGTTCGTAAACGTAAAGGTAATGTTACTAATTAAAAACGTCATTTGCCCCGTGTGCCGTGAATGTATAATGATTTGAATAGCTACCT
This sequence comes from Catocala fraxini, assembly GCA_930367265.1. Lineage (NCBI taxonomy): Eukaryota > Metazoa > Arthropoda > Insecta > Lepidoptera > Erebidae > Catocala > Catocala fraxini. The sequence continues at coordinate 11,495,178 of OV884031.1, forward strand.
AACCATTGTGCTTTGTCACTCTGAGGTGTTCATTCTGTACGGCTGCCTGTCGATAAGGTAAGTGTTTTATTTCGATTTTACATTTTCAGAACATTTTATCATAATGCTTTTTTAAATATCTACGATTTATTAAAATTCACCTTGCAATTTTAATGTCATCAGATTTGCAGCAACGGTTATTCTTGCTTTTATTTTTCATGGTTTCGCTCGCATGGTATGCCAATTAAAGATAACTTATATTACTTCAAATAATGTACCTCTATTAGCAAAATTATTTTAGATACGTGTTTATAGTTTCGAAGATACGGATATTTGTTAAAACTACTAAACCAATTCTAAAATATTAATAATCAAATTAAATTTAAATTTGTCTAATACATAAAAACAATTTGGCCTTTTTATAACAGCAGCAGACTTTTATACGCATACGTCGTGCCTTCCATTATATTGTGTGTGGTATTATTTAGTTTGCCAAAATAAAGAAGGTATGGCGTTTTGAATTACGTGCTAATTTTAAACATTTCAGAGCCTTAACTTATTAATATTTCTTTTAACTTTTATTTATAACTATATTAAAGATAATGATATTTTAAAACGTTTTTTTATGAAGCTATGGGAACTTTGCATCAGTCACAGAGTGGACCTTGGCATTATTTTGAGGTCATATCTTAAAGTCAAGTAGTGGACTATGACCACAATGTACTGTTACACGGTGTAGAAGCACCGAACATAATATAACAAAATCAAACATATAATCAGCTTCTGACTACAGCGCAAAGTAGGTACGAATCTCTGTGCAGAACGTAAATGTTTTCCTTGATAATTTGAAATAATACACCAATACATAATACATTCGGTTTTATAGAAATGATCGATGACTCATTACTGTTAATAAACACTCAGAGTCATACTTAGTTAAAATATTAAATCAGCAACTGGTATCGTATTACTTTATATTCAAACTATTTTAACAAAGTACACCTTGCTTGATTGAATTTTAATAAACGTACATAAGTAGTGTAATATACCTTATTAATTCAGCATCTTAACAGTCAACAGTAAGGTCACATTAAAGACAGTGTATATCTTTGTTTAAAAGTTTTAAAAATATAGTTTTTATACAGAAAATACTATAAACATAACAACACGGTCATGAATAATGTTGATACAGTTAAATTCTCATAGGATAGCATTTAACTGATTGAAATTAACTATAATGGTGCTGCATAATTTGTCCAAAATATGTGAATATAATAATTAAGAGGCCAAATTGCTAAGATATACAAACATTGTAACCCGTGTTTAATATTGTGAATCATAGCGAAAAGAAATAAACAACTTTACGACCCTTGAATTTGACCACATCTTATTGATTTACGATGTATATGCTTTAACATTTTAACTCAAAATATGACTGAATCCCTTTATAGAAACGTCTTAAAGACATACAACCATACCATACGGAACAAATTACCATAAAAATTTCTACATATAATATACCAAAATATTGTATTATATATATTTCAATGTATGAAACTTGCCTGTGTGTTAGAGTAAAACATCTTTTCGAACTCATTCCGTAACTACTATCAATTGCAGGTCATTATGTAGTGTCCTTCTAACTCAAAAGAGCTTATCATTATTCTACTACACATTGAGAGTTAACTTTAATCAGATGTGGCTAGAAAATACTTGTAAAGGTTCTTAACTATGTAATTATCACCAGACTCTTTTATCTGTTTTTATTGACACATTTAAAAACATCACACCTTTTTTTTACTTGCTGGCAAGCATTGGCGTATTCCCCTCCGCGAGGCCTGGCGGAAGGGGTATGTCGGACTCATCTGGGAAAAGATGGAGATATCCCGATAATACCGACTAAACATACCACGGTGTTCCTTCTCACAATCTATGGCCGGGACGCAGGGATCACTCGCGCATTCATCAGCCCCGACAGATTTGGGCCGCCACTCGCTCGTGGCGGCCTCGTCACATTTTTTTATAATAGTCATTAAGTGACAGGCGCGCGCGGAACACGCCGCGCTGCCGTCTCAGGCCTGCTTCTGCATGGACGACAGACTGCCCTAGTCTGTCGCCCCAGGCCAGACTTCATGGGGGCCGGAGATCGTTTAGCGCCCGGTGCGTCGACTGCGGGCCGGGAGGCTGGTGTTCGCCTCCCTTTCCGCCACCTCCTTAGCGAACATTATACTACCTCGTAGAAGGAGACGGCGGCTTCCCATGCGCTCTCGCTCGTGACTATAGACTCTACCATGGCCGGTAGCGAGAGACGCTCCACCCCTACTGCCGCGACGAGATCACGACGCTCTTCAGCCCAGACTGGGCACTCTTTACGTTACTGCGCCGTGTCCTCGGGGCAGTCGTCACAGTGATGGCACCGGGACTTCTCCTTTCGGCCGACGCGACATAGGTACTTCACACACACGACATAGCACCTGCGTCGTCCGAAAGGCGAGGGCGCCAAAACGCCTATCCAGCCACTTCTCCATAATGGGTCTTACCGCCGCTATCACCTACAAACTCAACTACAAGACCTACATCAACAATCATACATACATGTACTATACTATATACTAGCAGTGATAGCTCAGTGGGGAGACCAACAGACTGCAATGCAGAGGGTCTCGGGCTCGAACCCACGTCGCGCACCTCTGACTTTCGGAAGTTATATGACTTTTCGAAATTATGTGCGTATTGATTGACAATTATCGCGTGCTCCGTGCCTCGGAGAGCACGTTAAGCCGTCGGTCCCGGCTGCCATGAACATCTATGGCAGTCGTTATTGGGAGAGTGTCGACACAAAAGATCCCACTGGGTCGAAGTGTCGCCGGTCTGCACTGACTGGCTCCCACATAAGATACATACAAACATACTATATACTACATTTCGTCTTACATTTGTATGCCTCCGCATTTCATCAATTTTCCATCTAGCTAAGGAGCGTCTCACTATGCAGCTTATTGTTTATAGCCGATCGTCCTTATTTCGTTCCCTTAGGGCTATAATTAACATTTCAGTCATTCGTTTTACAGTCATTTCAATTGTCTGTGGACGTGGACGTTCAATCAAGACGTATTATTTATTCCAGTACTCGCTAGTCCCCTAGTCATCCACCAACCATCTCATAATTACCTCAATTCGTTCTGCTGTTGCATGAATGACTCAGATCTATTTGTGTAATGTGCAACCATAATTTTGATATTAATAACACAATGCAATCTTCATATATTAATTAATCAATCAATCTTTATATATCAATTTACTATTATATTTTAAATCCTTACCCATAAGTATTATTTACTTATAAAATGTTAATAAAACATTCTAATCTGTATGGCTTAGGTACATAATGAAACATGTACTAGCCTCAACGAATATGCCATTAGGACAACAAATTCTAAAAAACACACTTATGATTTTGTAGTATAGCCACTAACTTCGTTCGCGTTGATCAAAATAATTACGTAGAGTATGTCATTTTCTAAGATTCAAGCTATATCTATACCTCAATTACTTAAAATAAATTTAGCCGTCTTTATAAATTATTTAAATAATATTGATTAAATTCAGGCTTACTTTGTATAAATAACAAGTAACTACATATATTATCCTATAAATGTAAAGACCTAGAGAAATGTACCCCTCACCGTCGCGTCGCGCGTCGCCCTGCCGGCTGCCCCATGAGCCGCACTGCTAGGGAACCAATTAGCAATCTTCAAGCAAATCGAAATATTCGAATCTTTGACAAATTCGAATATGTGACACTTTGATATTGATTGATTTTGTGATTATGTAGTAGCCTAACGCATATAGGAACGGCAAACGCTTGTAAATAAAAAAGGGCATTACTGTCGTCTGAGACCATACGGCACGTTATCGAATACGATATTAATCGACCATGACCTATATCAATCGTGTTATCATTAAAACATAGAATATTTGATTATATTTAAAGGCTAAGAATCGATCAACTTTCAGATTTTCGAACACACACGCACGCACACACATACATACGTACGAAAAGATAGAAACACAAAAATGTACTTAAACACTTATAAAAACACAAAGAGTAAACAGGCATGCGAAATTTAATCATTTTCTTTTTAGTTTTAATTTCTTTTCTTTCTAGTTTTAATCACAATTTTTTTAATATATCGAAGTATACATACGCCCGTACATTTCATTGTCCTGGTTTAGAGGAGCAGAGTCTCTAACATTTAATATAATAATAATAATATCAGCCCTGTATTAAACTGTACCACTACAGGGCACGGGCCTCTTCTCATTGTGGTTCCCCCTTCTGGTTAGGCCGTAGTCCACCACGCTGACCTAGTGCGGGTTGGCAGACTTCACATATCTTCGAGAACATTATGGAGAACTCTCAGACATGCAGGTTTCCTCACGATGTTTTCCTTCACCGTTAAAGCAAGCGATAACTAATTATTTAATACACATATAACTTCGAAAAGTCAGATGCGCGCCTTGGGTTCAAACCTGAGACCTCTGCGTGGCAGTCCAATGGTTTCCTACTAGGCCATCGCGGCTTTGATAACATTTAATATCATAGCGTATTCAGAATGCCTGTTCAATATACACATACAAAAGCCAAAAACCGAAAAAGAGAGAAAAATTAAACTGACTTTGTTGATGCAGTATTTAAGGAATTTATATTGACTGTAATAATGCTTTTAAAAATACACGAAATAAGTGCACCAATCTGTAAATCTTATTATGGATCGATAAAAATTATGAGGCCCGCCTCGAAAGTAGTTTCAGTCTAGTTTTCATTACACATTTAGATATTCCTAAACATTGCATTTGACATTGAGGTAAAAATTAGACTAACCAGGCTTCTATGAAAATTATTAATTTAATCAGGTTGTTTCTATTGTTTTTATTTCGAACACATTTTAATATAATAAATAGATTATAGAATAAATAAAATAAAATAGTATAGTGTATATTTTCACTTTGATACACAACACAACAATTAGGAAAATTTGATGAATTTTTAAAAGCAAATTTGTTTTCTAATGTAATGTGTCAAGAACGAAGACGGTGGTCAGCAGCCATATTTTATTTTAAAATGAGAATAATTCTGTCGCTAAATAATCTAGATTGTTTATAAACAAAGTTTCTTAATATTCTATGTTGGTACTGATTACTGAGGGACACATAAACCGCATCAATGTATAAAATGTCATTCATGTGTAATTATTGAATTTATTTAAATAGAATTAAAAACAGGTAATAAGCCTTGAAAAAAATTTTGAAGATGTCGTTCAACACACGTCTGATAACCTCAGAAAATATTTACGCTGAATATAATTATTACGTTAAGAGAAAATATGTTTCCCTTTTTAAGCATAATGCGAGCACGGAGATTTATTTTTTAATTTAATGATGTTTGGTCAAATTCTCCGGGCAACCACTACTAGTCTAAGATTATTACGTGCTAATACTACACTATTGCTTTAAATTGATTGTTATAGAATTCTGTCTAGCATACTATGTAATCCAAAACGAAATTGCGTTATTGGTGCAGTCCACAAATTTTGGCATTGGAGCAGCGCTTAAACCAACGATCAATTGTTAGACATTTAAATGTAAACTTGTCTACGGTTTCAAATGTGTACATAAGTTTAATGGATACTGGTCCTTTTAAACAAAGACATGGTACTAATTTTAGAATATATTATATATATAATAGTATATATTTTAGTCTTTGTTTTCGATCAGCGACTATCTCATATTAACTATGTCTAATGTCAACAAACCACGGCATTGAAGGCTTCGTTATTTTATGTTCTGTGGTGGAGCTAATATGATCAGAGTTGTGTTAAACTTTAACGGCCATAATCATAAAACTTACAAGAAGGTTATAGCGTCGTTATAGGTAAAATAACTAAAATGTATTGTTTATTATGATGCATAAGAATGCTAGATTGTCAAATAACGATGCTGTATATAATATAGGATTACAGAAAATTAATGAATAAAGATTTTTTACAATGCATTTATTTACTAAAATATTTTATGTATACAACGTATTGAACGTTCAGTAAGTAATTTTTTAATAAGACCGTATTAGTGCGAACTGTAGGTTTAAGTTGTCTCGCCATTGCCATTGCGACAGATACTATAGGTTTTATTCCCGCAACAAATCATATTTGACTTTGTCCGCATTCAGTTTTCTCTACCTGTCACGTTAATGCATTTTACTGAACATTAGGGTGTTTAAGTCTGATACTGTTTTTTAATTTAAGCGTTTTGTTGTGGTTTATTTAAGAACACTAGTTTTAGATAATTCTAAAACAATTATACCTTTACTACTATTAAACTATTTGGATTTACACTTTGCCTGACGTTTCGGTTACTTTTCAACAGCTAAATCACTAGGTGACTGAGATGGTGGTCGTCTCATTGTCTTGAAGTGTAGTTATTTGAAAGTACTTAATTAATGTATTGTTTCTATATACGCAGAATGAGTTCAAAGTATCGTGTAGTCTAGCTGTGTTTTGCTTCTAAATATTTGTACAATTTAATTAGTTCAATAGTAATGTTTAAAAGTAGTGTCTTTCATATAAGGTAGTTTAATTTCAATGTATCTATTGAAATTAAACTGCTATATACGGATTTTATCGCGTTGTTTATTTGACACTTTATTACAAAATTTTGAAAATTGTTACGCTACTACTACTATTAAACTTTCCTAATTTTTAAGCTTATTAAATTATTATTAAACTATTTAGATTTCATTTATTTTTACACTTTCCCCGACGTTTCGGTTGCTTTTCAGCAGCCATGGTCACGGGGAGACTTCTAATTTCAATGAATAATATTCGCGTAAATAGAAGACAATATTATTCAATGTATCTAGTTAACTTTAATTAATAATTGTATGAAATATACGTAAGTTAAAAATATAAAATAATAAGAAATGACATACCCTGACCTGTGGTTCGAACCCGTGTCAGCATAATCGGCCAACATAAGATTAAATGAATGTATGTCACTAGAATAACGAGGCCGCCGCGGATATTATATTTAAAAAATAAAGCAAGTGATACAAGAGAACTTCGTAATTAATTAAAAATAGCTTATAGTATAAAATAAAATTATTAATAAAGAAATTAATTTTCTTATAGAAGAGTGTATTTTCTTCTCGATCCCGTATTAGTGATTCTAACTGGTGCCGTATACCTATACCTAATAAGAGGTTTGAAAATATATTGTGGAGTAGTGCCTATTCTTGTGTAAGTGGAATTGAAAGTTTCCCTGTTGTTGTGGGATTGCCTGGAAAACGGCTTGTTGTGAATTATCCTATATATATGTATCTACCTAATGGGATTTGAGTAAGGGCTGCGTGCTCAAGAACTGAGAAATCAGAAGAGGTTCGTGCCCAGCAGTGGAATAGTTTAATACAGGGCTAATATTATAATAAGGCTGCTTGCTGGCAAAATTCACGGTGCGCATTCCAATCTCGGCCAAATATTGTTTAACTTGTGTCACGTGCGGTCGATTGTCTTGCAATAGGATAAAATTATCGTCTACAAAGGGGAATGCCCATTTTTTAGTTAACGTGTGTTTTTTAGCTGCCCAAGATTACACGAATGATAAAAAAATATATGACAATTTCCAATAATTTTTCGTACTATTCAATTACCGAAAGAAGATAGCAAAATCTATATTATAAAAAAGTATCGTAACGGAAATAAGTTTTGTTATAATAATAATAATAATAAATTTAATTTATTCAAGTAACTAGGACTCATAATAAAATAATAATAAAATTGTTAGTATAACTTACAAATTATGTTAGTGTGACAATAATAAACAAACTATAAACTAACTATTATTATGATTTAGTAGTTAGTTATCTAGTCGGCTGGACCGCATACACGCGACTCACCGCTGTACCATTCCGTGAGAGATGGCACCGCAGCGACTCACGTATATACAGTCCAACCGACTAGCAATCATGTTTAGAATGCTATTGGGGCTACCCCGCACCCTGCACACCAGAGACGCACACCTCTTTCGCATAATCGTGTAGAAACAATTGACTTGAGCGTCTGCGAACATCCCTGATGCGCTGCAGAAACGAGGCAGCTCCACCAGCACCCGGAACGCGTTGTTGTATTGAACACGGAGAGCGCTGTACGACTTCTGCGTATATCTGGCCCACAAGCCGCACGTGTAAAAAGTGTTGCTATAGGCTCGAAAGAGAGTAATTTTTACCTTAAGTGAGCAACGCACAAATCTGCGAGCCAGCATATTCGCCCTTATCGACAACGTCCTCCTCTCGCGTTCAATATCAGGGTCATCATTGAGACCAGGAGTTAAGACATGACCAAGATATTTAAATATTGTAACTCGTTTTAATGGTACCCCGTATAGTTTTACCGGAGGCATATTTTCCGTCGTCTTACGCCCAGTCTCGAAGTCCATGATCTCTGATTTTTTACAATTGTATAACAACCCATGTCTGTGCGCGTATTCTTCACAAATGCTTAATAGCTTTCTAAGGCCACAGACTGACGCAATCAGCAGCACCATGTCGTCTGCGTAGCTGATGTTATTGACACAGATTCTGTCTATGTGGCAACCGACTCTGGTGCTACTGAGCTCGCCAATCAGGTCGTTTACGTATAAATTGAAAAGCGTGGGTGAGCTTAATCCCCCTGCCTCACCCCGCATTCCAACCAGCCTCATGACCTCCAGCCCATCGAACAGAGTTGGTCTGGTTACTGTACCAAAATTTAAAAATGTTGATTATTTCTTTTGGTAAATTTTCATTTTCTAGCTTCTGCCATAATAAGTCATATGGTAAGATATAAATCACATCTATTTCATCAATCACTCACTATTTTGTGTAAATCATAGTTACGTGCCGACTGAAATTATGCGGACTATAGTAGTGCCCATTGCAAAGAACAAGACTGGTGACCTCGCGGGTATCAATAACTATAGGCCCATATCACTAGCTACTGTACAGATCCCATAAGGTATACATATATATAGGATAATTCACAACAAGCCGTTTTCCAGGCAATCCCACAACAACAGGGAAACTTTAAATTCCACTTACACAAGAATAGGCACTACTCCACAATATATTTTCAAACCTCTTATTAGGTATAGGTATACGGCACCAGTTAGAATCACTAATACGGGATCGAGAAGAAAATACACTCTTCTATAAGAAAATTAATTTCTTTATTAATAATTTTATTTTATACTATAAGCTATTTTTAATTAATTACGACGTTCTCTTGTATCACTTGCTTTATTTTTTAAATATAATATCCGCGGCGGCCTCGTTATTCTAGTGACATACATTCATTTAATCTTATGTTGGCCGATTATGCTGACACGGGTTCGAACCACAGGTCAGGGTATGTCATTTCTTATTATTTTATATTTTTAACTTACGTATATTTCATACAATTATTAATTAAAGTTAACTAGATACATTGAAATTAAACTACCTTATATGAAAGACACTACTTTTAAACATTACTATTGAACTAATTAAATTGTACAAATATTTAGAAGCAAAACACAGCTAGACTACACGATACTTTGAACTCATTCTGCGTATATAGAAACAATACGTTAATTAAGTACTTTCAAATAACTACGCTTCAAGACAATGAGACGACCACCATCTTAGTCACCTAGTGATTTAGCTGTTGAAAAGTAACCGAAACGTCAGGGAAAGTGTAAATCCAAATAGTTTAATAGTAGTAAAGGTATAATTGTTTTAGAATTATCTAAAACTAGTGTTCTTAAATAAACCACAACAAAGCGCTTAAATTAAAAAACAGTATCAGACTTAAACACCCTAATGTTCAGTAAAATGCATTAACGTGACAGGTAGAGAAAACTGAATGCGGACAAAGTCAAATATGATTTGTTGCGGGAATAAAACCTATAGTATCTGTCGCAATGGCAATGGCGAGACAACTTAAACTTACAGTTCGCACTAATACGGTCTTATTAAAAAATTACTTACTGAACGTTCAATACGTTGTATACATAAAATATTTTAGTAAATAAATGCATTGTAAAAAATCTTTATTCATTAATTTTCTGTAATCCTATATTATATACAGCATCGTTATTTGACAATCTAGCATTCTTATGCATCATAATAAACAATACATTTTAGTTATTTTACCTATAACGACGCTATAACCTTCTTGTAAGTTTTATGATTATGGCCGTTAAAGTTTAACACAACTCTGATCATATTAGCTCTACCACAGAACATAAAATAACGAAGCCTTCAATGCCGTGGTTTGTTGACATTAGACATAGTTAATATGAGATAGTCGCTGATCGAAAACAAAGACTAAAATATATAGGTGTCTGTCGATGTAGAGATCAAAAGGTTAGAAAAATGTATTGTATGTTAATAAAATATGAACTTACCAAAATTTGAAATTGTAATTCAGGCACTACAAGTTAAAAGCTACTATTATTTAGGTAATTAAAAAGAATAATGGGTAGTATTTTAAATAAAACCTCGAATTGACAACCTACTTACTTGCAATATCGAAATTACTGCCGCTGCTACAATTTCTACCAGCAACCGCGTGCGGTTATCGTGTTGCGTAAAGTAATTTATCACGAGAATCATAATTATACTATATTACGGAATAATATAATTAAAAATGTTGCCTGAAACGTCCTTATTTCAAACACGTAACCAAAAAAATGCCTAACACATTTAAAGTATCCACCGCTTTCTTAGCTTCCATCGCCACTTGCCGACAAAAAGGCTTTAATTATCCACTTGAATTTTGCTTTTGCAATAACACGTTAGCGTAATAATAATAAGCTTGTCAATTTCGGTTAAAACTATCTTGCTACTTTGTTGTGCTAAATTTATATAAGAAACCATTTAGTGTTCTCTAACTTAAGAATACAGTCCAAAGTAGTCTCGTTGAATAATAGCACGTTATCTGGAGATTCACAACTAACAAACATTTGGCTTCATTGTTTTATGGCTAAATGGCCAGCATATTTAAAAATTGTTAACTCGTATATCTTCTTTAAATATAGCAGCACAGTAGCACAGTAGAACACTAGTGCAGACAATGGTCACATAAACTATATCATTGGTTACTTAAATATTATTGGCCATTTTATGCACTACAGCATTATACTAAATTCTAAACTATAAAATGAGGCCACATGTATTGGAGTAATGTATGTAATGTTTGCGAATGTCATCAGAGCCTATGAGTTATTGCATGCAATATGCGTTGAAGCACAATACTTTAAAGCGCCTGTTGATTTGCTGATGGTAAAGATCTTATTTACGCAATTAAATAGACGCCCGCGTCATGTACAAAAATTGGAATGGTAGATTTTGTGAAAATACTCTTGTTCATTAGTCCAATTTATACAAATGACAAAAAAGGCGAACGTCCTAAATTGGACGCGTAAGGTTTTTAATGTTCTCATACTTCTCATATCCTTGTAATTTTTCAAACGATTTGGATAATTCTATTGTTATTTATAAAAAAGACTTACTTACAATGTGATCGCATTTACGCATAAAAACGTTACTCAAGATCTGATGGCAGGTGTCGGCGATATTTAATAAAGACTCCTCATCGGATAAAGCAAATTACCTTATTAACTATATTATAACTAAGCTATTTATATTCCTTTCTTGCTATGAAAATGCCCGTGCCCAGCAGTGGTCCAGTTTATATACAGGGCTGATATTATTGTAACAAGTAATAATAATAATATAATATAATAATATTCTACCACATACACACAACACCATCTAGCACAAACTAAGCAGAGCTTGTACTTATACTATAACAACTAATCGTCATGTAATGCTATATGTATATATTCATACTATACGTAACCTAATAAACAGTATAATTTATAATGTTAATTATGCTTAAAAAAAACATTGTATGTACTACAGCAATTATTTACTTTACAGTTAAAAAACTTAGTTCGTTCTCTTGAATTAATACATTACATTTGTAAATGAGCATTCCTATAATTACATACATCGAATTGCCAGTCATTTTGCATAATAAATGAATATAAAATGTGCAGTTTGTTGTCTTGCTACGTTTGCCAATATAATAATAATAATAATAATATTCTACCACATACACACAACACCATCTAGCCCAAACTAAGCAGAGCTTGTACTATGGGTACTAGACAATGGATAAACATACATATACTTTTTTTTTTTGTAAATACATACATATTATACATAGAAACACCCAGACCAAGACAAACATCCATGTTCGCGCACACAAATGTTTGACTTGTGCGGAAATCGAACCCGCGACCTTAGGCGTGGCAGTCGGTTACACTAACCACTACGCCATCGAGTCGTCGTAACACTTACACTGCCGGTCAAAAGTTTGAGACCACCTACATCAAAGTTGCAAATGGATGTAAAACTCAAAATAAAAAGCTAAACATGAAAGGATTTATTGTGATATTTATTAAGTATGGCAAATGCAATTAAATATAAATAAATAATATTAAATATTTCGACAATTTAACTTAAAATATATGTTGACAAGCTAAACAGCTTTTTCATCAAAAAACCCTCCCTTGCATTGAATCACTTTGTTGACAAGTCTTGGCATGCGGGCAATCAATTTGTCGATTGTTTCTTGTGAAATATTGTTCCAGCTTTCTTGCAATGCTCTCCACAAATCTTCTTGTGAGCTGGGACAACAACTGCGCACGTTTCTGTCCAGCTCTTCCCACAAAAGTTCTATAGGGTTAAGGTCGGGGCTCTGAGCGGGCCACACCATGTTTTTTAACACCCCTTCTGCTTCTTTTGTATCTAAATAACCCCGGCATAATTTGGAGCTGTGTTTAGGGTCGTTGTCTTGTTGGAAAATAAAGCCATCTCCAACTAGCCGAAGTCCCGATGGTACAGCATTACACTCCAATATGGCTTTGTACTGCTCCTTTTTCATAATTCCTTTGACTCGTACCAAATCTCCAGTTCCACGGCTCGAGAAACAACCCCAAACCATAACGGAACCACCGCCATGCTTCACTGTGGGCAGGACACAGTCTGGCATCATCTTTTCCTCGGCACTCCGCCGAACAAAAACACGTCTTTTGCTCCCAAACACTTCAAATTTGGACTCATCTGTCCAAAGAACTCTTTTGAAGTCTTCTTCACTCCAGTCTCGATGGGTAAGGGCCCACTGCATTCTCTTCTTTTTGTTTTGTGGCCTTAAGAGAGGTTTTCGCACTGCTACGCGACCAAATAACTTAGCGTCTCTTAGTCTTCTTTTCACTGTGGTCAATGACACAGGTGTAGACCGGGATTTGTTCACTTCAGCGCGGATTTCTGGTGCTGTCAGGCGTCTATTCCGCTTGCTTGTTACCACGATGAACTTATCCTCGCTAGAAGTGGTAGCTCTCGGCCTTCCCGACCGCGAACGATCTTGATTATTGCCAGTCTCTTTGTATCGGGTTATTGGGTTATGAACACAAGTCTTCGACAACTTGAGCTGAGTAGCAATCGCACGTTCAGATTTGCTTTCGTTGTGTAAAGCAATAATGACAGCACGAGTTTCACCGCTAATTTGGCGTACTTTTCCCATAATGAGATGTCTTCACTGTAAGAACGACGAGCTCGGACTAACCAAGATTAAGAAATATTTACTCCATGGAAACTCAGGTGTTCACAGTGTTTTAGGAAGTTAAAATTTCCTAAAATTCTGTTAACACAAAACAAAGCCCAAATAATGAATAATAGTCAGGTAACAATAATATTACAATGACTTTAGCGCGCGGTCCGCACGCGGCGCCCATTGATGTTTCTAGACAAAAGACCTTTGTACGATGATTACATAAAAATAAATAGAAATAATGACTTCGAAAAATAGTTAAATATCCATTGTATATGCAGGTGTGCAAATTAATTGTTTATCATAAGTATTTTTAACAAATTTTATTGTGAAACAATATTTTAACTTGTGGTCTCAAACTTTTGGCCGGTAGGGTACATACAGTTTAGTTCCATACAAGCAGGCTTTTTCAGGTTCGGGAGTTTCCGGTATTCCACATGTCAACAACTATAGTTTTAGGCCCATGTAATTTAAAACTAGCTTATTGCCATCTTCCAGGTACAATGCCCGTCATTATTTTGGGTAAATATTACCTCGGCATAAAACCTGAAACCTCATAACTATGGCCACGGCACCGGGGCAGTAAAATCATTACATTACGTATGACATTACGCTTATATGTCGCAAAATTATTTACTCTGATAAAAATAAATACATTAGAAATATTTTCCAGTTTCGTTGCAATCCTACGAAATAAGGGATGAATCTGCTCCTTAGGCTTGGTTCTAATTTCCAAGAAGCTTTAAAAGTTAAGTCAATTAGTAAGAATAATATGACAAAATTTAACCTAACATTTTTAGTGAATGTATTTTGACACATTAATTCAGTAACTCTGGGAATCGTAAAGAACGTATTTCGCAGTCAATAAATATTTTTCTTTTTAATCAATTACAATTAATGGGGCTGCAAAGCACACAACACAAGAACGCATAACTTTTAACTCTAAACAATGTTGACATTAGGAAGACAAAAGTATGGCATTAGATACAGCCGCTATTTGAGCCAGGAGGCCTTTCAGAGTCCGCTCCTGTGGGACATTGGGTACGACTGGGCCCTACGTGCTGTCCTACCCCCCGGGCTGAGTGTCATTAGTTACGCTGACGACACCCTCGTCACAGCCCGTGGGGGTACCTTCGAGGAGGCGGCCCGTTTGGCCACTATGGGGGTTTCCCAGGTGGTCGGGCGTATCGAGGCGCTGGGTTTACGGGTGGCTCTTAACAAGACGGAGGCCCTGGTCTTTCATGGGCCTCGTCGCGGTCCACCCCGTGGCGCCTCGATAATGGTGGGCTCGACGCGCGTTCCCGTCCAGGCCCACATGAAATATCTGGGCTTGGTGCTGGACGGAAGGTGGCACTTCGACGAGCATTTCAGACAGCTCGCCCCGAAGCTTCTCGGCACTGCGTCCGCCCTCGGGCGGTTATTGCCAAATTTGGGCGGGCCTAGTGCTGGTTGCCGGCGACTCTACGCGGGGGTTATCCGGTCGATGGCGCTTTACGGCGCACCGGTGTGGGTTGACTCCCTGACCGCTCAGTGCAGGACTCTCTTGCGGAGACCGCAGAGAGTCATAGCGGTCAGGGTAATACGAGGATACCGCACGGTGTCGGCCGATGCAGCTTGCGCATTGGCCGGGACACCCCCGTGGGATTTGGAGGCTGAGGTGCTCGCCGAAGTGTACACAGTGAGTGAGGAAATGCGGGAGGAGACGGGTTGCCGTCCCCTTCCGGCTATCATAGAGCGCGCGCGGAATCGGGCCCACCAGGGCATGATTTTAAAATGGAAGGCGCGGCTGGAGGCTCCTATGGCCGGTTTCAGAACCGTTGGGGCCCTCCAGCCGGTGTTGGAGCGGTGGGCAGGGCGGCAGCATGGGACCCTTTCCTTCCGGCTGGTGCGGGTGTTGTCAGGGCACGGTTGCTTTGGCAAATACCTGCACACGGTCGCTAGGAGGGAACCGAGTCCCATCTGCCACCACTGCGAGTGTGTGGAGGACACGGCGCAGCACACGCTCGAGCAATGTTCTGCTTGGGCGGTGCAGCGCCGTGAACTCATTGAGGTTGTGGGTGAAGACCTCTCGCTGCCGGCCGTGATCAAAGCCATGGTCGACAGCGAGAGGAAGTGGGCAGCGGTCGCATCCTTCTGCGAGGACATCATCTCGCAGAAGGAGGCGGCGGAGCGGATCCGTGAGGAAAGTATCCTTGCGGATCCGAGCCGTCGCCGGCGAACCGGGCGGCGCAGGCGCGCATTCGCGCGCCTCATGCCGCCGTAATGAAGGCCGCGGGCGGAAGAACGGGGATCTTCCACCCGCCAGCCATTGAGTCGGTCCGACGCCCTCTGTAGTGCCGGGGCGTCGTCCAGGAGTTGTAGTCTGCTGGGTGGGTCGCTGAGGTAGTTTCTTTACCAGCGGCCCATCCACTATTCAAGGCAGCGAAGGGGCACACCGTGGGGTTTTAGTCCGTATGCCCGAAATACGGGAGAGCCGGACATAACCCTCTCGCCTCCCCTAGTGGTGGGGGGGTATGCATAAGGTGCATTTCCCCACGTAAAAAAAAAAAAAAAAAAAAAAAAAGGAGGCCTTTCAGAGATTGTATTGTATTATATTTAATTCTGTGTTTATATCATTGTTATCAAGTCTGCATTATAATCTGAATTAAATAACCTGTTGATTATAAAATACACCAAATAATATTAAGCTGTAGTTAAAATGCTATGATTATTCAAATATAAAAATGTACTAAAAGGCACCTATTCGTGGCATCCACCTTACTCCCTATGCGACACTGACTATTTCTTACCAGTATAATAATAAACGCCAAGTTAGAATGCATGCCAGATTTATGGAATTATGTTAGTAATGTACCTATACAAGCTAAACAGTATACGAATGTCGTAGTTTCTAAATCGTAAATGATAAATAATACGTATCTAACGTTTTATTTAAACACGTTTTATTTACACGTCACATAACGTTTATTCAACCAACAACAACATTAATAAAGATATCCATTTACTGCGTGAGACGCGATTTTTAACTACGGTTTACAAAAAATTATTTTATAAATCTGTAGGTACACCATTCTGAATCTGAGGTACCTACGTAAACAGCTCAACAACTCACTAAGACGAGTCTGTTGCAGTTTCCTTACATTGAGCTTAGGTGGCGCTTAGGGTGGAACTAACACAATAAATTAATTATGGGTGTGATGCTCCTTGCTGTTGTGGGACAATAAATTCTACATACAAGTCGATGGTGTCGCAATGGGCTCCCCAGTATCGCCTGTTGTTGCGATATATATGGAGGACTTCGAGGCTCGAGCTTAGAGTACCGAAATAAACCTATATTGCGGTACTCTGTGCAAAAGTAAGGTTCACACCAAATTATTTACACATTGACTTAATTTATTTAAAAGTCACTTAAAATCTTTCAGTTCAAAACACTTTACTAGATAATTAAGTTATATTAATATAATCAAATAATAATTTAAATTATTACATTACATAAAAACAAATTACGCGCGCGTTTTTCGGGCGCGGCAGTGCGACGGGCGTCATGGTTTTAAATTCAAATTATAAAACACGAATACTAATGTTTTTTTTATTGAAAACTTCTTTAGGCGCCTTGAGCACTTTTTGGGTAAACAAAAATCATGGAACTCGCGTCATCGTCAACGAACGAATTTAAAATTCAAAAATTATAATCTAATAGCTCGACGATACAACTCACAAGTTACTTAGTTTTCACTTCTATCGGCAGTACCCAAAGACTGATCCATGGGGTTTTCTTTTAAATTTACTCCTTTTCATAATTTTAAATTTAATAATATAATAATCTATATTGATGAAAATTCTGTGTTTGAAAAATTGCTATTTGCGAAATTTAGGGATGATAATGCAAATGTGAGGAGGTGGGTAGGCTTAGAAATATACGGTATGTTCTATTTCGTTAACAAAATTTTGTAATATAACGGTAGCATAAGTACATTGAGTTAATATGTACTACGTACTAGAGGAGAGATCTCAAGTATTTTTTGTAACTCCATTTGGAGTGCATTTTCTCTAACTTAATAAATTTAAGCAGACGTAGATAGGCATATGTGAGTAGATAAGGTACTTTATACATTTCATATATAAGTGATAAAGTAATTGAAATATAGACAATATGATGATTATTTTACGTCTAAGTGAATATTATACTTTGACATTAAACTACGTTATACACGATTTTATCGCGTCATTTATTATAAAATAACTTTTATTACATAATTTTGAAACTCTTAAATCACTGCTGTTAAACACTGTTACTAATTACTGTTTACTTCTATTGAAGGTATTTAATTATAAAAACGATTAGATTTAAATAATCTTCTGTTTACGCGAATGTTATTCATTGAAATTAAACTACTATATACATATATTGTTTATTTAACACTGTATTACATAATTTAAAAACTGTTACACTACTACCAATATTAAACTTTACTAATTTTTAAGCTAATAAAATTATTAAATCTATTTATATTTAAGTTTACACTTTCCCCGACGTTTCGGTTGCTTTTCAGCAGCCATGGTCACGGGGAAATATACAGTGGTAGACATATAATTAGAAACACTTGCAAGGTATTTCACATTATACAAGGCACATTGCCGTAAAACTTTTGTTTTTGGAAATAAAACAACAAAATGCATAGAATACGTTCAACAACTTATAATTAATTAAAAATAATAATATTCTATAATAATATTCTATCACATATCATTTTAATCATTAAAAAACAAATAAATATCCGATTTTACAACTACCATTCTATTACTACCATTTAAATATTTAGTTACGTACAAACAACTAAACCACATTTGCAGTACCATCCGTCATGGACAAGTAATTAGAAAGAATAAAGAAATGAGGTAAAAATCAAAGTTATTAACGTGTTAACGTCATCAATTTCAAATTATTTATGTAAAATAATGATTGATTTACAAAATTTCTTAAAAATTAATATTTAGTTGCATAGCCTTTGTTATTAATGACGGCTCTGCAACGACGTGCCATTGATTCAAGTAATTTCATATATTTATCGAGTGTGATCGAGTTCCATGCTTCAACAAAGGCTTAAAGTTCATTTTGACTGAAATTACGTTTAACAGACTTTATTTTAAAGACGTACCACAAATTTTCAATAGGATTTAAATCGGGACTATTTGCAGGCCAGTCTAACATGGTTACACGTTACTCACTAAGAAAGGATTTAACATTACGGGCCGTGTGTTTTGGGTTGTTATCGTGCTGAAAGATCCAGGTCACAGGCAAATGGTCGTCGGTATAGGAAATTATTGTCTCTTCTAAGATGTTTTTGTATTGAAATTGATCCATTATACCTTCAATCTTACGGACGGGTCCAACTCCGCAACCAGAAAAACATCCCCATACTTTAATGTTACCACCGCCGTGTTTGACTATGCTCCTCGTGTATTTATAATCAAAAGCATGGTTTATTAGACGTCTAACGTAGTGTTTGCCGTCTGAATTCGCCATATTTATTTTTGTTTCATGCGAGAATAACACTTTTTCCATTCTCGTACGGTCCGTTAAGATATTTCTTTGCAAATAATAATCGCATCTCTCGGTGTTGCTTGGTAAGAAGCGGTACCTTTCGAGAAACCCTCCCGAACAATTTAGCTTTCACGAATCTGCGGCGTACCAGTTTCGAGGAAATGTTCCTTGGGTCATCAGGTGGAAAAACTTCATTTCTAATCTCGTTGGAGCCTTTAAACGGGGTTTGTTTAGCTACACGTATTATTTGCAAATCTTCCCGGGGAGACGTTTTCCTTGGACGAGCGTTTCTAGCAACACTTTTAGTAGTTCCGTTTCTTTTATAATGAGCAATACGTTGAAAACTTTCTTCACAGAACATTCTAGATGATTAGCAATTCTTCATAAGTCCACTTTCGATCTAAATGTAATTTAACAATTAATTGACTAGTTAACTCGTCACAACTCTTATTTTTACCCATTTTTAACAAAACTTATTATTCACGTAATTCCAAATTGACATTTAACTTGGGGGCCAGGCCTACGTCGGCAAAAAAAAGGTTAGAAACCTGGCCATTGTTTACGTTATCGTCCGTTATCGCCGCGTGCCACTTGAGTTTTTGTTATTGTGAATTACGACCCACTCATAGTTCATAGAATAAAACAAAAGGTACTTCTGGGAAGCTTATGATATTAGCTACATTGTATAATACAAACAAGACCATTTGTGTTCAATTGCTTATATTATTAGACCGGTTGGAATAAGATAATGTAAACAAATGACGACTTATATGATGTGTGCTGATATAAGTAAAATTATTATATTTAACCTATAGTATTTATATTTTCGTAATACTTTATGATACTTCCTTTACAAAAACATAAAATAGGGACTGCACTTGCCTGGAAAAAGGTTATGATTTTAACGTTTGAAAATTATAGTAAAGCCGCCGTTATTTTTATTCCGCTTGCGTTGTGCTAATGTTTTTAAAAAATCATCATAAGCGAATTAATGCTTGGATATAGTTAATTTTAGTTTTTTATTCTATGAAATCTACTCAATTATGATAGTCAAATAAATAAATAAAGAAATACAGCTTATTATTCTATCTAAAAAGGCATTTTATGAAAATAGATAAATAATCATAAAAAATCAACGGTATTATTCTCTTCGTTTTATATATCTAGAAAGAATATAATTTACTAATAGTTATATTGTTTCTAAAAGTAGAAAAAAATACCTTTCTAACGATGTATAGCATATATCATATTTATGCAAAATAAAATGAAAAAAGTTTGTCAAACTGCGCGTCAAGGGTGCGTTTTTTGTTTAGAGAGGGTCGTTTTTTGTTTAGTCTAATAATTCATATTTCTTGATATATTTTTTAATATTACTTAAAATTATTACTTACAAATACGTTAATATTATTAGAATTCTAATAAGAATACATAAGAATCTTGTTAGTTTAGATTGATAAAGCATAAATACAACGCGGCGAAAAAAATAAAAGAAAGCGCCGGCTACTATTTTGTTTTAAGTATTTATAACGTATACATTATTAAAACATTGCTATTGCTACTATAATCATTACAATAATAAATAAAATAACAATTACTTACTTTTTAATGTACTTCCAAGCACTGAAATCCATCAAAAAACATTTAAAACTCACAACACAAACACATTCACGGCAGCCATTACAGGCCAGCGCGTCGACTAAACTTTAGAAATTTTTAACAATATATTTCTGTCCAAAGCAGTTGTTTTTATTGGTCCGTGGTATTGCATCATTCGTTTCCAACCCATCTGTAGCCAATAGGCAATCAGTTTTAAACAAGAAGTTTCTTATATTGCGGTTTTAAACGGCGGCGACGCGCGGCTTTTTCGCGCCAATTTGGTGGCTCGCATGCGAGCCGCCGGGCTACGACGGGTACAAATCTACCGGCTCGCATGCGAGCCGCCGGGAATTATACAGAAGAGCGTAATTAAAGGTTTTTTTTTAAATTTCAAAAATTGAACGTGCCATGGTTACAGTTTCTAATTAGTTGTCCAAGCGACCAGTTATAGAAATTCAACTATCATTCATATTTAAACTCTTTTAATAATTAAAGATAGAACAGATTTTTCTTTTTTAAATTTTAGGAGGTTTTTAACTCATTGGCTATATTCTGGCATAGTTAATAGTGATTTAATGTATATATTTTTTATTTATAACGATAGTTCATTCTGTGTTTACCTAAGTTTTATGTACTGTTTCTAATTATATGTCCACCACTGTAAATAGTTTTAATTTACAGTGGCGTTTTTATTAGCTTAAAAATTAGTAAAGTTCAATAGTAGTAGTAGTGTAACAGTTTATAAATTATATAATACAGTGAACGTAAATAACGCGATAAAATCCGTATATCGTAGTTTAATTTCAATAGTATATTATACGTATTTAAAAAAAATATACAAGACTAATGGATCGTAGGCAGTAACTAGTCGCGCCGCAGGTGCGCTCTTTTCACACACATTCATTGCTGTGATCCGTAATGCGTGATTTTACTATTATCCTTAATAACAATCACATATTATACGTAAATAATGAGAAAGGAATTAAAGAAAATTCTTTCTTGGACGAAATTTTAAATAATACACTTCTTAAAAATACTCTTATTATCAAAAGTCATTGATAATGTCTAAAAGGTTTTGCTATTCTAGTGGTATTATCTACAAATGTACTAATATTATAAAGAGGAAAGATTTGATTTTTTGTTTGTTTGTTTGTAAGGATTAACCGATTTAGAAAATTCTTTCACTCTTAGAAAGCTATATTATCACCGAGTAACATTAGCTAAATTTTATTTAAAAAAGTATTGTTACTAATATAACCTAACCTTACCTAATTTTACGCAAGCGAAGCCGCGGGCAAAAGCTAGTAACGCAATATAGCCGATACAGAACGAGGTATAGTATGCGCTACCGCAACAAATCCAGCCTAACATTACATAATTGTTTACTACCTATCTTTATTTCCAAAGTGTTTTACTGGAACGTATGTTTGTCTTTTACAGAACTACATAAAAATGGTAGACATATCAGAGGCGGATACCTCGAGAGAAGAGCCTAAGCTTAGCAAGAGCCGAGAAGCTAACTGGCCGGCTGTGCTGTTTTTTATTCACATACACCTCCTCTCTCTGTATGGAATATGGCTTCTTTTCTTCGAAGTAAAACTCATGACAGGAATATTGTGTAAGTTTTCTTTTATATTTGGTGTTTCTTTAACTTAGGACAAAATATGACACAACTATGTGTGACACAACGATGTATGTGACTGATCCTGAACTATATAATCATCTGTTTAAGATCCAGCCACAAACAGAGATATTGCTTGAAAGGCCTAGTTGAAATTCAAGGTACACAACAAACAATTGAATCTAATTGGACTTCGAAATTATCTTATTTTTGCAATATAATTAGTTAATAACACTATCTAGCTTCGTGAATACAATAGTCTATAACTATCATTGAGCACGACTCATATTTGCGGAGACGTGAAAAGAGGTACATTACAAATTACATGATTGTATAACAATATAATAAAAAGTTAATAAAAGTTAAGACTAAACTTAACCTAGATACGCATTTTTAGACATTGAGTTCATATTATATTCTTCGTTTTAGAGGAGACATCTGAAGCAGATTATTGTGTACGAGTGGGAGTGCGTGTCTTCTAACTCACTTAGCCAATAATTGCAGCATTTTTTTAATATTTAAAGCATGCCATCATGTGTATGTAAGGCAATGTACCGCTATGCTTATCCTGTCAATTATTGGAATGCCAGATATAATTGTAAGCCTATTGTATATGGCCGCTGGTATGCCGTTGCAAATCAATAGATTATAGATTAATTAATATTGCATTCAAACGTTTCAGCTATGTGTGTGTCTGAGTAAAAGAGCCTGCACTTAAACTTGTGTTGCATAAATATTATTTGACCTATCGCCTATAGTGCGTAGTACTTAAGAGTCCCTATCAATTGTTTGGTCAAAACCGGAAAAATATACTTTTTTCAGCGCACCTTTCTGAAAAAACTACACGTAATTCAATATTTCTGCTGATGCACCATTATAAATCGTGTCTTCATCTAGTAAACTGACAAAATTATATTTTGTTTAGAAATCAATATAAACTAAAAAACAACGAAAATGAACGCAACGTTTTCACGAAAGCACGAAACACTTTATTTTTGTATTCCTTTTTTAGCTTATTTATAGTGAATAGTAATAAAAAAATAAATCACACGTATTGGGTATATAGTATATTAATAAATGTTCATTTTATTTTTGTAAAGTTTATTGAATTTATACTTCAAAACTTATGTATCCAGCACTAAACAAAACGAAATTATTTGCTCGTAAAATCGTCGTCTACACGTAAGATTATAATAAATAAAGCAATACGTATTAAATATATTCAATTTAGAGATATTTATCTAACAAGTACTATTTTTGAATTTTATTTATAACTGCTCATTTATTAGTAAAAATTATCTAAATAATGCCTTATAAAGCGATGTGCAAGCGCGTTGAATTTAGTCGCGCCCAAGGGCTCCTACACGACGGACCTGTGTCGCTCTGACTGCCACCGCTCCCGATCATAATTCGCGAGTCGCACTAACGTTATTCTTCAACTAACCAGTTTTGATCCTGTAAGTATTTTTTTGTGTATTTTTCATTTATGAATACTATTATCACCTTGTATGTTGATATTATTCAAATATATATTTAGCGGAGTACTTATGATGAAATTTTATTAATATTTCAGAAAATGGGTCGTAAAAGTGATCCTTACTATCACGGAAAAATTAGAGGCAAAGCAAAAAGATTTGAAAAAATACGATTGGCACGTGCAGCCAGGTACATTAGAAATTTAATTGTATTTTTTTAACAAGATATTTTTAATTATGCAACTAAAACCTACCAATATTACCTTTATAGGGATTTAAAAAGGCTGAACTTAACCAAAAATGCAAATCTAGCTGGATCATCGTCGATGAGCGAAAAGGGGCGAGAGACAAGGTATTTATATTTATTTCCTAGTTATAATCATATTCACATATTAAGTTTCATGACCGTCTACTATATCTAGATCTATAATCATAAATTTAATATTTTTAAAATATACATATAAAGATATACAAGGTGAATTTTTAAACTGGGCGTGGATGCCATTACTTCCCATAATTTGATCGTTACTAGCGGCATTATCTAATGGAACAATAATACAGGGTGTGATTTTAACACGCTTTTATTAGCTTGGCATGTATGTTAGTATGTTAATATTATACTATGCAATAGAAACTTTGAACATGATTTTGATGTACTTTAAAACGTCGGATCAATTTTAAACTTTGCATACTTATCAAAGGCCGTGAAAATGCAATAATTTTAGGATAATCTAACTAAAAATAAATAATAATTAAAAAACTAAAACACAAGCTTTTATAAAAAGCGAACTACAAAATTAAAAATAGTGTAAATAAGAAACAAAAAATTGTATTGTAAAAAAGCGTGGGTGCTTTTTAAGATATCTATTGACACCACGCACTCCACGCTTTTATACAATACAATTTTTTTTCTTATTTACACTATTCTTAATTCAAATTTATTTTCTAATTCAGATTGGTTTTTATAAAAACGTGTTTTTTTGTTTTTTTAGACTATAATTTTTCAGAATATTTGGGTTATATTCCTGACTAGAAAAATGAATTTTCCGAAATCCAATTATAAAGTTTTAAATTACATCAAAATCGGGCCCGTGACTCCTTTAAGGTTTTTTCGATATTCCTCTTAGTTTCGGATTTGGCCATCCACGCCCAATATTTCAATTGCATTCGCCCAGAGTTTCAATGCGTAGCATGATAATAATCTAATCATGAATGGACATGTATACTCTTTAGTATTGTGTTGTGTCCTTCTTATGTAAGATTTATTTTTCTCAGACCAGAAGATATGACAGAAGAAGCAATGTCAAGCCACGATAGTCTCACACAGACAAATGATGTTCATATGGAGGTAAGTAACACAAAATCTGCCTATCTATATCTGTGAAGGGATAGATATAAGATAAATAACACCATTTAAACGTCGATTATACTGTAAAGTTCCCTCAATTATAATAAATTATAACTTTACCATAGTATTTACTGCACTGTTACCAAAGAAACAATTCTATTACACCGTATTTTTAAATGAATAACTCGTACTGCCTATATTCTAATCTAATATTTTTTTACATTACGTTTCACCTAGTCTCTTGATTATTATGTCATTAATTTACTTTTGCTATTACTATACTGTATAATATTATTGCAGAACATAAACGTAATTCAAGAAAGGACTACTGCCAACTTTGAATATATCGATGATTCTTTGCAAGATTTAGTAGTGGAGCCGAATAACGTACGTAACAATATGTAGCCAATATAATTATTAATTATTTGTATAATGCAGTCATAGCCTGGTAGGAATACTATAGACTACTATGCAAAGGGTCTGTACCTTCAAACCAGGCACGCATCAACAAGTTCATAATAATTGAATAACATATAAGTACTTTTTTTTCAGTCTGAACCAGCTACGCCATTACGAATCGAAGGAAGAAGAATAATAGATTACCAATATTTCTTTGACCAACTCGTTGAAATTTCACTCCACTCTATAAAATTTGGATGTCAAATGAACAATCTTAAGACCATTGAAGAAAAACGACATGGCTTTTCATCAAAATTTGTATTGCGGTGTGATATGTGTGGAAGTATTTTTTACTTAAATGCTTGCGACGAAGTAGACCACGGACTGGACGTGAATCATTCTGCTGTATCTGGTACAATTATGGCAGGATGTGGGCGTGCAAATTTAAATGAATTAGCATCCTCAATTAACTTGCCAACAATAAACAATAATATATACGCAAAATGTCACAAAAATTTGCATGGCTGGTGGAAATCAACGGCTGAACATATGATGAACGTAGCAGCTGCTGAAGAGCGTGCTCTAGCTACCGAAAAATCACCTACAGGTATACCCATGATATCAGTCACAGCAGATGGAAGCTGGTGTAAGCGATCGTATCGCACCAATTATTCATCTTTAGCAGGTGTAGGTGCCATAATAGGCGTAAATACTGGTAAAGTTCTATATATTGGGGTTAAAAATAAATATTGTGTGATATGTGTGCGTGCAATAAATAAAAAACAAGATCGTCCGGCGCATCAGTGTAATTCAAACCATAAAGGATCATCTTCAAGCATGGAGCAAGCAGCAATCGTAGACGGATTTAAACAGTCGGTAGAAAAGCATAATTTAGTTTATTCTAAACTTATTGCAGACGGCGATGCGAGCACGTTTAAAAACATCATAGAAAGCCGACCCTATCCAAATGTTAGTGTGGAAAAAATCGAGTGTTCTAATCATTTGCTACGCAATTATAATGGGAAGAACTTAGCCTTTACAAAAGATACATCTATACCAATAGAAGAAAGAAAACTGCTAAATAATGATCGGCTTAAACGTTTAAGAATAGCCATTAAATCGGCAGTACGATATAGATCAGCCCAAAATCTCCCTCAGTCATTAAAAATTAAAAATCTACAGACAGACATCTTAAATAGTCCTAACCATATATTTGGAAAACATACCGATTGCCAAGACTATTTCTGCACTATTGAAAAAAAAATGGAACCGAATAACGTTCCTAAAATAAAAACATTAATGCAGAAATTGAAGACAAATGCATCTAGCTTGTCCTATCATGCACGAAGCCTTCTAGCAAATTTAAACAATAACCGAGCTGAACAATTTAATGCAATAATTGCTAAATATATAGGAGGAAAGCGCATAAATTATGCACTAAAAGACTCTTACGAGCTAAGATGTTTCGCCGCTGTAGTTGCTTATAATACTGGCAAACCAATATACAATTTCAGCAAAATGATTTTTAATAAAAGCCCATCTGCAGCTGTAAAAAAATTTGAAAAACAAAAACACGCACAAAACACCAGAACAAAGAAGAAAGTTGTAAAAAAACAGCTTTTATTCAGCAATGACAGCACTGACTACGGACAAGCTTGCCAAAAGCCTGACATGCCGCTAGAGGAATATACTATCGCAAAGGAAATGTTTTTGGATAATCTGAAACAACAAATACAGGATAGACACGAAATCGAAAGAGATACTATACTACAAGCAGAAAGTGCTTTGTGGCTAGAATTAAGAAGGTGTCTTTTAACAGCTTCAAATTTTTCGAAAGTCTGTAAACGACGGGAAAGCATTACTTCAGCTCCTATTGTTAAAAATATGCTGTATAGCTACTCAATAAACCATGTCCCCGCTATTCAGCATGGTAAAGCTTGTGAGTCTATTGCTTTAGACCAGCTAGCGAAGCAAGAAAATATAACTATTCAAAAATGTGGGTTGCATATTGACGAGCAGTATTTCTTCTTGGGTGCTACGCCAGATGCTCTATTTGATGAAGGCATCATAGAAGTCAAATGTCCCATATCCGCTTTCGGGATGAGTGTAGACGACGCTATAAGAGCGAAAAAAATTAAATTCTGGACTCTGAGAAATGGAGAATCTATAATGAATATGAAACATGATTGGTTCTATCAAATTCAGGGCCAATTACACATAACTAAAAAAACCCTTTGTTTATTTGCTGTGTGGACTGGATCAGATCAATATCTGAAAGTAGAGAGAATTATTAAAGATGACGATTTTTGGACAAATAAAATGGAACTGAAACTAAAAAAATTTTATATGTCATGTTTGTTGCCCGAAATTGTTGACTCGAGGAAAGCACGTTCGAAATACTTCGTATTAGCCTTTATCTTTATATAAAATATATTAATTTGTTATATCAAACTATGGTACTTTTATTTTACACCCTTTTTGGTCACTTTCAATATACTATCTATATCTACCCGTATATATTGCGAAGGTACGGTAAGGTAAGCAGCTAAGGTTATATTTTTATAGGTTTGCAAGGTATCCGTAGTATATTGCAAACCAATAAAAATATAACCATACCTGACTACTGAAATTATAATAACTGCCTCATTAGTTTTGTAGCATAAAACATGCGCGGTCGCGTGATCCCATTTAGATTCCCTGGTCAGGCAGTGTACATTCTCATAAAAAGCAATGTAATCAATAAACGGCAATAAGGCAACCTCTATAATGTGTGAATAATACCGTTGATGAAATTATGGTAGAATGAAATAAATAAATGTTATAAAGATTTAGATAGTATACAGATCGATTTTTCAACTGGGCGTGGATGGCCAAATCTGAATCTTATATACGTATCCTGTATCTACGTATTTAAAAATATGTGCATTGAGTGAAACTAATTTTATCGCGGTAATTAATCATTTACCTAAACACAAAACTATGTAAAATACGACCAAATATAAATTTTAATAAGATAGGAAGGGCTGTGAATATTACACTAATCCATACATGAATATCGTTGGTCTTGCACACACAGCCAGAAATGCAAACAATTTAACCATACTTAAAATATACTAATTCCATAACTTTGGCCACAGCGGTGACGGATCAAGATTATTTGCACCTGCTGTATTGTCCTATTACGCACACTACGACAATCTTTTAACTTTCGAATACTCGCACGCACATTGTTTACCTAAACTGGAAGCACAGCGAATTTGATAGGGACTCTTAATACCTCAATGCTCTCTCACGGATGTAACTATCGTTAATACTTAATCTTTACTAATATTATAAAGCTGAAGGGTTTGTTTGTTTGTTTGTTTGAACGCGCCAAACTTAACTACTGGTTCGATTTAAAAAATATTTTAGTGTTGGATAGCCTATTTATCGAGGAAGGCTATAGGCTATATAACATCACGCTACGACCCGCGGGTGCGACGTAGTAACGATAAACGCGGGTGAAACCGCGAGAACATCTAGTAAATAATACGTGCGATCGACGTTCAACACAAATTAAATAATATCGATCTGCGAACGGTCTTACCGACTATACGTACTGGTGAAATACAAATATCCAAAACGGGGTTTCTAATTAATCCTTATTTAGCCAAATCCATTGTTCCTACTAAATACGGCGTAAACATAAGTGTTTTCAAACATAAGTACACTTATGTTTGCGTCGTAAACTAAAGTGTACATAAGCTGATTTTTGTTCTCCGATACTTATAAATATTTATCTTACCAGAACTAACAGCAAAACTTCTTAGATTAAATAATTATTTATTTTCTCTTTTCAGTTATTTTACTAACTTCGATAGGAATCTTAGGGATGACTACAGGAGCTCATCGTTTATGGGCCCATCATTCATACCAAGCAGGCAGTAGACACCGAATTATGCTCATGTTGTTTCAAACTTTAGCTGGAGTGGTAAGTATTAAGTAATATTTATGGATTATTTTAAATCAAGTGCCTCCACGACGCGAGTCAACCACCGAAGAAGAAATTTCTAAGAGTTGTTAATCGCGATAATGCGCCCGCGAAGACCCACACTAATTTTCTTTATACAGTAGCTTGCATATGGGAACGGGTAAGGGATGTGATGCACCAGATCAATATAAAATCGCTCCTTATTGCATACATTCTCTCATCATTCTTATTCCGTTTGAAATAAATACTATAATTATAATGAAAATATTATTTATATTATGTATACAATTTAAACCCATACTAAACCACACTGAACCATTGCAGGTGATTAAATTGCTACTTTGTACACATCAGCGATTTTTTAACAATAGTACTCAATACTATTGTTAGGTAAACTATGAAAAAACGATTGAGTATTTAGTTAAAAACGATTTATATAAATAAGGTGAAGCCTAATAGAGAAATCAACCTAGCTCATATTTGCACCAACTCGAAAAAGAAAGAGCTTCTACTTTGCAGCATAATATGGTGGCCGTATAACCTTGTTTCGCATCAGAGGACACAAAACCAAATCGTACCAGCTTCGTACTTCATACTAGAGATGGCTAGTTTAACCTATTATGTTATTTTGTTACTATACACAGGAGGGTTTAAAACAGCATTCTTAAAAAAGAACATTATTGTTATGGCACCTTAAATCTATACTTCTATACTAATATTATACATAATATGTAGAGCTGAAGTGAGTTTGTTTGTTTGGTTGAACGAGATAATCTCAGGAAATACTGGTCTGTATTGAAAAAATATTTTAGTGTTGGATAGCTTATTTATCGAGGAAGGCTATAGGCTATATAACATCACGCTACGACCCACGGGAGCGGCACAGTAACTATAAACACGGGTGAGACCGCGGGCATAGCTAGTTTTCAATAAAATCCCTAATATTATTACAGAACAACGTCTGAGATTATTTAAAAGTGATCTCGCTTTATTATTGTTACAGAAATGGTATTACTCCGTGTCAGAGTTCCTAAATGATAAAAAGCAACTCTTATTAGATGGGTTAAGTGTGGTCGACATTTTTTATATTGTATAATTCTGTAACAAAGTTTATTATTTTTAATGTTTCTTTTAATTTGATTTGTAAATGATAGATAGTAAAAAAAAAATATGAAACGTTTAATTAATGTTTGAATGCCTAAACGGCAGAATGTACAAGGATTTAACCACATTTTTGTAACCTTATTTAAAATACCTACATTCGAAACAAATACATAAATATTATTATTATTATTATAGGACAACAGCGATTACAATTAATATGACTCCAACAAGAACATTATTATTACTTTCCAGTCTAGTAGAAACGCGACTTACAATATTTGGTTCTTTGTGGTTGTTATTGTGAAAGCAATCGAATTTCCAGAGTTCCTCTTGAAGACGCAGTGCATTTAGTAGCCATGTGACCAATAGCCAGTATACCCTATGTCCGCAATGCAGCAACTTAAAGACAAAGTGCTCGTTACATCCC
Organism: Catocala fraxini; assembly: GCA_930367265.1. Taxonomy (NCBI): domain Eukaryota; kingdom Metazoa; phylum Arthropoda; class Insecta; order Lepidoptera; family Erebidae; genus Catocala; species Catocala fraxini. Next base: position 11,526,330 of record OV884031.1, read on the forward strand.
TTGTATTGTAATAAATCCATTGGCAACAATAACTTCTAAAGACCAGGCAGGTTGTATGCTATTCTGCCATCTCAGTCGTATAAAATATATAAAACATGTATTCACACTGCATAGTTGTTGGTTTGTCACAATAATGTCAAACGACTTTTTATCAAGCAACTATTTATTAATACTACAAAGAAATATGTCAAGCTGACACATTCGCTTATGTAGGTATACGTTATTACGTAACCATTATAAATTTTATTCCGGTAAATTGTTGCACTCCATTTCTACGGTAGGTATTTTACTACATATTCCGATATGAATAAAACAACAGATAGCACATACAGTAATCTAATTAGTGTTATACTAAATTGACTTTTATTAACGGTGAAGGAAAACATCGTGAGGAAACCTGCATGTCTGAGAGTTCTCCATAATGTTCTCGAAGATATGTGAAGTCTGCCAACCCGCACTAGGCCAGCGTGGTGGACTATGGCCTAACCCTTCTCACAGTGAGAAGAGGCCCGTGCCCAGCAGTGGGACAGTTTAATACAGTGCTGATATTATTATATATTATAAATTGACTGCAAGAATAGCGCAGTCAGTAGTAATTTAAGTGGTAGCCTGAGCACGGCCACTGCTCTTAAGTGTTGCGGATTCAATCCTCACACGGTACTAAAATTTGTATGATCCATAAATAGACTTACAATAGGGTTGGCATGTCCATGTAGACAAAAACCCTTATAAAGCAATAAAGATATAAAAAAATAAATAAAAAAAAATAGACTTTCCGAGTGTGGGTATTTTTTGCATCCGTTGTTTGAATGTTTGTAAAGCCCCCGCGACACAGTGATTATTCCTAGTTATTTTTCATTAAAATAAGTAGATGTTGACCTCTGTTCACAATTACTTAACAAATAAAATTAAAAATTGGTTTTTGGTTTACAGCTATTATAAGGTTAATTTTTTCAGGGACCGATATACGACTGGGTACAGTACCATAGATTACACCACGCGCATTTCGCCACAGACAACGATCCGTATGATTACAACAAAGGCTTCATGTACTCACATTTCTTAACCCGCCTCCGTAAATTAAGTCCTCATCAAGAGAAACTTAAAGATTCTATCGATATGTCCGATCTTGAAAACGATTCAGTCGTTATGTTTCAAAAGAAGTAAGTGTTTTGAATAATTATGATATTTTTACCATAATAGTTATCTATACGTAAAATTTATTAAAATTAATTAAATTCTTATCTTTGCTCTTTATAATATAAAGAGTAAAGATATTCATTTTTATTTTTAATTAATAGGTATACTAAAATAGCAGCGATAGCTTAGTGGGGAGACCAACAGACTGCAATGCAGAAGGTCTCGGGTTCGAACCCACGTCGCGCACCTCTGACTTTCGGAAGTTAATAATAATAATAATATATAATATTCTACCACATACACTATACACAACACCATCTAGCCCAAACTAAGCAGAGCTTGTACTATGGGTACTAGACAATGGATAAACATACTTATATACTTCTTTTTTTGTAAATACATACATATTATACATAGAAACACCCAGACCAAGACAAACATCCATGTTCATGCACACAAATGTTTGACTTGTGCGGGAATCGAACCCGCGACCTCAGGTGTGGCAGTCGGTTACACTAACCACTACGCCATCGAGGTTGTCAGTTATATGACTTTTCGAAATTATGTGCATATTGATTGACAATTATCGCCTGCTCCGTGCCTCGGAGAGCACGTTAAGCCGTTGGTCCCGGCTGCCATGAACATCTATGGCAGTCGTTATTGGGAAAGTCAATACTCTCTAATATCCTGACACTGGTCTAGCCTTAGGGTATCGTTAGCCTTCGGGTTGCGGAGGTCAGGTGGCAGCCGCTCCGTGTAAAAACTGGTATCCAGTCAAATCCGGTTAGACCAGAAAAGCCGACCCCTTACCATCAGGTGCCGATCTACCTCCGTCGAATTGTCGGGGCGTACCTGACGGCGAGGGCCGTCGTATACCCGGGTTCGAGCGGGTGGTCTCGGCGGGAGACGTCGTGCGGTGTTCCACAGGGTTCGGTTCTCGGCCCGCTCTTGTGGAACATCGGATACGACTGGGTGCTGCGCGGTGTGTTCCTCCCCGGCGTAAGCGTAGTTTGCTACGCGGACGATACGCTCGTCCTCGCTCGGGGAGCGACGCACCGGCAGGCGGCTGTCCTGGCGACGGCAGGGGTCGCGCATGTCGTGGGTAAGATCCGACGGTTGGGCCTCGAGGTGGCGCTGCACAAATCCAAGGCTCTGTTCTTCTACGGGCCTGGAAACGCGCCGCCAGAGGGGTTCCACATCGTGGTGGGAGGCGTCCGCATCGGCGTCGAGAAATCGATGAGGTATCTGGGCCTCGTCCTCGACGGCCGATGGGCCTTCGGAGAACACTTCCGAAAGTTGGTCCCCAAATTGATGGGTGTGGCCGCAGGGCTGTCGCGGCTGCTTCCCAATCTGGGGGGGCCAAACGCCTCCTGCAGGAGGCTCTTCATGGGGGTCGTGCGGGCGATGGCTCTATACGGGAGCCCCATTTGCGGTCATAACCTGACGGCCCGTAACGCCGCCCTGCTGCGGAGGCCGCAGAGGGTGATGGCCGTCAGGGTCGCGAGAGGGTACCGCACGATCTCCTTTGAGGCGCAAGCCTCCTGGCCGGATCACCGCCCTGGGACCTGGAGGCCAGACTTCTCGCGTCGCTCTACCAGTGGCGCGGGGAGGCTCTGGAGCGGGGCTTTCGGCCGTTGCCGAGAGAGTTGGAGGCGCGGCGGTCGGAGCTCCGCGACGTCCTAAGGGCGGACTGGGGTGAACGGCTTGCGCGACCGAGTGCAGGGCACGCCGCAATAGCGGCGGTAAGTCCGATCTTGGAGGAGTGGCTGAAGCGGCGCGATGGCGCCCTGACCTTCCGGCTGACGCAGGTCCTCACCAGGCATGGATGCTTCGGGAGGTACTTGTGTCGTATAGGCCGGGAGGAGACGTCTTGTTGTCACCACTGCGGTGACGGCCCCGAGGATACGGCGCTGCACACACTCGTGGAGTGCCCAGCTTGGGAGGAGCAGCGCCGGTCGTTAACCGGGGCACTGGGTGTCCATATCCTCTCGCTGCCGGCAATGGTACTGTCCATGGTCCGGAGCGAGGGTGCATGGGAGGCCGCCGTCACCTTTTGCGAGGCAGTGATGACGCGAAGGAGGCGGCGGAACGGGAGAGGGAGCTGGTCTCTCCCCACCCAAACCGCAGGAGACGTCCAGGGCGCCGCCGTAGGGCGCGCGCAGACCTCCAGCCTCCCTAGGGGGTGGCCTGCGGGCGGTGGACTTGGGCAGTCTGCCGCCCGAGCAGCACAGGCCCGAGAGAGGGGCATAGGCGTTCCGCGCGCGTCCTCAGTGGAGGGGAGGGCTGTACCATCTGGTCCTCCCCCAAACAGCTGGGGCCCGCCTAGTCACGTGGCGGGCCAAGACCTGTCGGTGTCGCGGTGAATGCTAGCGCGAATCCCGTGGCACCGACACTAGGTACCGAGAAACGTCGTCAGGGGTTTAGTGGGTATGGGACCGGCTTTTCTGGCTCGAGTCCCACACACCCGCACCCTGCCCGGGCGCGGACGGCGCGTAAAAGCATACCCATGAGGTTAAAAAACAAAAAAAAAAGAAAAGCCGACCCCAAGTGACTTGGGAATAATAAAGGCTAAGAGAGAAGAAGGTATACTAAAATACTGCTGGACCAATTTAAACCATTCTTTCACCAGAAGAAAGCTACTTTATCCAGAAGTAACCTGTCTATCCGACCAGTACCCTTGAGTTGTCCCATGGTGGGACAATTAACAGACTTTTTCGTCCCAGTAGTCAAAAGTCATTAGCCATGGAGTTAACGGTAATGGGAATTCTGGGAACTAAATAGTCTATATAACATCACGTTACGAGCCACGGAAGCGGAGCAGTCATCACAAACGTGGGTGTATCCGCAGGAATACTAATAATGAATACAATGTAACGTAAAATACGTAGTAGTATAACCAAGATATGGATGCTAAATGTTCCACCAATTAATAATTATGCTGTTCACTGTAAACGACTGTTATATAAATATTTGTTTCGCCTTTGCCTGCTTGATCTTGACCTTCAATCTCCACTTTTCAGGTTTTACTGGGCGCTATACGGTATTTTGTTCTTGTTACTGCCTCTGAATGCTCCACTTGAGTACTGGGATGACTCCATTCTGAGTGCAGTTTTCGTCATCGGCTTCTTGCGCTACTTGATTGTTCTTCACGGCTCATGGTTGATAGAGAGTGCTATTAGCGTATGGGGACTTAAACCTGGAGAAAAGTGAGTACATTATGGATTATATGGTAAGGTGCTAAGTATGAAAGACCTCGATCATTATCTATAAAGCGGCGTTAGCCCAATGGCCATAAACTTGCGATCGAGAGGTCTTAGGTTCGATCCCCAAAAACTGCTGCTGCTACGGACTTGAGCCGACGCCTAACTTAAGCATGTAGCTTGTCTGTAGGGATTAACGAGAAAACTATAAAGTTTAACTAATAAGATATTTCTAAATAACAATAAACTAAAGATATTTCTGATAGGATAGGTAGAAGTGTCTCATACCCACAATTCGCCAACTATGGTATTGGTCCTAAGTAACAAAGGGCGAGACTATTGCTGTCTCCTAGGCACTGTACCAAACCCAACAATGTTACCCGATTCGGGAATTGAACTCAAGATCTCATATACACAGCAATCGCATATAATACCGCTACGCATTCGAGGTCGATTGTAGAATGTTTCTTGATATCTTGTATCAACGTCACACTAATATCATTACATTATTGCTACCTTGGCTATGGTTAATTTACTTCACGTTCGATACCTTACCCGCAGCTTAACCACTATTTGACATCTACCACTCAATACTTCTTTATTTTTATTTTACGCGCTTACGACACTATGATCCTTATAAGTGCACGATTTAAGAAAACTTTACCATGGCACGAAGGCTTTACTCAGCGTACTCAGCGTAGTTAACTTTTATTAAATGTATACCAGACTGTTTAAATAAAAAATATTGTCAATTTTCAACCGACTAAAGATTCCAAAGAATTAGGATAGTGTGAGACTCTATAATGTGCACACATCAAAATTAGGGAATTTATGCTTAATTTTATCGAAGGAAAAAGTATTTAAAATGTGTAAATATATTTTTTATATATTTTAGGATTTTTTTTAAAATTTTGGTCTCTACAATGACCCCAGTGTAAACAAAACGGCGTAACTTTTAAACTAAATTATCTATCGCGATGAGACAAACTCCATAATGATTTGAAGTAATTAGGCATGGTTAGGTGAATTCTCCCTGGCACACATTGCCGACATTCATTTTTACTATGGAGTGGGACAAGGAAGTGCCAGAGCTGCGCGCGCAGCTTACATAGCTGCGTTTCCTAACAGGCAACCAGTGCCATCTGCTCACAACTTCCAGGCAGTTCACAGACGGTTGTCGATTACTGGACTTGGATCAAAAAGAGATCGTCACGAGCCGCCTCAAGTAATTGTTAATGTGGCTAATTAAAATATTTAGATTTTTTGAAATATTTTTTTCGTCGATAAAATTAAGCATAAATTCCCTCATTTCGATATGTGCACATTATAAAGACATACTGTATATACTATAGGTATAGTTTCGATCAAAATTGCGTGATACGTGTTTCTGTAGTGATTATTTGAAAGATATATATTGTATTTATATAGGGTTTAGATAATATTGTAATAAAAATATGTTATGTTTTTGTCTATAGGTCACCGCCAGACTCAAATACTGTGTTCATACTTACGAAGACGTTCTGGCCTCATTACCATTATCTCATTCCGTACGATTATAAATCAGGAGAATACGGCACTTACGGTAAGATACAATTTTTAAAAACACATAGTTTCTAATACGAGCTCCTTAGTCCTTTAATGTCAACAAACTAGACGATATAATATGTGCCATTACGACTACAAGTCTGCTCTATAACTTATACAAGAACTGAAAGTATATGAACTTAGTAATGTTCTTTGACTTAACATTGTCTTCTGTTTACGCGAATATTATTCATTGAAATTAAACTACTATATACGGATTTTATCGCGTTGTTTATTTGACACTTTATTACATAATTTGAAATTTTTTACACTACCACTACTATTAAACTTTACTAATTTTTAAGCTAATTAAATTATTATTAAACCTATTTAGATTTAATTTAATTTTACACTTTCCCCGACGTTTCGGTTGCTTTTCAGCAGACTTTGACTTATTTAGGAAGTAGAAAGTTTAAACACTATAATTATAATTATATAAATTATATAAATTATAAATTAATAATGTAAATTAATGCGCTGAAATGCATACCGTTAACATTTTTTATTTCATACATAGATAACAGTGGATAGTAGACTTAAAAGTCATTAATAATATTATTGTATGCAGATTGTGGATGCTCGACCGCATTTATCCGCGTGTGGGCTGCTCTAGGACTGGCCACCAAATTGCGCACGGCAGAAACCAGCACCATACAGAAGGCATTGGCTGAAGCTGCTAGAACCAAAAAGGATTTAAAAACATGTCTCGATGAAACTATTAATAAACAAAAACTTTCTGAAGAGCATTATCTTCAAAGAGGTTAATTGCGTCATAATGTAATCTAGATTATTATATAATTAAATGTATTGTACATTTATTTTTAACATAAATAAAACAGTTCTCTTAGAGAACAAGTGTAATTCCAGACAGCAAACACTAATTTGAAGTTGTTTTATTTGTTAATGTATCATTATCACCCAAAATAAAGTACGACATTATAAGGTACAGTCAACAAAATAAGTCGATATCTTTCAAAATGATAACAAATGTTAGTCTTTATACGTAATAGTTAAAATATAGTTGTTTTTATCATTCAAAAATATAAAATAATAATACGAATGTTTAATTCATACAATACTTTCTCATATTTGTTAGTTGTTCAGCTGCTTATGTTGTTGACTGTACAATACCCGAAACCGCTAAGATGCCACATAGATTAGATGACCAGCTACGTCCATATTTTACTGTAAGAAACATATTATTATGCAAAACCAGTGTTGTAATATAATCACAAAAGGTATTAGTACGTCAACTAAACTGTCAGAGGCAAAGATATCAAAGCATTCGCTTTTGATAGTTTAAAACATTTTGCAAGGTGGAATTGCTTTACTTGTGATATATTAACAACGGGATAGTGCAGTATACATCATTATATCGTATCATAAAATACGAAAATACAATTTTATTTTACTTACCTTTCTAAAAAATGTAGTGGCATTAAGACCAAATTACGTTCACCACAGCTCCTCTTAAGGGAAATAGCTGCGCAATATTTTAATTCACAAGTGTGAGCAAACACAAGCGCACTCTCTACTTCCTCACACTCTTTGTCCGGTCGGACGGAAATACAAACGACCGGCAAGAGATCAGGCAGAGAAGCAACATCGTTAAGTACGACGTGCTTGTTGAGTACGAGACAGTGCCACACCACTAACTTCCTAAATCACGGGCCGTTATTGAGAATTTATTCCTTCTATAAATAACAGCAAAACGTGTGTATTATATGCTCCTACATCCCCTTCAGATGTTAAGCGTGAGATAATGCATGTATTGCTGGAGATCACACCGATTACGAGTGTCATACTAAAGATTAGTATGTACACCAGGAATGAGTTCCTGGTGTTAACGTTGCACCGTCAACTACTTGCAAGTCATGTTACACTAATAGTGACTGCACACTTCATCACAATTTGATAGACAGATACCCTCAATTACCTACCAGTATAAGTAGGCAATTTGAAACAGCTCAACATCATCACAACGGTTGAGTAATTCTTCATTACGCAACTGTTATGAGAGTAAGGCATTAAACATAACGAAATAGCTCGAAGTATTATTTCTAGATGAGGTAGTCTATAGCATCCATGTATCAATATAAAGCAAAAAGAGTACGAGATGACCCGTAAAGGCAAGACGACCCTTTAAAGTTGTCTTCAAGCTTAGGTAGGTTTTATGCAAATAGTCAGTTGCAATAACTATACCTACCAGTTGCGTTGCATTAGCAATAAGTTCTAAAGTTGCTTTAACAAGACATTTTTAAATTAGTTCAAACTAAACTAAACTGTTACAAGTTGACTTCATTCTAAATTCTATATTAGGTGTAACAGTTTTAGTAAGCAAAGATCATTCAAATTTAAATTTTCATCCAATTAAAAAAGGGATTTTAATAAATATCATTTTATACACAGTTTCGTAAATAACACCGATACTGACATTCAATAAGAAATAAGGAATACAATTTACTTTGTAGAAACCTGTGAAATTTAAGTCCACAATCAAACGTTGACGAAATTAAATGTATTGTTTTGTATTGTAGGTCGTTTAATTATACAATATCTTTGACGTTGGCAGAACAGTTACATAATATTAACGACGTCAGTGATTGCGTCTAAACAAATCAATATGAAGGTACATATGACTGTGCTAAAAAGAGGTAAATAATAATTATAGAAAGATAATATTTACATAACTGGTCTACTATTTTGTCTGTTACATACAGATTACATAATAACCTAATATTAGTTTATTTCATAGTTGATATCGATCAAATAAATATTTCATGAAAATCTTAAATAAAACCAATGAATCGACAACTTATTTACGCCAAGTATTTTCTTTATTAAACACCACAGAATAGGTAACTCACACACAACATAATATTATACTAATATAGTCACAGAACAGATAAAGGAGGTTCTGTAAGTATAGTATACACGTATTAGTAAATATGGTCGAGAACTAAGGCTAAAGACAAACTCAACAACAACCTTTAAATAGACCAAATGTAAGCTGCCGTTGATAGTATTATTTAAATATTTATTTTATTTGCACGAATTGTTATGCAAGTAGATAAATATTATATTTCAAGTACATTTCTGGCCAATGTTACCTATACCTGTACGTACAGTATCCTCTGTCGTTAATACTATTATGTCAAGAAATAACAATAAAAATTTCTTTAATTAATATTTTATGTCATCTATTACCTTAAATTTATTATTATTATGACTTGTTTCCCTGTTAATTTTTATTTCTTCTGCTTTATTTATATAAAGTTAGTTAGTTAAAATTTATATAAACAAAGCAACAATCATAATTTACAACTTAACTAATATTAACAAAACTAACCAGAAAATAGAACAAAATGAAAAGTAACAAAATATGGGCTGTAAAATGTAATAAAAAGAAATGGCTGGTTTAGGCACCGTCGTAAAATTCCTTAGCATCGCTGTCGACTGGAAATGTGCCCAGAAGACTGGCAGCATTGTTATCCTTAGCTAATATTATATTATTATATAATAGTGCTAATCGTGAAGAACTAACATTAGCTTATTCTAGTATACTGTACTTATTCATTAACATATGTCACATTATATTAAAACTGTTGGAAATAAACAAGCACTATTCCATAATCATCATATTATATTAGCAAGATGTCTCAGAGTAGTTGTGCCGTGAAATTACCGTGAATTAATACTGCATTCCATAGATATCTAATCCAATACTGTAGTGAAGAAACTTTCACAAAGCACAATTAAGAAACAGACAACGACAGAAGAAGAAGAAGAAGTCATAAAGCAGATAACTCTCTTGACTTTTGCTTGGAAGTCTAATAAAACCCCATTGCATTATCACTGCTTAGTTGTATGAATAAAGAAGATATTAGATACGATGCAATTTGTGCACGAAATAGGTACTAAATGAGATAGTGAATCAAACCCCACACATTCTAAATATCAAAAGTGTCTGCACGACCACTTTTACTGCTTTATTATATTTATTAGTCTACCATAACAAGCCACCAAGAGGAGTATCAACTTTTGTCTATTTTTCCAGCAATACTCTCCAAGCCCTGAAACAAAGTTTACTGTATTAATTATCGAAATCGAATCAAGTCGCCAGATTCACTTATGTGAATCTATATTATTATAATTATTATTTACAGAGATTTAGATAATATCATCCTGTTCAATATGTGTCGATATTAAACCTTAAAGAGAAACATGAGTTATTAGCGTCTTCGTCTATAATATCCTTATTTATTGATACCATTATATGATACTCTTTACTCCCCCTTGACAAAAACATCTCAAATAGACGTAAAGGTCAGGCTGTCTGTAAACCCGTTCCATGTCGTACTTCTTTCGCAAGCCGTCACTTCATAGCTCAAAGTGCACGAATATAATAAAATCAATCGATTACTTGACATATACACTTTGACTAAACACAAATTAAAAATGAAACTTACAAGTTGGCTTCAAAAGTTGTCACACGAAGATACCGAAAAGGTTCTTATCATTAACACATAGTCTCATTGATACATACTGATAGTCTTATAAAAATATATGTATATACACACAAACACACGTCACGCATATATACTTGTGGAGGAACGGAGTGTGATGTCCCTCCAACACAAAGGGAGGATCCTCCGACCAGGCTGGTTGATCGTGCCTGGCGGGCCGCGGCCCGACGGTTGATGTCGGATGCTTGTATATATAGTTAGTCGCTGTGTAAACTCTGCTTGCGCGATGCAGGATTGTGACGTCATTTAGCGTATTTAGCGCTATCTGTTAGATGTAGGCGGAACTTACTTCTTCGTCTGTGCGGAGTCGCCACAGTATTCCCCCCCAAGACCGAAGGTCGGTCAGGTTGATGAGACAGCTGTCGATGCTGCTGAAGAGCGTTGCCAGTGCCAGTGAAAGATGCCGCTAGTTACAGTGAGTCGGAACTGTATGCCGCTAGTTCCAGTGAGTCGGAACTGTATGTCGCTAGTTCCAGTGAGTGGGAACTGTATGCCGCTAGTTCCAGTGAGTCGGAACTATATGTCGCCAGACCTCAGTGAGTCGGGTCTGAGTGCGATGAGCGCTGCGTGTGCCCCAGTGAGTCGGGGTTGTTGCGTTGCAGTGTGTCCCACAGTGAGTTGGGGTTGATGCTGCGTAGTTGCTGCGTCGTGGCTCGCTGCTGCGTTGACGGTGAATGAAGTGCCCTGCTTGCGTGGACCGTGTGTGCAGTGGGTTGAGCCTTGACGCTGGTGAGGCTGTAGGGAAGACCAGGCTGCGCGTTCGCTGCAGGCGTGTGGTGGTCCCTGTCGAGGCCGAAGATGCTGGCTGGCTGCGACTTGATTACTGCTCATCTGGAGAGGTGCTGTGTAAGAGGAGTGAAGATGATGGCGATGGTTGCTGCTGCTGATCTGCTCCGTGAAGGTTGCTTCCAATCACGTCGTGGTCACCAATGTGGAGGAACGGAGTGTGATGTCCCTCCAACACAAAGGGAGGATCCTCCGACCAGGCTGGGTGATCGTGCCTGGCGGGCCGCGGCCCGACGGTTGATGTCGGGTGCTTGTATATATAGTTAGTCGATGTGTAAACTCTGCTTGCGCGATGCAGGATTGTGACGTCATTTAGCGTATTTAGCGCTATCTGTTAGATGTAGGCGGAACTTACTTCTTCGTCTGTGCGGAGTCGCCACATACTCACGTCACACACGCAACCACACTCACAAACACACATACACACACACACGCACACACACAAACGCACACAGGCACACGCACTTATTTAATTTTTATAATACACTTACCACAAAATTCTTATTATTGTATTGCTCTAGCTTTAAGTACGTAATTATTAGCCACAACTGTAATTCGAAACGGAGACCTGGTGACCTATAACACAGGTTTCTACCTAGCTTAGGCACCAGTCCTCCACAGTATTGTCTTGAGAAACTATATTTCTTACTAAGCATAATATTTGTGAATACCTGAAATATTATGGTGAGAAAATAAACATATTTTTATTATTATTATTATTAACAGGTTCCCTGTCCGATATATCACATATGAACATAACAATAGATATTCTATTGTGTCTATCACAGGACAAAGAATGGGTTAATGTATCAATAAAGAATAAGTAAAGAATGCACTGACGGAATAACCAGATACCTGAGGCTATCTACTATATACTATTTGAAAATATCACAAAGAATCAACACAAAATTCGATATCGAAGATATTAAAGGGCAGCTCGTTCCTAACCTTGACCTGACTGATTGTTTGTAGTCAAAAAAGGTAAGCCGGTTTCAGATCGCCTTGCGTTGATTACCTTGTGATTCTTTACCTCACTCAATTTCGAGAAATTCGAAAATGACGCGATATAGCAGATGGTCGACTTGACTTACTGCCCTTATAATAACAAGGACCCTGACATTCAGATCCAGATCGCGTTAAGTTAACAGAAGGTTAAAATTAAGGGTTAAATAAGGCCACCATCAGACCTCTATTAGAGCACCAATTAACCGTGTGAACGCGAGACCTTATTTCATATAATAACAGTTCGAGGTAACGTGTTAGTACGTAGAAATAATAATAATATGAAACCCACTGGTGCAATCGTTATTTTATCACGGGATTAACGTGAGTAATGTCAGGGAGCGTACAACATTAGCTTTATAACACCTTGTGATTAAACAAAAATAGTGTTTTATAAAGAGGACTAATAAGCACACAAACTGCGGGGCAACTTGTAGTGAGTGATGTTACTGTGGTCTCGTCGGAGCACCAGAGGCCATTTTCTAGATAGCTGTCCACACCGCCAGATCTATATACTCTCTTTTATCCATAATTTTCATAGTACTAGTAGCCATTCATTACGCAAGATATATGTGCCTATTTCTATTATGCAATTGACACATTATAAAATACTAGGCTGCGCCCGGAAATTCGTAAAACGTTGACTACAGTTGCTCGCGATGCACTTCGCGCAGACGCGCGCACTATGCGATGGATTGATAATTTTAATGGGTTTTATGCGTTTCAAGTCTGGTTACTTAGCGGAAGCTACCAAACTCGAAGCGCATAAACATCCATTATCATTCATACATATTTACGTGTTAGTAAAAAAATAGTAAATCCCAATTAGTATTTTAAAATGAAATATAATATACATATATATGTATATATATCAGATGCTGCCGTGTAATGGTTTTATATATCGTTTTTGTATGGGTTTCTCTTGAAATATCTTGATTAATTTCTATTCTAAAGAACTGAGTATTGCAAAATATACCGGCAGCGAATTTTCAATTTACCTTCTATTCGTAAAAGAAAATATTTCTGTTTGCAGGCAACATCAATAAATCCAATACAGGCTTGGCTTTAATAAATTTCGCATTCACTCTGATCCATTCATTTTCAGTTCAAAGTCTTTTAACAAAATGTACTTACCTAAAAGTAGAGAAGATACAAGTCCAACACTGAGTAGTATAAGGGCAGATCGTACGTCCGTAGCTCGGGCTGATGCGAAACCAGGCGGTGGTGCACATTGAGGCATGTCTGGAACCAATGCCGCCTCTAACCTTGCAAGTGCACCACCACTTCGTAACAGCAAGAGACTGACAAAATAGCAAAAATGTACATAATCAGGCAGATTTTAAAAAGCTTTTGAGAAAGCGTGAAGGATTGGTATTTTTACTACTAAAATACAAACACCTATTTATATATTATTGTATCACGACGACTCTATTAATACATTAACAGAATTATAAAGCTACTACCTCATAAAAGTGCTATGACTATTAGGATCCGAATATAAATTTCCTCCAAACCGAATTTCGATCACGACAATCAATCTCAATGGAGACTATCGCTCGCCATTTTGGCGAGAGATATTATAATGCATAAATGTGTGCGCAAATACAAGAGACCTCTATTTCGATGGGACGGTAATTCGACATGACAGGAGATAGATCGAATGCAGAACGAATGTTTTTATATGCACGTGAATAAAACATAGCAAATCCAATAACTTTTCCCGACCCGGAATCTAAAAGCCATGATCCGCAGCCATATAAACTTAGCCACTAGACCAATGACGCAGACTACATCAGAATAAAGAATATTGAATTTTATTGCATTATCGGTTATTTCGTTGCAATAGATGATTGTTAAGACCTGTGTCTCTGCAGAGAGCACAGTATTTCTTTATGGAGCTCTGGAAACGCACACTGTAGAAGGAATACAATAAAGTGTAACGTGGCGCCGCTCTTAGGTAGTTTCTTCTCTTTTCTTTGTAATTAAGGCTGCTCCAGATTTATGCCACCAGTCCGCTGTGCCTTGCGTTTCTATAAAATACGATTATGTCTGTAATGTTATTATTGTAAATGTTTACATAAGGCGAAAAAAGTTCTTGTTTCCACCAAATTGATTCCAATAACCAAACTACATAGGAGTAGTAAGCTGTGTCGTCAGGAAATGTCTCCATTTAAAAATAAACATGAAATATTATTTTACTAAAACAATACCAAACAATTCTTATACATAAGTACACCAACCCTAGTAAATTTAATTTTATCAACATCATATGAAAGAAATTGAAGATGGCAACTCGTTTTAATATAGGTACGCACGTGCTTGACATAAATTTTTAACAATTTTATTACTTATTGCTCTGTGAACCTATATATTTTCTGCCAATTTGTAGTTAAATTTCACTTATACCTATCATTTAATATAATGTCATAAAAGGATATGAGTTTTTTAGTATTTCTTTATTTAAATGGCTTCTAAACGGGCCATATTTATAAAACTGTAATAATTATTTGGATAGCCGTATGCAATTTATTGGCGTTTATTCTATAACATGCCTGTTATTTCGGGCAGTATATTGCAGCCATACATTGCAATATCGCCTTCTATATAAAAAGTCCCTAAAGATTAGCTTATCTAGGCGATATGTCCCTATAATTTTCATAGTAGGTATCCTACGCCCGTGACCTCGCCCGCATATAATTATCACCACTATACATTTACGTATAGATACTAAATAAAATAATAATATATTATTGATGTGCGTTCGTTTCAATTAAATTTATAAATGTGATGATGATATATATCATACTCAGGCGGTTAAATACCCTTTATTAATAAATTTTAATATCTGCAATCAAGGATATTTAAAATAAGCTTCTTAACTGTAAAAAATCATGCTTAACATTTATGAAGCACGATGAATATCAAAAATAATAACAATAAAATCTAATGATCACTAAGCCAAATAAAAATGTTACTTACATTTTTAGTAATGCACAAATACTAAAGTTTTGTGTGCTACTAATTAACTTTACATCTCTCTATCAGCTCACGTACGTGTTTACATTAAACATAATCATCGATAATCCACTAGAAAAATATTTTTAAAGATAAAAAGACATTCAAAACACTTACGAAACAAGAGTAGGTCTGGCATAAGGGGAATCTCTTGGCAGTGGGAACGCAAGGTGCGCACGAGTAGAATGGACTGGCAGCTCTCTAACAGCGCATCGACCGCGAGCCTGGCTGAGGGACCTAAAAACATAATTAAAATGATAACTATATATTCTACAGCTTTATTATTACAAAATCAAATAACGTTATCCATAAAAAACCCATCCCAAAATAATATGAGCTATGAAAATAGACCTTATTATTTTGAGATACGATTAATACATATTATATTGTTTAAATTAAAGAGATAATCACAAATCTTATAATCTTATCAAATAAATAGATTTTATTCTGATATTAACATAGAAATGTTGACAGAAAATACAACTCTAGCGTGCAGCGCCTGGACATTGCGCGTTGTAGAAATGATCAGTTTTCGCGCTGCACGTAAAAGTCGTAAAACAAATACGAGGTCGAGGGTTTCCTATTTGTTGTCCTTGATATCATAGTGAACAAGGCATGAAATCGGCTTGAGATACTCTTTGGTAGATACTGGCAAAATACCCCCAATTAATACCTGCCAGCAGTTTTGGAGGAGAGAAAACGGAAGGCGTATGACACTAAGATCGCGAATGAAACAGAGTATGACGCATGAATGGTTTGCGATCCCTGTGTCGCATTCTTAAGTCACCTACATTGCAACCCAAAGAATACTAGGAGGATAGGAGGTACTTCCCTCTACTTCTTTATCCCTCTGACTGGATCGATAATGTCTGTCAAATAATAAGCAAAATAAAACAATACCAAAGCATTGACATAGACACAAAATATTACGAAAATTTTGTTAATGGTGAGGTATAGAGAAACCATTAAAAATTGTTCTACTGGTATTGAGTAGCACTATTAATAACATGCACATAATTATACACTAACTGTGTACATACATACGTTGTATGTATGTAAGTAAAATTTTGATCATTCCGTAATCATCTTATGTATGTACTATATTTTGATTACTATGTACTCAAATATTAACAAAATTTATTATGCTCTTTAGTAAGTAAAATTGTAGCAGACGTGGCAAATTGTCAATACAGTTAACTGCAATCATTTATTTACAACTACCATTTGCTAGCGACTCCGTTCGTATAGACTTTAGTTGTTAATTGAGTTTAATCGTTTTAAACTCAATTAACAACTAAAGTCAACTAAATTTTATCTACTTATAATTAAAGTGTCTAGTAATAATAATAATATGTCATTTGTTTGCTACGCCTTCACGCCCTAATTACTCGACCGATCGTCATGAAATTTTGCATATACATTGCCAGCGTTACAGAAAAGGACTTAGGTTACCTATCATCCAGAAAATAAGCTCTGTTTCCGAGTGATACAAAATCTATCGACAAAATCTACATTAGCGCGAGTGAAGCCGCGTGCATAATCTAGTAATATAATAACAAAACAACTTTCAGCAAACATATTATTAATTCCCGACACCGTGGGAATAACGAAATAACTAGCATGGTCCTGGTTTACATTATACACAGAACTTTAGTGCAACATTTAAGCCTTATTCATAGATCAAAGAATTTAGGCTGAGCATGTAGGAACCGTTCGCGTCAGTAAGTGAGTCAGGACTTATCTTTTATAGGTAAACTAGTTGTCCTCCGCAGTTTCACTCACCTTTATGAACACTGCTGTTCTTCTGTATGTTACTTTAAGATGGAGCTTTCGAATGGTGAAAGAATTTTTATATTCGGTCATGCAGTTGTTGAGTTTGTCGTTTACAACAAAAATACAAATATTTTCAATATATTATAATATTAGTAAAGATGTTATTATTTAATATGAGGTTTTCTTTTGAATTAAAATATCATCGTATATGTAGATAATTTAGTTTTGCTTTATATTTGACGTTTATTACATAAGATCGTAACTTTATTTTGAACAATTTGGTCGTCAGTGGTACATACAAGTACGATCTGTTACTTCATGAATATTTAATAAATAAGTTATGAAGGTTAGTTTATGTTAAGTTGTTCAGTTCCACTTGTTTACTTATTAAACAAACGGAACTAAACAACTAACAAAAATTTATAGAAATACAATCTTAACAAAATACAAATAGGTAGATATTTTTACTATGTAATCAATGCCTTAATAATAGTTAGTAATATTGTTGTGTCTATGCCTGAATGTACGTCCAAGCTTTACACGAAAACTACGGAGCAGGTTACGTTGAAAATTAGCCCGATTAATAAAGGCTTTGAATTGTTACACCATTTGCCATGAAGTGTGAAAAATAAAGTATAATGTTTATGTATGTAACAAAAGACCGCGCGATCGAAGCCGCGGGCACAGCAAGTACATATCACAAATTGTATGTATGTTAGTCCTGGTATTTATCTATGCGTCTATTGAAATTAAACTACTATATACGGATTTTATCGCGTTGTATATTTGACACATTTTTACATAATTTAGAAACTACTACTATAAAACTTTACAAATTTTTAAGTTAATTAAATTATTAAAACTATTAAAACTATTTATATTTAAGTTTACACTTTCCCCGACGTTTAGGTTGCTTTTCAGCAGCCATGGTCACGGGGAGACTAAGATGGTAGTTGTCTCAATATTCCAGTACAGTTATTTCAAAGTACCCGAACATAATTTAATCATTGGTGTTTCTATTTAATTATCTTAAAATTATTAATAGTAGTTCAATAGTAGTAGTTCCTAAATTATGTAAAAAGTGTCAAATAAAGCGCGATAAAATCCGTATATAGTAGTTTAATTTCAATGAATAACATTCGCGTAAACAGAAGACAATATTATGCGTCTATGCTAGAAATGAAACGGATATCCGGTAGCTATCCGGTATTCGGCCTATCCGGCGGCCTAAATACTATCCGGCCGAATACCGGATAACTAGCGTCTATCCAGCCAAATACCGGACTAAAAAAACTTTTTTGGTTAATTAATTGCTTTATTTAGTTAGTATCACTTAAGTAATACAAGTAGTAATCAAACAATAATTTTACAGCTTAGAAAATGAATTAGTACTCATACTGCACTAAGGGCAAATTATGGTGAAATACTAATTTCTCTATTTCTCTGCTCTCTTCTAAGCGGTTTCACTTGTCTTCGTAAATAAGCCCTAAAAGCTTCCGAAAAAAGTCTTTCGCTGTACACACTGCTGCAAGGTGTTGAAAGATAGATTTTGGTAAACTTTGTAAAATGTTTGTTGTTCGGGTAAATTTAGCTGTTTTTGAATCGTCAGCAGTTTTTCTTGAGTTAAACCCGAGTGATTGAAGTGCACCACAAGTCGTCTTTCAGTAGCAATCATTGTTGTCACTTCAGCCTGGACTTTGAGCAACTCATTTATAGCTCTTCGAAGCGTATGTATGAAACATCTAACAGAATCGTACTCAGCCAAACGAACAACCTTCACCATGTTAGCGCCACTATCATGAATGAGTAATGCACCTAACAGCAACGTTCCGCCAGATATTCGGAGGCCGAATATCCGGCAACAAGGTTGGCCGAATATGCGGTATCCGGCTGAACAGCTATCCGTTTCATCTCTAGTCTAATGCCACGCGAAATAAATGGTTATTATTATTATTATTATATCAAAAAGCTAATATAAAAATAAGTAATTTATTAAAAACACAAGATGTTGCGCCTCGCGGCTTATTATTAATTTATTATAATAAATTAACAATAAGTCGCGAAGTTATTTCATTCGTTGTTTTTATGCAAATTAGTCTTAATAATATTTCGTTCATTAAAAAATAATAGGTCCCTGCGGCAATCATTGGCATTTTTATATATTATATATTACATTTTTATTTTTATATATTATGAAGCCGAATGTCAGATAATTAGGTAAGATCTAGGGATCTTTCACTATAGTTCTGCGTATGTCGAGATACCTATTCCCTGACATAGATCTATCATATCTTTATACATAATTGAACACATCGTTTTTTAAAGACGTTACCCGCATTTGTATTAAGCTATTTCAGCGGGGACTTTACAAACATACAATCAACGGACACAAAGTACAGACACAGAACAATTAATTGTGTATCACACAAATAAATAATTGTTTCGTGTAAGATTCGAACCCACAATACTCGGCGCTGCGGTTTACGCCGTATGCCGTTCAGTCTAGGATCTATATTTATACAATATTCTTTACATTTGAACCAAAATTAAATCAACAATATAAAGTGCTTGATGATAACGCCTAACTTTGAACTATTATTATAATTAAGAGAGGCATGGTACAGCATGATCCTCTTTTTATCCTTATATTTTGCTCAAACTAGGCTGCTGCTTTGCTGAGATAGTACCTATGTTCATGCTACAGAAGGTCACAGCCCAACAATCTTGCATTATGTCTCTGCACTGAGTATAATATCAGCCCTGTTTATAAACTGCCCACTGCTAAGCATAGGCCTATTCTGAGTATAAGAAGGATAAGGTCTACTGGGCCAACGTCACTACGCTGACAATATGACAACATTCCTCACAATTGTTTCTTCACCGACAAAGCGAAACATGATTAACTATTTAATACGCTTGTAATGTGTCCATCAGCACATCTCCGCGGTAAGCACAAGACAAAATTCATATCTAATTAGGGCGAGCCGAATGTACAACATGACATTCCAGGATGTATGTAGATAACGACCTTTTCACCACCAGTGTCGCGAAAATGAAAAGCATCCTCAGTGATCAGTTTATTGGTGACCATCGCGGCAACAATCGCTTAAAATAATTGATGTGTATTGTGTACATAATTTTGTTTCGTAATAGTTAAGTTGTATGATCCCTAAAGGTTAAGTTACATAATTATGTACATATATGTATGTATGTGGAAACTTGTAAATGGCCATGTTTAGCTTTTAATGTTCCAACTGTGTTTATTAGCAGTAAGTTTTTCAAAAGTAAAAGTAACTTCGAAATGTCAAATTTGCGTGCCTCCGAATCAAACTGTAGACCAAATGTCTACCCGTACCGCACTATCCTTGATTTTACTATATTACAATAGTTTATTTTTATAGATAACTCCTGCACTAGGCAGAACTCCTGCGTCGCTGGGCCCTTTATAAACATTCAAACAACGGACATAAAGAACACCCAGACTCGGATTTGCGGATGCACAAATGTTTGTGATAAGTGGCAGAAGCAGCCCCGAAAAAATATTTCCTCAAATATTACCACTTAAGCTATAATAATAATAATAATAATAATAATAATATTCTACCACATACACACAACACCATCTAGCCCAAACTAAGCAAAGCTTGTACTATGAGTACTAGACAATGGATAAACATACTATATATATATAGTATACATAGCTATGTCTATTTATTTTAACTAGCGGTCGCCTAGTGGTCTAAATTCGACCAAAATTCCTAATCTTGATGCTTTGTTTTCTTTTTTCTTTCAGATAAAAAAGGTATAGGTAACCATAGTTACAAAGAATTGTACGACGTCAGGTCAGAAGAACAATGCCGAAATACTACGAATGCGATTCGACGGCGTGTGTCAAATGCATGGATGTGTGCGTGTAGTGCTTTTCCATTAATTTAGTGTATTTGTAATGCATATTTTAAAAAATATTAAGATTTGCCCCTCATTCTCCATATAAACTTTAACTGTACCAAATTTCATACTCCTCCGTCCGCGCAATTTTCGTAAAAAGGGTACAAAGTTTTTGCTTCACGTATTGATATATGGATGATGTAATTTATAACATAAATTAAATGCTGACGGTGGTATATCGATAATCAGCACGTGTGCACATGTAGAACCTCAAGCTATTGCTTACTGTGCATTAGATTCTACATGTACCTCACCGGGTACTAAACACGGCTTGAAAAATAGTTCGAACGAACTGCTGTTGTGATAGGATTCCCAGGAATATGAGACAGCCCTTTATAATGTACTAGCTGTGCCCCATGGTTTACCCACGTTTATTGTGACTGCTCCGCTCCCATAATTCGTAGGGTGATTTTCTACATATAGGTACCTATAGTCTGTTGGACTGCGACGAAGAGATCTCAAGTTCGGTCCTGAGGAGCGCATCTCTGACTTTTCGAAGTTTTGTGCGTATTAAATTGTTAATTTTCGCTTGTTTTAACGATGAAGAAAAACATGCATGTCTGAGAGTTCTTCATAATGTCCGCGAAGATATGTGAAGTCTGCCAACCCACATTGGCAAGCGTGGTGCACTACGGCCGAACCCTTCTCACGCTGAGAATAGGCCCGAACCCAGCAGTAGAACACTTTAATACAGGGCTGATATTATTATAAATAACGAAGGGTTGGACGGCAACTAGCTTTTGCAACAAAATATAAACGTGATATTATATTTTGTACGTATGTATACCTACTAATGACAGGCAAATACAAAAGAAATGAAACAATAACTGTTGACTTTGATTATTACTGATTTTATCAGTAACGCAGCGAGTTCGTCACACCGAATGCGCACGCGTCGCCGGCGCTTATATAACGTCAATATGACACTGACAGCCATAACTGTCACTTCAACTGACACATCGGCTCTATGGCGACTTCACTCAAGCTTACGCTTGACGTTCCGAAACAAACCAATAGACAGCGCTTTATTCAACTCCAATTACAGAAATAAATTGCATTCAAATGATTATTTTCTTGAGGCTTCGACATACATAATAATTGTTCAAACAAACACACAATCTCTTCAGTTTATAATATTAGCATTATAGGTATATGTAACTAGCGACAAAAACGTTTGTGCCTTCTTTTAAAATAAACATATAACAAACAACTGCGCTAGATGCACAAAACAAATCTAACTTACCTGAGGGTAGATCTGGCTACTCGTTGTCCTGCAAAAAAAGCATAGTCTTGTCTAGCTGCCCGAGCCAACCCTTCTTCAGCCGATGATACCAAGTTGTCTGCGTCCGAGTAGCCTCGGATGTAGAAAGCATTTAACTGCACATCTTTCGTTGACTGTAACAAGGTAATTCAGATTAGGATTCAAATAGAACGTGGTCTCATTATATTCCCGAACAGATAGATTGATATGATTACATCTACAGTTTGCAGGTATGGTTTTAGGTCCCAAGTAATAGGATACCTTTGCCTATCCCGGGAGTCGATTACGAGACCACGACAGCAGTCGAATTCACTGCCGCTGCGCCACCGAGGTAGTTAAGGCAGTGTGAATTTCGTTTAAGTTTCGAAATGAATGATAATGATAGTAGTAATGATGAAAGCCCTATTAATATGGATGAAATAATGAAAGCTTTGAAAAGCATGAAATTAGGCAAGGCTGGTGGGTATGATAGGATTACAGTCGAAATGCTAACAGCTGGACAGGGTCTCATAGCAACTCAGTTGTGCCGCCTTTTTAACTTGTGCTGGAATACCGGCCGTGTACCAAGTGATTGGTGCAAGGCCGTCATAGTACCTTTATACAAGGGAAAAGGTTCACAGCAAGATTGCAAAAGCTATAGAGGCATTAGCTTGCTCAGCGTCGTCGGTAAATTATATGCGAAAGTGTTAATTGAAAGGGTTGTGAAAGTAACCGACGAGAAAATATGGGATGCACAAACGGGATTTCGAAAGGGTATGGGATGTATGGATCAGGTCTTTTCCTTACGGTGCATAGCCGAGAGAGTTTTGGCCAAAGGTCAAAAGGTCTATTGCGCATTCGTGGATCTGGAAAAGGCTTATGATAAAGTGGTGAGGAATGAACTTTGGTCGGTATTGTCCATGTATGGAGTGAATAGCACCCTCACGCGAGCTCTGAAATCTCTTTATGATGATTCCAGAGCTTGTGTTAGGATAAATGGGACCTACACAGAATGGTTTAGCATCGAAAAAGGTGTTAGACAAGGATGTGTAGCGTCACCTTGGCTGTTTAACCTATACATGGACAATTGTTAAAAGATTTAAAAGATTGTGAATGGGGATTAAGAATGAATGAGTTACTTGTCAAATGTCTTCTTTATGCCGATGACCAAGTAATACTTGCGTCATCGGCAGAAGAGTTGCAGGCGATGGTAACTATTATGCATGGTGCTTTTGAGAGTAAAGGAATGAAAATAAATGTAAGCAAGACGAAAGTAATGGTATTTGAAAAGGAAGAGTGCGTGACGATGTGTAATATTATGATTGATGGAGAAAAAGTGGAGCAAGTGAAAGAGTTTGTATATTTGGGTACTTTGTTTACAAGGGATGGTAAACATGAGGGAGATATTGAAAGGAGAACGATTGCGGGAAACAAAGTGAATGGAGCTCTACGCGCTTTTATGAACAGTCGAAATGTTTCCGAAAAGGCACGTTTGGCTGTTCATAGAGGACTATTAGTGCCCACACTTATGTATGGAAGTGAAAGTTGGGTATGGCAAAAGAAGCATGAGAGCAGAATAAATGCTGTAGAAATGAGAGCTCTGAGAAATATATGTGGTGTGACTCTGAAAGATAGAATAAGGAATAGTGTGATTAGAGAGAGATGCGGCATGAAAGTTGATATAGTGACAAGAATAGAAAAGGGTATGTTAAGCTGGTTTGGGCATGTAGAAAGAATGGACGAGGAAAGACTGACTAAGAAAGTTTATAAGGCTAGTGTGAATGGAACAGTCGCAAGAGGAAGACCTAGGCGAACGTTTCTTGATCAGATCGGAGGCGTTCTGGACAAAGGCCAGGTTAAGAGCACCTTGAACCGACGGGCGTGTATGAGGAATGGGATGAAAGTGAATGAAGCCAGAGAAGTGTGTCAGGATCGTAGCAAATGGAAATCCGTAGTCTCTGCCTACCCCTCTGGGAAACAGGCGTGAATCTATGTATGTATGTATGTATGTATGAATTTCGTTTAACTAATTAAATATTTGAAACATGCAAATATTTTCTTCCTAAAATATTTTTGCTACGCTCATTTTAGTCTATGATTGAAAAAGCATCTTAGAGGATTAATGTATATATTTAAATTACATTAATTGTTCTTTAAAATATATTTATAGTGTCGGATAAACAATATTATTCATTTGTATATGTAGGTGTCTATAATCAATAAACTATACACTCGTAATCTTAATATGATTTTTTTAAAAACCTCAATTAGAATATTTTTTCTTAAATTATATTTAGTGTAAGGAGTTAATTCTCAATAATTGCTAAAATTCCAATTTGTTACTCTGAGCCTGTAAAAATTAATTTACAACATAGTATTCATCCATTGTGACTTAAATGAATGGTTTTAGTTTGATTTATCAAATGTTTAATAAACTTTGTTGGGTGTTGATACGTCCGGCAAGATGACAAGTAAACCTGTTAATCTCATCACAAACAGAAACTTGTAAAAACCTAAGATATCAATAAGAACTTTCGGACTAAAATATATTTTGCTTAATAAACTAGATAATAAACAACTACCGCTAGCTTAAACTTTCAGTAATTAATTTAATCAAACTCAAGATCCAACAAAAGACAACAGGATTTGAATGTAGAATAAACTACCCAATTATTGGCGCTTTAGGCAATACGGCAGAATAAATCCATTCAAATCTAAAATATTTGCCAGCGAAATGTTTAATTACCCAATCATATAAAATATTGTATTGTATTCTCGGTATGAGCAGGGAGTCTGATATTTTGTCTGGTATAAAATAAGTCCTAAAACATGGGCGCACGTTGACTGCCAGCGAAAGGAAATTAAAGATAATGTGAAGTCAGAAATAGTAGGTATGTAAGTCGCTAGAATTTCTACCCACCGAATGAAACGCAAAAGGTAATATGATTTATTTATTTTAGGAAAGCTTACAGTCTAATAAGTATATTTAATCAATTACAATTAAGGTACACATGTTGCTAATTACAAGTTTTCACATAATAATTAGTACACCACTTTTATAACTGCTCTGATGCCTTATGAGTTAGTTATCGTATCTGCAACTAAACCCATGGAAAAATAAAGAACATAGATAAAACAACAACAAAACAAGAAACATAAAAAGAAACTATAATACCACATTATCCAGACAAACACATTGTGATATAATAAGATTACCTGAGACCTAAAAATAATAATAAATCTATAAATAAATCTTTCACAACTTTATTTTTGATTGAGTTCGAAGTCTAATTTCGATGAAATCTTGTTAAAAGTCGTTGCACTCCGCGAGAAAAAAGTATTTCGTCGATATTTAGTGAAAATGCGACTACTAACAAAGGAAGCTCTCTGAAATCCAATTGATTAGTGCGTAATGATAAATTTGATAGAAGTTCAGGACAACCAATGGAGCCATTTGTGATGTTTGCCAAATAACATATATCACTAATAATTTGCCTATATTCACTGGAATATAGGCAAAATATTAGTGATATATGTTATTTGGCAAACATCAATCCCACCACTGGGTAGCAAATGGTATTTCTTGCACCGGTTGAGGTAATCAGTTGTATATTGATGTGCTCTGTAATCGAGATATCGTAAAAATACTCTTTATTCTTTATTGTATGCCTTCGATGCGAGTTGTATAAACTTGATATTGCGGATTCCAAACTTGCGAGGCATACTCGAGGTGGCTAAGCACGTATGCACAGTACAAGATCTTCACTGGTTTTAAAGATCGAAAACAGGCTGTGGATCTCATAATAAAACCGAGAGCTTTTGACGATTTTTTATAATACTATCTATGTGCTAGTCAGACCGAAGTTTATCATCAAAAATTACACCAAGATCTTTAATATGGGTGACTTAGGTGACAATTTGGTTGTCAAATGTATAACCATGACCGATCCTTGAGATTTGCCGCGAAAAGGCTAAGTAAGAATATTTATACACATTTAAGTCTAGATCTGATTATTCTTACGTTGCCGGTCTCCTATAAGTTACGGTCTTACTTTTCACAATTTGATCATTATTAACGACTGTTTCAGATCATGCAATAAAGCAATTGGTAGGTATATGTTGCTTTGTCAAACTTAATTAATTCAATTACAGGGTCGGGAAAAAATATATTTTAAAATTAGTCATACCGTTCTAATTTTCAAACAAAGTTTTAGATTAGAAAATTCACGCACTCTTGTAAGATACGCTCTGTTTAGACTTACGTATGATAACAATCTCACATGGTAAGCTACAATTATAGCGCACGCTTGCCTAGGAACTAACAATGCACTCGCTTGAAAACAACTGTATTGTACTCATCAAGCCACAAGGACAGAGGCAACGATTGTCTAGAAAAGTTAAAATATTATCTTCTTGAATCAAATTAATTTATATTACAGTATATTATGTGACATACTTAATAGTCAAGATTTTAAACGAATGTTTTAAAATAATTTGCTTATACAGGGTACCTATTAAATATTATAATATACAAATGTCATTAATCAGTCATTGATATAAAGGCTCAACGATGTTACCCCACGGGCTACGTAACATACGCTCCAAACACAATCGCTCAGCGCGGAAATTGCAACGTCAGATAAATATGTAGGTAGGTAGATATGACACAATGGTAAGCACTGAACATATTTATTCGCAACACACGTTTATACATTCAAGGTACTATATAAGCTAACTATGAATATCCATATATCTAATTAGATAAAATATGACATGCCTAAAATAATAAAGTAGTTGACAGCTACACGTTATTTTTACGCAACAGTAAATAACATTCAAAGATAACCTATTGTGAAAACTAAAGCAATCAGAATTAGTTGCTAAATAAAAATACAAATAGAATTTTAAGTATGGGAAAAAGGGAAAGCGAAATTACTGCAGCGTTTACGTCACAATGTAGCATTACGTATCCTTTTCCTTTAGCCTTTAATGTATATGTATGTTACTCTTTTATAGCCAAAAGATCCCCACAATCAAATCTTCTAATTCTATCAGTTTTAGATTTTGGGTAACATACCTTAATGTAATAACATTATCTAACTTCTTACCTCAAAATATCTGCCATATTAGGAATCGAGTTATAACATATTGTCAACGTTACAATATGAATCTGCGCTAGCTTTAGTCGTTACTCTGAGCTGTGTACAGTACAGATGATCTTGCCTCGTACTCACTCTTTACGCTTAGTTTGACCGTGACATTCAGGCGGCCTCGGTATGGCGCGTTACCAAGCGTTTTATGCAAGTACATGTAATTATCAACTCGTGATTACACCACACTTCATAATTAAATTACCAAAACATACTAATATTTGTATGGCAATTATATAATTTACTGTATTTTAGGAGTCCTTACCCAAAAATTCAGTTGATCCCTTTTGTGTGCCTTTTAAATAAACATATTCTAGCTACCTTTATTTTTTTAACGTGGGCGAATGCATTGGCGCCCCCCGCGGAGGGGTTATGTCGGACTCACCCGGGAAAAGATGGAGATATCCCGGTAATACCGACTAAACCTACCACGGTGTTCCTTCTCACAATCTATGGCCGGGGCGCAAGGATCACTCGCGCTTTCATCCTGCAGCCCCGGCAGATTTGGACTGCCACTTAGTCGTGGCGGCCTCGTCGCATTTATAGTATTACTCATACATTGAGTGGCGCGCGCAGAATACGACGCACCGCCGTCTCGGACCTGCTTCTGGACGGGCCACAGACTGCCCTAGTCTGTCGCTCCAGGCCAGCGCTCATGGGGTCCGGAGATCGTTTAGCGCCCTTCGGCGCCCGGTGCGTCGACTGCGGGCCGGGAGACTGAAGTTCGCCTCCCGTTCTCTTTCCACCTCGTTAGCGAATATTACTACCTCGCAGAAGGAGGCGACGGCTACCCATGCGCTCTTGCGCTCGTGACCATAGATTCTACCATGGCCGATAGCGAGAGACGCTCCACCCCTACTGCCGCGATGAGGTCGCGACGCTCTTCAGCCCAGGCTGGGCACTCTTCAAGGGTATGCTGCGCCGTGTCTTTGGGGCAGTCCTCGCAGTGGTGGCACCGGGACGTCTCCTCTCGGCCGGTGCGACATGGGTACTTCTTGAAGCAGCCGTGCCCCGAGAGCACCTGCGTCATCCGGAAGGCGAGGGTCCCAAAACGCCTCTCCAACTACTCATTCCTGATGGGTCTTACCGCCGATATTACGGCGTGCCCTATATTCTACTAATTATTTGACTGTCTTGGTGACGGAGCAGTAGTGAATGCGACTGCTTTGCGAGACGCTTAGAGGTTTTTTAAAGCCAATATACAATGTAGCATTTTAAAATATCTGTTCTTTACATTTACAAATAATAAGTATATAATAAGTGTCTGTTTGTAATGTCAAAATAACAGCTTTTTACTAAATGCAAATGAAAGTATATACGGTACATATAACAAAAAATCTATTTGTGAAATTGTTGTCTGTTTGTCAGTCTGTTCCGGCTAATCTCTGAAACGGGTCGACCGATTTTTACAGGACTTTCATTGCCAGATTGTGGATGTTATAAGGAGTAACTCAGGTTACTTTTATTTTAGCAAAAATAGTGTTCCGCGGATATATTATTCATACCAATGAAATAGTGAACCATATCCGACTCATCTATAGAAATAAATAAAAGTGTATGTTTGTAATGTCAAAATAATAGGTTTTTACTAAATGCATATGATAGTATATACGGTAACCAAAAAAACAATTTTAAAATTAGTAGTACTGTAGTGCCTCTGGAATATGCTGATATATATTGTTTATTTGATTATTGGTTCATGAGGGCTCAGGTTGGATTGCCGAGTTGAGCCAATAAAGAGTTATTGTGTTTTTCTGTGAAGAAATTCTCAATAACCGCTCAGAATTAGATAGTTCTGCACTACTTTACGCCTCGAGGACCACCTGAAGAAGTTAGCCCTTTAGGTGCTTCACGAGGCCACCTGATCTGTCTTCGGTCGTGTCGGATAACTGAAATATATGAGTGAAGCCATAGTGTGCATTTGTGTCGCACACTTGTGAAATATTAGGTATATCTCTAGCGCTTACGGCCGTTAAGATTGGGCACCGCGACCACAATCCGGTCAGAAGGATACTATCTGTAAAAAATACTGCAATAATAAATTAATACAGCGGTTTTTGAAGAATAATTGAAAGCAGCTCGGGGATATTTGAAAATACATATAATTTGAAATATTTAAAATTGAACACGAAATGATTTCTATCAGTCAATCGAATTTTCTTATCTACGTAAGCGTTGAAATTAAACTACTATATACGGATTTTATCGCGTTGTTTATTTGATACTTTATTACATAATTTTGAAAACTGTTACTCTATTACTACTATCAAACTTAACTAATTTTTAAGCTAATTAAATTATTATTAAAACTATTTAGATTTAATTTGATTTTCCACTTTCCCCGACGTTTCGGTGGCTTTTCAGCAGCCATGGTCACGGGGAGACTAAGATGGTAGTTGTCTCAATGTTCCAGTGTAGTTATTTCAAAGTACCCGAACATAATTTAATCATTGGTGTTTCTATTTTCGCAGAATGAGCTCAAAGTATCGTGAAGTCTAGCTGTGGTTTGTTTTTTTTTGGGTTTGACTATTTGAATGATTGGATCCCAAGCTAGTGGTACATTTCAACCATCTTCTCTATTAAAATTAGGATGTTTTTTTATTTCAATATCCTCACGAAGCATCCTCGGTAGGAATCGGTGTTCTTTAGCGAGAATCTGTGGTTTGTCAAATCTCAGGTAGTGGTTGGTCCCCTGTTGCACATGTTCACACACAGCAAACTTCAACGAGCGTTGGTGTTTTACATCAGCTATGGGTTCTTTTATGCCTATGTTTCTCTTGGTTTGACCAATGTATGAGAGTCCGCAGTCACAATCTATTTTATACGTGAGCGTTCTCTCTATATCTTAGTACGGAACGCATAGTACAAACATCCAACTCACAATTAAATTGCTAAAATACAATTACTATCACTAATCGCGAATATGTGTCGCAACATATTATGGTTATTTTATTTTGTTTTTGTATTTGCTATTTACGAATAAAATTGGGAAAATAATTTACAGCTAGGAAGCTTCCAGAGACCGATAAGAATTGCGCATAGTAAAGGCGTTATTGGCATGGGCACTAGAAGAAAACGAAGAAGGAGTATGTAATAATAAATTCATATCAATAGTAGCTAAATAATAAAATAATTTGATATAATCATTTATAAATTGATACTTTCTATTTATTATAACGTATTTATTAACAATCATTAAATTACTGCTTTAAAAACGTAAGAATTATACATAGTTATTTTGAATGATAAAAGAATAAAAAATCTTACAAATTAATATTCAGCGCCTTATGTTGCTGACTGTACCTTCTAAAATTTGATCCTCTTTTATTAAAGTGATAAGCGCCATTTTATAAAGTTTATTTTCGCTTAGATAACTTCCTTGTATTCGTTTTGTTGTTAAATATTATTACAATTTCCTGCCTGATTATTAAGTTTATTCTTATATAGTTTATTGTGTTGAGTTTTAAAAATAAACTTGCGTTCATTTGCCATTGTTACATAATGTTGGTGACCCAAATATAATATAAATATCACGATTGCCTTAATACGTTACTTATGTACTAAATTTTATTCAATCTTCACTCCAAAAAACGACGTTAGGCTTACAAATAGTAAAAAGAGACTATATAAGCTAAATGATGAATAAATTATAAGAGTACAAGTCAAAACTGATTTAGAATAAATATAATATATAATTCTTAATTTATAGTTCAGCTAAATCTCGTTATCTGAACTCGGGAATTAAAATGGAAATCATAAGCAAATAAATGCAGAAGTTTGTTTGTAAATTAATACTAAAAGCGACATTTAATCTGATCTAATTAGATCAGATTAAATATCGCTTTTGATATGTTAATATGAAATGCCTTCTCGAAAATTCTACTAATTACTAAATCTTTGAATTCAACACCTACTGCTTTTTTGTCGCGTGTGGGGTTTGAACCTACAACACTCAGCGCAGTAGCAGTGGGGAATACTTAAGCCACTACGCTATCCGAGCAGTTGAACCAACAAAAAGAATCAACGAAATAGACCCATTGCCTTGTGGCTTTGTTTTCAATATATATAACATACTACGTAAGATAGAAGATTGAAATGAAAAGTACCTCAGCTTTTAAATTAGAGCTGCAGCTCATGTATTCTTTTTTATCTATTTAGGATCCCTTACAATAAATACTTATTATTAATTGATTGAGACATATCTCAGTCAATACATCTCGATAATTAAAATAAGGTCTCATCATTTTTTTGATACCAAGAGATCATAATACGCCAAAAAAGGAAGTACAGGTAATAAGAAAAGAAAAATAAAATAAAAAAAGAAATTAGAAAATAAAATAGAAAGTTAACATAAGTACAGTCTATACCAGAATTAGTTATTCAATTATTTTTTTGTATATACCTATAGTTATGTAAAAAAAAACATAAATCAAAATAAAGATTCAATAGTAACGCCAAGATAAAATAAAAAGTTTAAATTAAACACTGGCTTATCAGTTATCACATACAATATTATAAATACCTAATCTTTGCTCACGGCTTTGCTCGCGTTTATGTAGATTTGCCAATCAATTTCTATTATTCAGTTCTAGGGTTACAAATACAATAATTGTGAAAAGGCGTTCATAATACAAAAACGGGCAATCAGAACTATGGTCCGTATTCCACAATGGGAATCTTGTAGAGAACATTTTAAAGAACTGTCTATTCTAACGGTACCTTGACTTTATATACTGACTGTCCTGAGCCAGTTGTCGAAATATATAACTGAATATAAAAGTGCAGATGAAAGGTTAATCAGAGAAAGTACTCGAAGAAAAACCTTAAAAAACAATGTCACACCAACCTTAAACATAACAAAGCATTGTGCGCAATATCAAAGTATAAAATTATTAAATTGTCTACCAATAGAATTAAAATCCGATATTTATAAACCACATATTTAAAAAAAAAGGATTAAAGCCTTCCTATGATGAGTCATTTTATGCTGTGGATGAATTTACTGGCTTATCTTATAACTGACATTGAAATAGTAGTAGATATGAATGCTTGAACATTAATAAATTATACTTTTTTTTTTACATAATATTTATAACTGACATTAACCTACTTTTTAATTTAATTTATTTTTCTCGTAAATTATTTTGGTTATTACAATTGATACAGTTTACATTTTATTAAGAATAGTTATAATGATTATGAATGTTTGTAACTAATATAATGTATTTAATCTTATACAATATATTGTGGCTGTAATTTATTTTAATGGATTGTTTATTTAAATGCACTTAATATTTTATATTTTTTCTGAATTCTATTTTATTTTATATATAATTGTAATAAATTGTTAATGAATTAAATAAATAAATTATATCCCTCGGAAAACTACTTTCTGGATGAAATAAGTTAAGTTGACTTTTCTGTACCCCCGACAACATGTATGTGAAATTTCATGCTGATCGGTCGAGTAGATATGGCTCGAAAGCATAACAAACAAAAAAAATCGCGTTTATAATATTAGTAAGGATATATTTTTGTTTTACACTAACTATGTTAATATTATAGATAATAAGATAAATCAGGCCTTCAAATGTTGTATTTTAAAAAGCTAGTGATGAGTAAATATAATAAGAATCATTTAAGAAAATCGTGGCCACTGTTTTCAAATGCTCTTGTATATTAATTATTATTACGTATGACTACACTACAGTAGATCTTTATAAATAACATGTGTACGGAATATTTACCATAAGATACATCTGATCTGCTCCATTTCTGATGTAGCCGATCTTGAAGTGGGGCGAGTGTAATACGGCGGCAACAGTGTCAAGACTCGCGACGCGCACTGACAGGACCGATGTTATGAAGGCTGCATACGCATTATACGTCACTACAGCGAAGAATAGACACACTATAAGCAGAACACTTGCTGCAGGATTCGACGGCGTCCATGTGCCTCCTATGAAAATAAACAATTGTTTGAAAGTATACTGTTATTTTATGTATGACTAGCTTTTAATCGGGACTTCGCTCGCATAAAAGTAGGTCATGTTATGTTAGAAACAATATTTAAAAAAAATATATATATATTTTTTGTTTAAATTTCTACTTCTATATACGGATTTTATCGCGTTGTTTATATGATACTTTATTACATAATTTTGAAAACTGTTACACTACTACTACTATTAAACTTTACCAATTTTTAAGCTAATTAAATTATTATTAAAACTATTTAGATTTAATTTAATTTTACACTTTCCCCGACGTTTCGGTTGCTTTTCAGCAGCCATGGTCAGGAGAGGCGTTTTTATTTTATATTATTTAAATTCTTCCGTCATTGGAAAGCTATGTATATGATCACCGTGTAACAATGTGGATATTTTATATAAACAAGTGAGAAACGGCAACGAATTGCCGTAAATTGTTAAAGTTCGGAAAAATGGTTCTAGTAATATGCAAAGGTCACGTGATACCATGTAACAAGACTCGAATAGTCACATATATGCGTGCCTTGGATTCGAACTCGAGACCTCTGCGTGACAGTCCAACGGCTTCCCACTAGGCTAGCCTGCTATTTCTATATCTATACTAATATTATAAAGAGGAAGAAGATTTGATTTTTTGTTTGTTTGTTTGTAAGGATTTAACTCTAAAACTACAAAACCGATTTTAAAAATGCTTTCACCATTAAAAAGCTTCAAGTATATTATCACCGAGTATATTATATTTTATTAAAAAATAAAGTTTTATTACTAACATAACTTAACCTAAGAACCTACTTTTACGCGAATGAAGCCGCAGGCAAAAGGTACCATTACCATTGTACACTGATGGTGTTTAATAAAGATAACGCATGTCAACTATTGTGATTACCTGCCAGAATTACGAGGGGTGTTCAATGTATTCTCGGTATAGGCATGAAAAAATAAGTAAAAATTCTGAACAAAAAAATTTTTTTTAATGTAGTCTACCATCACCTCAATGCACTTATTAGAGCGGGAAAGTAACTTTTCAATACAACCTAAAAATATTTTTCTTCCTTGTCTGAAAAATGTTCATTAATTGCCGCCTTTAACTCTTCATCGTCGGAAAAACGTTTACCTGGAACATCTTTCTTAAGGTTTGTGAACAGAAAGTAATCACTAGGGACCAGGTCTGGGCTGTAGGGTGGATGATTGATTTCTTCAAATCCATGTTCCCGCACAGCAGCCTTAGCAACGCGCCCTGTGTGAACCGGCGCATTGCCGTGAAGAAGCAAGACACCTGCGGTCAATATCCCATGTCTTTTTTCTTATACTGCCTCCTTTAAATTACGTAGGGTGTTGGCGTAAGATGCGGCGGTAATACTTTGACGCTTTTTTGTGTACTCAATCAGTAAAAACCTTAAAATCCCAAAACACTGTGGGTCGTCTTCAATACTCTCTCTACCCCGTCTAAATTCACTAGACCACTTTTGATTAGTAGATAATGAAGGAGCAGAATCTTGGTAAACAGTCACCATTTCTTCGTGAATAACTTTTTGAGTCTTTCCTTGTTTTGTAAGGAATTTTATCACAGCGCGATGCTAGATTTTTTTCAACAT
The DNA here is from genome assembly GCA_930367265.1 of Catocala fraxini. Lineage (NCBI taxonomy): Eukaryota > Metazoa > Arthropoda > Insecta > Lepidoptera > Erebidae > Catocala > Catocala fraxini. The sequence goes on from OV884031.1 coordinate 11,561,279, forward strand.
TGTCGCATCGGTCATCCTATTTGCCTTTTCGTAATGATATCTTGAATACTAATGATGACAATTAAATAAAATTTTATATTTATACCCTCTCAAAGAGTGTCTTTAACTAATGAGATAATTTAATTACTCTCATCATTAGTATATCATCCGGATACCGAGAATACATTGAACGCCCCTCGTAGCAACAGTCGATTAAATCACGTTTGATTTTGACATGTCGTTGAATAGCCTTTCGGAAACTGGAGCAAAGGCGCTCGGTTCGTTTAAAATGCGATATGCAGCAAAGGTATCCCGTTTGCCGTGTCTGTATCGCGCAATATGACACGCTCACACTGTGATTGACGCTGTGCTAAACTCAAAAACCAAAGCGTAGTAATTTTACTTTATATGTAATAAAATTCATAGTAGGTACGCGGCGTAGGTACTGTATAGGCCGTAAATTATACAACAAAGGCATAAGGCGACAGCACGGCGTTAGCGTGGCGCAGGCATTCAACGGATAAGGTAGGGGAGACCGGGGCCGGTTCTAACAAATTTTAAACTTATTGCCATAACTACCCATCCTTTTGCGTTACAGCCATCATGGCTGTAACGCATAAGGCTATGTAATTGTTAATTTATGTGACTTTAAATAAAGCATATCAAAATGATTGTTCGTCGAAATCTTTCTGAAAAATGACGATTTTTCTAAGGAAAGTCACATATTAGAACTTACCCCGCCCGCGCCGTTAGAGCTGGTTTTAACAGTCCTGGGGTAAGTTTTAACGGGGTTAATTAGTATAAAATATCATTTATTTCTGAGTATTTGCCAATAAAGTAAAACAAAACTCAATCAACAAAATTCTGTCTTTATTTTTTCTTAATCAGTCTCCAAAAATTATCCACTTTCGTGCGATTAAAAAAGGTAGCTCGACGCTAACTGGTCGCCTCAGAGCTTCTTATAGATAAATTAGGATTTCTTTTCAAAAATACAGAAAACCAGTCGTTTTCCGTTGACTTATTTCTTTCCCAAGTTTTTGGAATATTTTTAATTTGTGAAAAACACCCAGTTCATACGCTTTTTCGGCTTTTATACTTGACTAGGGAGTAAACCGAAATATATTTTGGCACAATGCTTAAGATATTCCGCTATCTTGTTTTCTTCATCAGTACTAAAAATTTGTCTGCTCTTCTTATGACCCATTGCAACAGTTACGGCAGCTTTTTTTTTTGATAAATGCGTGCAGCGTCACTTTTCATATATTGAAACTTTTGGCTACGCCTCGGATACTCTTAGTATTTAAGCACATCATTTGCTGCTAACTCAAACACTACTTGAGATGTAGTTACTTCCGCGTGGGGACTTTCTTTTATAGTTCCGCATCCTAAAAACAACACATAGTATTAATTTAGATTCGACGGAATGATATCGAGCAATCGACAGTCAGTTGAAAACGATCGGTCATAATTAGAATATTTTGACCTACCGTTTATAAATATATTAAATAAGTATATTAGATATCTACTTCGTTAGAACAACTTAAGACCTACCATTGTGAAAAGTATTAACATATTAGAACTTGCCCCGTGGATTCTGTTAAAACCAACCCCATGGCCAAATTTTTCGGTAATTAGGTTGTACTAAAATAGGTATGTAATATAGCAGGAACAAATTAGAGTGTATTTTTATTTGTTGTTAGAGTGTATTATTATTATTTGTAGTTGGATAAACAGTGTTTGACTAAGTTAAAGCATCACAGCTTTAAAAATTATAATAATGTTACAAATCAACAAAGTAAAAACATGAAAAAAATCGTTTACCTGCATAAATGGGCACGTCATAAACAGCTTGCGTCCGCGGCGGCATAGCCGAAACTGACGAGTGGCGACACGTTCGGCATTGTTCAGTAGCCCGGCAAGCGTAGGTATTTTGTTATTAAGACCAATAGTTTGGCGTAAATTCGCCTGTTAATACCTACCACTGTTAGAACCAGCGCCGGTCTCCTACAGAATATGCGAAGAAGAAGTACTTTATTACAATCAAAGGAGCAAGCGTGGCGCAGGTTTGGTGGTCATTTCGCACGAATCTGTTAATACGAATTGTGCCAAACGATACTTTATATAAATAATATATTTTTAGGTGTTGATTCGTACACCCCATTTTTCAGACAGATGTGTGTGAATCGATCATTATAAAACATTATTTTAAAAAGTGTACTACTAAGGTACGGCGCAAGCAGCAAAGCGTCATCATGCCTGTGCCAATTCAATGTAGAAAAGTTTTGAAGCGTAAACATGCGGCTGCACCGCGCCTTTGCATTGTGTGACTTCTGTATAATTTACGCCTAAGGCACAAACGAACCGAGCGGCTACGCGAGCTCTATAATTGTCGATCACACTCTTGTGGTTCGGTCGATCAATGATCAAAAATTGACTGTGGCGCAAGGAATCTCCGTTGCTGAATGCTAATTAATTACCGTTTCGTCAGTATAATAAATGTACCATATCTTAAATGTTTGAATAACTTAAATTAAATGGTTTTGTTATTCTTGTAGTATAAGAGGAAGCATTGATTGAATGCACGAATATGCGACATAGAATAAAAACTTTATATTATATATAAAAAAATATTTTTAAATGCGTTTCTCGCCCTATAAATTAGTTCTGTGTTGCGTAAGGTTTAACAAACATTCCAACAACGGACACGATAAGTTGCAAAGTTGAAGTTTGAATCGCAAGTAGATTGCATACCATGGTTTAAAACTAAATTAAAAACATATCTCACGCCTCTATGCCCGAACGGGTAGGCAGAACTCTGAATAGCAGAATTTATATTACACCCAAATTTGGCCTAATATGATTTTAGTTCCTACGTCATAGAGGGCGAGCCTATTGCCGTTTACAGAGCTGTTTCAAACACCGTTCTTCTACTAACAATTATTTGACACAAAAGTTCATTAACACTTTGCTCGACCCGAAGAAATCGAAGACCTCATGCACAACAGTTGTAATCACTACGACTGCGCCACTGAGGCAGTCCAAATTGCCTTTACAAAACATTAGCCAAGTGTCTTAAAGTAAATTTCTCTGCAAAAAAAGTAGTTCTATTTGCCATACACGTCAACGCTTTTAAAATTGCCGAAATAAGTTAAAATTTACGTAAAAGCATAACAACCAACCTTGTTGACAGAGTATGCCTGTGGACCATATTAAAGCTTCAATATAGCCCATCCGTCTTACACAATCACGTAGTGATGAAGTCACTCTACTGATTATCACGATAGCCACAGCGGCGACCAATGCCACAGCTACCACACACGACATCAAACGAAAGCTGAACGGGGCCAAGAATATGTCGCGGACGGTAGACGTCTCTTGCTGACGAATGTAAATATTGCACCTATAACAAAAAAAAACGATTTCGTTGCCAAATGTCAGCTGTACCTCTACTTACCTCTTCGGTAACTTCGTGGGTTTGTGTAGATAACTAAATATTAAATTTTACTGCTTTTGAACATGAAGGTTTAAAAGAAATTGTTAAAAGCAAAAAGCGAAAATATCTTGCTAAAGGCCTAATATGATGGGTAGTTTAAATACTTACTATGTCGTGTTACAATATATATTTATACCCAAAGATGGCCCAAGACCAGTCTGTATGGAAAACCTTGGGGGAGGTCTATGTCCAGCAGTGGACGTCTTTCAGCTGAGAGGATGATGATGAAATGCATTGTAAAAATCCTCATTCATGAATGTTCTGTAAATCTTTATTTTTTACAGCGACGTTATGAGGCAAGTTCTTAGACAACATTATGAACGATACTTGTTTGGCAATTTTACTTATACTTCACGTCATTATAACCCACTTATAAGTTTTATGAATATGGCCGTTAGTTTACTGAAGCTTGTTATTCTAGTCTTAAGCTAAATTTCCTTTGTATTTTTAATGTTCTCGTATGTTATTTTTTTTTTTAATATCCCTTCTCAAAACTTCTGAAATGACTATATATCTTTATCATCATTTCAGCCTATTGCAGTCCACTGCTGGACATAAGCCTCCCCCAGGGTGCGCCACAAGGCCCGATCTCCCGTTTTCGCCATCCAGTCACCTCCAGCCACCTTTTTTAGGTCATCGGTCCATCTGGCCGGAGGGCGTCCTACACTACGCTTACCGAGTCGTGGTCTCCACTCGAGAACCCGTCTGCTCCAACGATCATCGGTTCTGCGACAGATATGACCAGCCCACTGCCACTTCAGCCTGCTACACTTCTGAACTACGTCAGTGACTCTGGTTTTTTGTCGGATAATCTCGTTACGGACTTTGTCCCTTAACGAGATTCCGAGCATACACCTTTGTATAGCTCGCTGAGTGACATGCAATCGGTGGGCTAGTTTCACTGTCAGGTTCCACGTCTCGGCTCCGTATGTCGTGACCGGCAGGACGCATAGATTGAATACCTTGGTCTTCAGGCATTGTGGCAAGGGTGACTCGAAGATGTGACGCAACTTTCCAAACGCTGCCCAGCCAAGCTGCACTCTTCTGGTGATTTCACCCTCAAAGTTGTCTCGACCCAGCTGTAACTTTTGTCCTAGGTAGACGTACTCCTGGACAACTTCAAGGGCTACACCTTCAACGGGAACGGGCTCAGGGACGATGTGCTCGTTGAACATGACCTTAGTCTTGTCCAAGTTCATCCCGAGCCCAACGCGTCTCGAGGCAGCATTAAGACCGGACAGCATTTTCTGCAGGTCTTGCAGCGATTCTGACATTATAACTATGTCGTCAGCAAAGCGGAGGTGTGTGAGATATTCACCATTGACATTGATGCCCAGTCCATTCCACCGCAGGGTCTTGAAGACATCCTCCAGAGCATTGGTGAAGAGTTTCGGGGAAATAACGTCACCCTGTCTTACACCTCTGAGCAACTGGGTGGGTCTTGTTTGGTGGTTCTGCACTTGGACAGACATCGTTGCCATTTGGTAGAGACTTCTCAGCACCTCCACGTACCGCCAGTCGACTTGGCATCGCTGCAAAGACTCCAGAACAGCCCAGGTTTCGATGGAGTCGAAGGCCTTCTCGTAGTCTACAAACGCCAGACACAGCGGTTGGTTATACTCTTCGGACTTCTGTATAACCTGCCGAACAGTATGGATGTGGTCTAGGGTGCTATAGCCTTTACGAAACCCAGCCTGTTCCGGTGGCTGAAAGGCGTCAAATCTTGATGCCAGACGATTCGTAACGACTCTCGAGAACAGCTTATAGACGTGGCTCAGAAGCGTGATCGGCCTATAGTTTTTAAGGAGCGTTTTGTTTCCTTTCTTGAAAAACAATGCCACTACACCTCTGCTCCACGCCTTCGGGGTAGTCCCATTGGTTATTACAGAGTTGAAGAGCCTCCTCAACTCCCCAAGAACAGGTTTACCCCCAGCCTTGAGGAGCTCAGAGGCTACTCCATCTTCACCGGGAGCCTTCCCATTATTAAGCTGTTTGAGAGCCGCCTCGATGAAAAAACAATGATATCTTTATAATACTCCAGATTACTTAGTTGTCTATAAGTGGATAAAAAATTGGATTCAAAGAGTATATTATATTTTTGCAAGCTCTTACATATATACATACAACCACTAAACTGTAATTTATACGGTAGACTGGCTATCCCATCCAAAATGACAAATAAACGAAGCGTTGACATTAAACGTACACACAGCGACACATCAACCTAGATTGTTTGGACTTTGAACTATTAGAAGTTAAACGCTGCGAATCGTGCGAGAGAGTGCGTTATATTTTTTTTACGCTCTATCCTTACCATTACATCGACATCACTATGCACTGTCTCTTTCCGACAATTCTCTTTTTTGTATGTAGCGTAGTTATACGTATATAGGGTGTTTAACTTGATGTGTAGCCGTGTGTACAATGAAACTATATTGACATAAAATTGCAAATAGCTATTGTTTGAGAACGTAAATTTAAATTGCACCTACGTTTTGATGGTATGTACGATATTGTAATTGATGCAGTATTTCATCTGATTTTGATTTAAATTATCACTGATTCATTATACAGCGATTGTATCTTAGCTTCAATTATTGCCTCTTGTTTTCAGGATTCTGGCTTACAGACGAGAAACTAGTCCTTTAAACTTAAGCTGTAATACAGCCTATACCATTCAGATCAATAAATTTATACTTAAATCCAATTGTTGTTTCCTACAAATATTAGTTCCAAGTACGCATCGAAATGGCGAAAATCAAATGGAGTCATCTTTTCGTTCGTCAAGTTAATAAAAAACGTATTAAAAAACTTACATGGTCTCAGCTATGGGAAATATAAAGTCCATGTCTTGCCGTCGAGTTGGATGAACTGTAACTGGTTCCAGTGCTACGTCAACTGAATGATCCATGAGACCCCCCAAAAGGCCAGTCCAAGTACCTTCGTATGTACGGAATCCCAGCTTACCGTAGTACCGGATCAAAGACCTAATCACAAGGAATAAATTAATTTCAAATTAATCGTGCTCTAAATTAACTGTCAAACACGCGTCAAGATAATGAGCTATCCGTGATTGATCTTAATATACAAGATCATTTGTTAAAATACGTTAACGATTAGATTGTTAATTAAAGCCTTACCACAAATCTTTAGGAATTTCCATAAGTGGATTATCGGGGTGAGCGTCACGCTTTAACGAGTTTATCCCAGAACCCATCTAGGATAAATAGATAGCTATAGGTGCCACGTAATATCATATCATAACGTATTTAAACGTCATTAATTTTAACCGCGGGCAATTCCATGATGTATTTCCAATGAGAATTTTCTAACAAGATATCCAGTAAGTGCTGCTGTGTTCTGCTCGATGTGATGGACGTATTGGAAAACTTGTAATGTAAATTACGACTCCATACAAACGAACAATTGGATTTTCTGTTATAAGCGTTTTCCGATTCATCAAACAAGGTATTTGCTGAATTAATATTTACAAGAGCACTGAGTGCAGTAGTTTCAATACGCACAGAGCATACATGTATATTTGTTATTCGGAAATGGTTAGTAGCTCGCCGCCGCTATATCCCGAGTGAATTGATCCATATACGGGTGAAATGGTGTAATCCATTTATTCTTTGTGTTCGTTATTTCAGTGTCCGTCCGTTATGTAGACCTACGCACTCCAAGCATGCCTAGTAAAAAAGAAAACAAAGAAAGAAAGAAAGAAATCATTCTTCATTGCCACAAAGAAATATGACTACATATTTTTCATACAAAATATCGACAAATTAATAAAAAAGACAATTAAATAAAAAGTTCGTAAGTAATAAATAGATACATATTATGCTATTGTGGCAACAAATGGCCTTCATTCAGCATTGATTTTGCGATAAAACCACCGTTACGAACGGACGTCAAGCCAGCTGCATACAAATTTACAACAAACAAAAAGTTTGAAAATTTCAAGGATACGTAACCAGAGAAAAAATAAAATATTACTTAACTTATTAAGGGAGTATTATATTAGTAAGGGAGTTGTCTTTTTAATAAGTACTATAAACAATGAAGATATAAAACTTACGTAGTGTTTAATCGCACTGTTAAGAAATGAAGAATGTCGTCTAACATGGGTTCTGCCGAAGGGCCGTCGTCTTCCAGGGAGGGACTTCCATCGTTCGTAGAATTACATCTTCCTACAACCAGCTCTTCATCCAAAAAGTTTCGTGCTTCTACAGGGTACGGTACCTCCACTGCTGACATAGATACTCCGCGATTCCAATTACCTGTAAATTGTTATTGGTAACATAATTATATAGTAACAAAAATATAATTTGATATGGTTAATATATAAATAAACATGATTACCTGCATATCAAGTCTATATCCACTTAATACTTACAATACACTAGTGTCACATTTACCAGCGGTGATATTACGTCCAGGCTGAATGTCTATGAAACGACTGCCGTCAACCCTCCACAACCCAACGATACAACGATATTATTAGGTTTGACCAGCTTTTAGATAGGTAAGTATATTGAATCCTTGTATCAAATGTATTGGCATTGGCCAGTCGGGACCGAGGTGACATGGCTGTACATGCTCACTGAAGTACGAAGGAGGAGATTTTTGTAAATGGTCACCCATCTATGATTATATCCGTCAATAAAGTCAGTAAACCTCGCTCTTACTCTCGATATGCGTAGTTGCTACAGCATAATGTAGGCGTCTTTCATCGTTGGCGGGCCCTGCGGATCGCTCTCAGAGAGATGGGCGATCCGCTTCGGGAGCTGTTCGACGCATGCCTCACGTCTGGACGGTTCCCTTAGTTGTGGAAGGATGGCCGATTGTGCCTGTTGCGGAAGGAAGGGTGAGACACAACCTCGCCTTCCGCATACAGGCCAATCGTGTTGCTGGATGACACGGGAAAGCTGCTAGAGAGAGTGGTGGCTGCCCGTGTCATCCAGCACTTGGAGGGGACTGGGCCGGCGCTGGACGCAGGAAGCGGTCGGTGGGGGGAACAAGGCGTTGGCTGTCTCGCTGGACATTGCCAACGCCTTCAACAGCCTCCCGCATGGAACAGTACAGGAGACGCTCTGGTATCACGGAGTGCCCCTGTATTTGCGGAGGTTGTTGGCCGACTACCTCTAGGACCGCGAGATCCTGGTGGAGGGACGCGACGGTTTGAGGCTCCGTCGCGTATCCTGCGGGGTTCCACATGGGTCGGTGCTGGGACCGCTCCTGTGGAACGTTGGCTACGACTGGGTGCTTCGGGACACGCTTCCCGCGAGTATGCGGGTGGCGTGCTATGCCGATGACACCCTGGTCGTAGTCAAGGGGAGGGACCTCGGGGAGGCGGTGCGGTTGGCCGCGGTGGGAGCTGTCCTAGTGGTCGACCGTATCCGCGCCCTGGGATTGGAGGTCCCCCTTTCCAAGACCGAGGCCCTATTGTTCCATGGGCCTCGGGGAGGACCTCCTCCAGGTACGCGAGTGGCACTGGACGGGGTCCTGGTCCGGGTTGGGACCCAAATGAGGTACTTGGTTCTCATCCTGGATGGGAAGTGGACTTTTGGGGCACACTTCACCCAGCTGGCCCCGAGAGTCCTGGGAGCGGCGGCCGCCCTGGGGAGGCTGCTGCCCAACGTGAGTGGCCCGAGTGCCACCTGTTGCCGACTGTACTCCGGAGTGATCCGGAGTATGGCCCTTTACGGGGCACCGGTCTGGGCGGACGCCCTTAGTCGCGACAATAAGACCCTGCTGCGACGTCCGCAGCGGGTCGTCGCGACGAGGGCCATACGCGGTTACCGGACGGTGTCCTGGACGGCGGCGTGCGTGCTGGCTAGTGACCCTCCCTGGAAGCTACAAGCGGAGATCCTCGCCGAAGTGTACCACTTCGTGGCGGCGGGGAGGTCCCGCGGGGAGCCCCCGGGGTGGGAGGAGGTCGCACGCATGCGGCGACAGGCGCGGGCCGCCCTATTGAGGCGGTGGACGGAGGACCTGGCTCCACCGGCCCCGGGCCAGTGGACGGTGGAGGCCATTCGCCCGGTCCTCCGGGGGTGGATAGGGCGGCGATTCGGGTCGCTGACCTTCCGACTGGTGCAGGTGCTTCCGGGCACGGATGCTTCGGAAAGTATTTGCACCAGATCGCGAGACGGGAGGCGACCCCGGCCTGCCGCGAGTGTGGGGCGAAGGAAGACACGGCGCTCCACACGCTGAAAGCGTGTGCCGCGTGGGGGCCGCAGCGGCACACGCTTTCAGCCATAATAGACGGAGATCTCTCCCTGCCGAGCGTGATCAACGCCATGCTCGGCGGCGAGAGGTCGTGGCAGGCAGTGGTCTCCTTCTGCGAAGCTGTCATGGCGCAGAAGGAGACCGCCGAGAGGGTCAGGGAGAACAACCTCCTCGCTGACCCTCTCCGGCGCAGACGGACGGGAGCGAGAAGGAGGCGATTTGCCCGCCTTTTCGCTTCTGTATAGTGGGGTCACTGGTACAGAGTCGGAGGACTCTCTACCGGCTTGCACGGCCGCACACGTCTGAGGGATGGCCTTGGTGAGCAAGGCCTTCCCTCCACAGGTGCTGAGGCCCGGTCACCATCAGCCGGGCCAACCTCCGGGGCGGGATGGTGATTGCTAACGCGACCCCATCCCGCCCCACTCCGTCGGCAGAGGGACTGCTCACCCCAGGTTTTTAGTGTGTATACCGACCCCCTTCAGGGGCGGAGAGTCACACATAACCACCCCTCCCCCCCCCCCCGCGGGGTAGGGGGTATCCATAAAGGATTTTCCAGGGTCAAATAAATAAAAAAAAAAAGGTGTCTTTCATCGTTGTTTCTATTATATCAAAAACATATAATGTAGCGCAACTTACCTAAAAAATGCGCATACAGCGTAGAATTCTGTCGCACTTTAAAATATTGCACCATGCTGATAATTCTATACGTTGAACCATTGTTACTCGTTACGCCCAGCTTTTTCAGACTACGGTTTAATGAAAATCTGCTAATGTTTATCATATTAAATGTTCTTGAGTAATTGAAATTAGTTACACCGGAAAGCATTAGAGGTAGAACTTTGCCATCCTTGTTGAAAGTCTTGTTCCTGGTTAAATTCTTAAATCTCTCCGAAGAACGGTAGTAATTGTTTTCGTATTGAGTATTATGTTTCTGGTAATACGCATGGTCACTGCGAAAATCATTGTAGTAATAACTTCTTCGACGTTGGGCAAGGTATTCACGGCTAGCGTTATAAACAAAATTGTTATCACAAAGACCAAGTCGCTTTCTTTCTGCCGCGTATTTGCTGTTGGTATAAGCCACGACGATATTTTGATCGAAACGAATAGAGGTAGCGTTTAGTATCTCATTGATGAATCCAATATCGTGATTTGATCTCGCTGCTATCAACCAGTCAAATGATGGCAGATCCATATTGAGCTCATGCAACTAATAAAACACTTTATGTTAACCCAATATCCTAGACAAAAGCAGGTGTTGTTATATAAATGTATAGCAAACGATAATGTAGATAGGGATAGTAATAGAACAGCTTATTTAAATTGTACGCTATTTTAGTCCTAGGCTTGTGTGTAATGGTAAAATATATATACATCGGCTCATTTGAATTTATGTATTATACTATAATGTATCATATGTATGTTAATAAACTCATATGTTGTTCTTATTTACGTGAGATAACAGTTCGGACAAAATGAATGGCATATGCTACGCTTATGTCTACATCTTTAATATCACGTCGCGTCTTTCGTTCCTTCCCTATTTCTAATATTAGTTAGGGCTATCTACTCTTATTCTAACATGATTATATAACTTATAAAAAGTAAAAGTGGTTGTTTAAGCCCAATGGTGTAAGCACCGGACTTGCAAACAAGAGGTGGCGTGGATCGTAAATTATATCCTAACAGTTTGCTCTACCGACGACGACGTGAGCTCAGTCAATAATCGAATCGGATTAATATAGTAGTAATTTGTAACCGAAATTATTTAAAACCATATACACACATCAACAGAATCTAGGTAGGCCTTAATCCTAAATTATTTACGACTACAAAGTATAAAATCTTTTTAGTTGCCATTAAAAAGTTTATATACAGATTGAAACCTAATTTATTCTATTTTCAAAATTTAAAAATATAAATAAGAAAACAAATTCAATGGGCTCCCCAATATCGCCTGTTGTTGCTGACATATATATGGAGGACTTCGAGGCTCGAACTTTACAGACTGCCCCCATCACACCCAGGATTTATAAGAGGTTTGTAGATGATACTTTTACAATATTACCAACAGATAGTGCAAGTGTATTCCTAGAACATCTTAATTCCATTAATAACAACATCCAATTTACTATGGAATTAGAGGCAAATAATTCATTAGCTTTCTTAGATGTACTTGTCATCAGGAATCCTGATCATACTTTGAGCCACACTGTGTATAGAAAAAGGCCCATACAAATAGGTACTTAAACGGTGAATCTCACCATCATCCTAAACAGTTAGCTACCGTGGGAATATCTTTGTTTCAGAAAGCCCATGGGATCTGTGACAAGAAAAACCTGGACGCCGAGCTTCAACATGTCAAACAAGTACTGCAAGACAACAAGCTCCAACAGCCGCGCCGCTGTCACAGATCCCGAGAAAAGCCAGCCACAGTCGAGCGCCAGCCTGCTATACTGCCTTATGTAAGGGGTGTCACTGACAAGATTGGCTACATCTTGAAGCGAGCTTCAATCAACACATGCTTCAAGCCGCCAAGGAAGATAAGTCAATTTGTACCATCCGTCAAGTGCCAACTACCTTTACAAGATGCAGGGGTCTATAAAATAGATTGTGACTGCGGACTCTCATACATTGGTCTCATACACAAGAGAAACATAGGCACCCTCATAAAAGAACACATAGCTGATGTAAAACACCAACGCTCGTTGAAATCTGCTGTGTGTGAACATGTGCAACAGAGGACCAACCACTACCTGAGATTTGACAAACCACAGATTCTCGCTAAAGAACACCGATTCCTACCAAGGATGTTTCGCGAGGCTATTAAAATCAAAAAACATCCTAATTTTAATAGAGAAGATGGTCGATATGTACCACCAGCTTGGGATCCAGTAATACAAATAGTCAAACTCAAGACGATGCAAACCACAGCTAGACTTCATGATATTTTGAGCTCATTCTGCATAAATAGAAACACCAATGATTAAATTATGTTCGGGTACTTTAAAATAACTACACTGGAACATTGAAACAACTACTATCTTAGTCTCCCCGTGACCATGGCTGCTGAAAAGCAACCGAAACGTCGATGAAAGTGTAAAATTTAATTAAATCTAAATAGTTTTAATAATAATTTAACTAACTCAAAATTAGTAAAGTTTAATAGTAGTAGTAGCATAACAGTTTTCAAAATTATGTAATAAAGTGTCAAATAAACAACGCGATAAAAGCCGTATATAGTAGTTTAATTTCAATGAATAATATTCGGGTAAACAGAAGAAAATATTAAGAAAACAAAAGACAAAACAAACGGCAATATTGTTATAAATTCGTTACGACAAGGAAAATTAAAATTGTTTCATTGAAATTAATTAATGAAAAGGGATTAGACAGTTTTTTTTTATATTTGACGTGTGACTTTTAAGAGTCATATCGCGTCGTCATTTGAATCTAGATGAAAGGTCACGAGCCGCAGGCATGTTAGAAAATGGTGCTATTCAACGCGTCGTTGCTGAGGCCCTACACACCAGCAAAAACGTGATATCAAGGGTGTGGTCATGTTATCGCAATACTGGAGATGTGGCTGAACGGCACACGGCTAGATATCGTGTTACTACCCAAAGACAGGATCGATTTCTCCAAATGACCACCAGAAGACAATCACAGCGATGCAACTTGTACAAAGGCTCCAGGACTCCAGGCAGAGTTAGCCGTCTACGGCACACTCAGGAGGTCCACTCACACCAAGGCGGGACAATCATGGTGTGGGCAGGAATTCGTCTTGGCGGACGAACCCAGCTCGTTTGGATCCAAGGCAGCATGACTGCACAAAAATACCACGAGGAGGTAGTAGAGCCTATTATTGTCCCACGCAGAATCCAAATGGGCCAGGAATTTCTAGTCATGCACGATAATGCTCCTTTCCATACGGCGCGGCTGGTGTCGGCCGCTCTCCGAGACCATGATATTCAATTTCTAGATTGGCTTTTCGTTGTAACATTCCCGGCATGCCTGAGACATGTTACAACGGAAAGCTTTGAGAGATTTCCCGCCAAATTTGACGACGGAATAACAACTTTACGAACACTTGCAAAGAACATGGGACCTCATACCGCAGCAAGACTTTTTTTTTTTTTTTTTTTTTTTTTACGTTGGGGAATGCATGACGCATACCCCTCCGCGGGGGCGGGCGGAGGGGTTATGTCGGACTCGCCGGGGTAAAAGAAAGATGGTAAAGATGTTAAAGTACCTCCCGGAATACCGACTAAACCTACCACGGTGTTCCTCAACAAAACCACTATCGACGGGGCCGCGCGAATCACTTTCGCATGCGGTCGCGACCCCGCCGAGGTTACGGCCCGCCGTATGAAACGGCAGGCCACTACACGAAAGACCTACCCTATAGGCACATCTAAAAACTCCCTACTGTCCCCCCTAGAGGGGAGACGGACTCGACACAGAGGCGCGCGTGGAAACACGCACGCCGCCTCTCGGACCTGGTGCTGAACGGATGGCGGGCAGGCCCACAAAGCCCGCCACCCCCAGGTCAATCCTCAGGGTGGCTGGAGGTCGTCTCGCGCCCTCCGGCGCCCGGCTCTGACCGCAGCAAGACATTGACAATTTAATTTTAAGTATGAACTATCGATGGCAACACTGATTAATAATAATTAGATTTTATAAGACTTTTTCAATTTTAATTAAAATTAATAGTTTTATTATCATACTAATTTCATAAAAAATGTAAAAAAGAAAACATTTTTAATTAAAAACAAACCTAAAATAACCTGTCGTTCTTCCATTTACTATATCAGAAAATTCATCTTAGTTTTTAGATATTTGATGAAATATAAAATATCCCTATATTCTGTTAATGTGTGTATATCATTTAAAACCATCTTCAAAATTATATACATAGTCTTACTCAGGCATAATAAACAATAACCTTTAGACTGCTCCGTTAAGTAAATAAAATCAACACTTTTTGTTTAATACAAACGTAAAATATACATTTACCATAACAATAAATGTGTTAACAATTACTCCGTGTAAAAAACTTATAAAAATTAATATTTTCGCCTACAAAACAACGTAAAAAACTGTAAGCTCGTGTTACTTGATTTTTAGATTATAACAGTAGAAATCTATCCTATTTTACAGCTTAAACGAAACAAGTCGATATTTAATATTGTCTTCTATTTACGCGAATATTATTCATTGAAATTAAACTGCTATATATAAATAGATATTTTACAATTTGTCCGTCCCAAATATTTAAGTTATTTTTTGACAATAATAATACATATTTATCAAAAAAGCACTTCAAATTCTCCATACAGTTTTACTATGCCGGCCGCGCGCCGATTTGAATATGCGCCGCACGAGCTCTGTCATTATCTGTCTTACGCTCGACGCAATCTTAAGTTATTAGTTATTACATGCATAGATAGTTACAGTTAAACTAATAAAAAGAAAGAATAAGTTAGACAATGAAATAAAATAAAATAATATACCTTTTTGACAAGTTTTGTAAGGCTTCCCGTAGCGTTTATGTTGAGACGGGGAGATAAAATAATGATACCCAGATACGCGCGCACTCGAACTTTTTCTAGTGAATTCAGTGTTGAGGCCACTCCGTTGACGCTAAGGCATTTCATTAATCTAATGATGCCCCATTGACAACCTGCCAAGAAACATGAAAGCTACAGCTGGTATAGGACAAGTGACCACAACTTTTAAGCAGATTCCAGAGTACATTTAAACATAGCCGAAATTCTTCTCATATTGTTAAGGATAAATTATTTAGTTTTCGAGGCGAAAATAAGGATAAATAATACAGTCCGAGCTGTACTTATATCCTTTGCACATTAATATTTCGGTCGAGCCCAGTGCGACAGTAATAGATCTATTAATAAGATCTGTTAATAAATTCCTTTAGTTTATATTGCCCGTATTTCCTCTTATTTTTTTTATAAACTATGTATAATCAAACAAACTTGAGTCCGTTTGAGTTTAGAGCCGTTTCCCAAAAAACTCACTTGAAAAGATGTGGTGTATCATGTAGCGACAGGTAATTAGAATATTATTTACGATGTAGGTACGGTGCGTCAATTATAAAAGATCTTGCTTTAATACCTATCTATATAGTTTTTAAATATAATTATTTATTTTGAATTAAGTATTTGTATTAATACATATATTTTATTATTTGGACTTGTACTTCAATGATTTGTTTACTTTGATATCATATCTATATTACGTGTTCTAATTTCATTGCATTTAAAAATTAATATGAAATATAGCATTTTCGCAACAGCGTCTTTCCCAAATCTTTCGTAGGTATATTAAGACTTATTTTATAAAATCTTACATACATACATACATACATAGATTCACGCGTTTCCCAGAGGGGTAGGCAGAGACTACGGATTTCCATTTGCTACGATCCTGACACACATCTCATGACATGATCTCTGGCTTCATTCACTTTCATCACATTCCTCATACACGCCCGTCGGTTCAAGGTGCTCTTAATCTGGCCTTTGTCCAGAACGCCTCCGATCCGATCAAGAAACGTTCGCAATATAGAAATATAAAATCTTATGCAAACTAAAATACTAAAACAATGTGCCAATAGGAATATTTGAATATTATGTTCAATTTTTAAACAGTTTATGACTAGGTTTGAAATAGCGTTTAACCAACACGGCAACGGGGCAAATGTTTATTGTTAGTCTTAAATGATAATCTTAAATTCCATTATTAAAATTTTAATAAACGCGTTTATTACTAAGTTTTAGGACACCAAAAAGATGCAAATCGCAGAGTTTCATCAATCTGTCTCACGTGTTGACTAACGTAGAATATCTTAACTAATATAAAAGTCAAATATTACAAAAAAGAATCGGATAGCTACTGAACTCTCTCCACAGTTGCTCTATCTATCATGAACTCGGCGCGATATTATATCAAATAGAAAAGCTGGGTTATGGCTTCGGGTATTTAAACTTTAAAGTACCTACTGAAATAACGAAACCTAACCAGATTCGTGCCCAGCGTTGGGATATTTTATAAACAGAGGTTGTGATGTTATTTATTCTCGTTGTCCTCACAAACTATGTTAGTGGCACAGCGGTAATGAATGTGACTACTGAATATGTAATCTCGGGTTCTCGGTTCAATCAAGAATTTTTAATAGCAGCACGGAATCTAGAATTAGGTCTCCATATTCGTCGTTTCTGAACAAAATGAATTGGTTATATTATGAGAATAGACAAACATAGAATACGAATTGGCCGTTCATAGCAACAAAGCGGCAACTTTATATTTAAACCCCTATTATTGAGAACTGAGTAGCTTTTATATGCAAAAGTTATTTCCATAGAAATTCGTCCGTGTGGGCTAGGTAGCAGACGAAATCAATTATACTCTATATCTCCAATTCTATGTAACCAAATGAGATTAAATCTAACACAGATTAAAATAAATCCCAAGCTTTAGTAGTGTCGGGTTCAACCTTACTGTGAAAGAGCACCAACATTTTTAGTAGACTTTTGGACAACATTTCATATAAATCTATTGTTTTAAGTTTAGATCCCTAGACTAAATTAATAGCCGACCCAATTAGTTTTCAAAAATCTCTACTCTAAATTTTATATAATGAACTGGATAGTCCGCGAATAACAAAATATTGTTGCGGTTGAGGTCTTAGCATGTAACCTATGATACATAAAGCAATAAACTATATTTTGTAAGAACAATAATTAAATAAAATCAATATCTTTTAAATAAAACGATAATAATATATTAAGGTAGACATAGTTTTCTTAATACGTTATTAAATACAGCGATAATGAATCGCCATCTAAACCATGAGTGTTGCATGACGCATAATAGCTATTTAATAAGTTCATCGATATGTCCCCAGTGAAAGTACGTGACGAAGGCTTATGCTGAAAAGATGTGTAGCGCTATCTCAGACACGTAAAATAAACAAACGTGACCGCCGCGCCGGCCGCGACGCGCATTTTAATACACAACAGATACTTTATTAGTATACTCGTGAGTTTGGGTGCGATGAATAATTCATCTGTGAACTATAAAGTGGCATTATTTTCTTATTGATACACGCAGCATAAATAAATGTAAGTGTTTATTTTTGTGTTATTTAAAAACATTACGTACTAAATTATAAATAATTTTGGTGATTCTTTTTATATTTATTTACTTATATAAAATAATTTTCAAGTATTAACTTTATTAATTTATAAATCGATAACGTCTAAGTTTTTTATGAATTATAATGCAGAAAAATGTAAAAGCTCAATAAAAATTTTCCAAAAATAAAATAAAGAGAAATAAAGGAGTATAAGTTATTTCATAAACGCCGACGATTATACAAAATTGTTTTATAATAAATATATTTGTGTTCTGTTATTTTATATCTACTAGGAAATGTATACTTACTGGAATTATTACAAAAAGTGCAATTTTATTAAATAAGTCGCAAATTTATCAATCAATCACTTAAGTTACTTTATTTGCGAACCTGGGTAGGACGATAATGTAAAGGTTGGTAATTGTAAAACATCTCCACTTTCCACCAGTAGATACGCAAATATTTACACAATAATAAAGTAACTTTTTACAATTTACGTAATGGCAAATTTATATTATTAATGGTAATTACTTAAAATATTAAATTCGTAATCAGTAATATTAATACAAAATTAAATACATTAAAATTATGACAATATATTTAATAAAAATAGTTAAATGGCATGTTAATAATTATTAAAATATTCTTATTGACTGACTTTTATTTGGCAGTAGGTATAATGCTTTATGGGTTATTACGAGTATTCTCGTATTTTGTATTTTAGATTTTGTTTAAATATGTGCAGAGTTTCTATTTTGCACAGTTCAATTGACAATTTTTTGTATATTTTGATAGGGGTCTACTGGGTGGTTTTCATTTTATGCCGATGTTGTCTGCGTTTCGAAGTTTCGAATAGTTGTATGTCTGTCTCGGTGGTGCAGCGGTAGTGACTGCTATGTACGAGGTATAGGATTCGACTCGCAAGTCGGGCAAACAAACATTTATATAGTTTAAATTGTGTTTGTGCACTGGTGGGCTATATCGCCTGCAGAGATAGTTAGTTCCTGTTAAAGTCTTGACCAAAATTCGGTTGCAGGACATTATTTTAAGAGTAAATTCTTATTCATGAAAACAACTTCTAATATTTAAGGCTTGAAAAGGTTAGCAGTTTTAAGAACTTGAAGTGTTTTAAAGGTAACTTATTTTTACATTTGACTTTATTGCCTTTATATACTGTTTTTAAGCTTTGAAGACAGTTCCCCAATCCGAAGAATTGCCCTAAAATGTCGCGCAATGTTTTAGTGCTAATGCCGCATAAGCATAGAAAGCAGATAAATTTGTAGAAATACTTATTAACAATCGTTGATATCCTAAAGCACGCATAAGAAATGTAATTATTATTAAACTTTTAAAACACTAATTGAAACATGTAGACGAATGCAAGTTTATTTAATATAGTGACAAAACATGCCCAGCCAATAAAAAGAAATCATTATTTGACACATATCAAAGACTTTTTTATACATTTCTTTACATTAATTCTGATTGATTACTATTAAATATATTATAGTTTTTTAATAAAAATTGAAATGCATGCTGTATTCACCTATTATTAGTTATGCAATTAGTTTTAAACCTATAAATTGTGTTATACTGTGTAAATGAATTTTTGTATATAACTGTTGGTGAATCAAATAAATAAATAAATTAATTAATTAATTAATTAATTTTTAAGAGTAGGTACCTAAATCTTTTTTACGATACCGCATTCCAGGAAATCTCTAAGTACAAGTTTATGAAAGAACTGGAAGAGAAATGTAAAAGGCCATTTTTCTAGGCGCCTCCATTGAACCTAAGTAGGACATGGAGGAAGTGATGAGAGTCAAAAATAGGCAAAGACATCCTAACAAAATAATGTCTACGAATGTTAGGTATCAATTGTTAACTGTCTGAGCGCAAAGATTAAGTTAGTCACGTTTTACTAGATCCGACCTTCTATTTTATTACAGATTTTCGTAAAAAGTTAATTTTTATTGTATCGCTTTGTTTTAAGTTTAGAATATTAAATATGATGCAAGTATTTAATAGCCGTGAATAATACATAATACGATCCACTGTTATGCTCCGGTAAAGATAATACCTATTATCTTTACCGGAGCATAACAGTATAGTGTAGCGACACAGTAAAAAAAATTCAAATTTTTATTAAATATTAATGACAATCCTAACTAATATAATAAATGCGAATTCAAGTTCATTTGTTACGTTTTCGGTTTTCACGACTTATCTACTTGACCAACGAAAAGTACATTCGCTTCGCGGGGCTCCTATTTTTGGGTGGTTCCGAGACGGAATGCAGTGATTTGAGGCGTATAGGTGCACGTTATGATATATTTTAGTAAGCATATTTTGCTGTGCAATTAGTATTTTTATGGTAATTATATTTAATCCGTAAGATAAATACCCGCGCATATTTACCTAACGCAAAATGTTACTGTAGTACCCCTGAACAACGTTACATTGTTAATATAACTATGTACTATGTGTTAGGCTACAGTTTAATGTGACTGAAGTATTCATGGGCACCTAAACTTGTGCTTTGACTTAAACCTAGCATTATTATACATAACTAGCTGACCCGCGCAACTTCGCCTGCTTCATATAAAATAAATTTCCCCACTTTTTATCGCTGCTCTGCTGCTATTAGTCGTAGCGTGATGGTATGTAGCCTATTAATAATAAGGTACACGTTTTCGTCTACACGTTTCTAATAATTAATGTTAAGTTATATTGTAAGTATGTATTTCCTTTTTGAACTGTATCTGTGGCAAATAAACGGTTTTTCTTTCTTTCTTCTTTCTTCTTTCTATAGCCTTCCTCGATAAATGGGCTATCTAACACTAAAATATTTTTTCAATTCGGACCATTAGTTCCTGAGATTAGCGCGTTGAACCAAACAAACAAACAAACTCTTTAGCTTTATAATATTAGTATAGATTCTAGATAGTTACGCGGTCATGTCATCTTATTTTCAACCGAAAGTGATAACGATATACAAAAATATTTGAGCGTACTGACTTCCTATATCGATAGTCATTGGTACCATCATCACCAACAATTACTTTTCTTCAAGATTACCTAAACAAAATCGCCAATAGGCCAATAGCTAAAATAAAGAAGTTTCTCACCTATTGGACTACCGACATTAACTCATTCCAAGGACATGCATTCAGCTAAGCTGGAGGCATTGGCAAGAATACTAGTAATTGGTAAAAAATTATTGATAGTTATTTTGAGCGAGAATATAATAGCAATAATAAAAACGTAATCAACAATAACGGTAAACATTTATGCAATAATCCATCTATTTTAACGTACCCCAAGGTTATCTTTATCCATTCATTATAATAACTTTAACACAAACTTCTTCCAAAAGCCACTTGACCACCAAATCTCTAGTTTATGTAATATTGCCAAAATCAAACTGACTGATGTAGTTGAGCAATAATGCGCTTCGGACGGCAAGTGTTAATTGGTAAACATGAATAATGTGTCTTTTTCTGACAAGTCACGAACGCGAGACGACGCTAAAGGCCCCATTTTCATATTAACTATAAAACACGTGCTGACTGATAATCAATTCTTCCATACGTTTCTACGCTTGTTATCTTGATGATCATTAATAACAAAACGTTAGGAATGCCGCAAATTCAAACAATAAGTATATAGCAGAATTAACTGCGTCATCTAAATGAATATATAAAACACGTCATATTATCGATTAATCATTAGAAGCGATGCTAATATTTATTTATTTATTTAATTATAACGGTTGTACACCAATTACAATAATTAAAGATAGGAAAACATGAAACAAACACAAAATTAAAACAAAGATATAAAACAAATAAATAATTATATGGATACCAAGATAAACAATCATTCCTTCCTCTCACAACATCGCTGACACACTAACAATATATTCGAAATATGTATTTCCTATTGAAATGACGCCTTGTAAATTTTTAAATGTCCAATTGAGAGACCGTTAGACATCCACGCAGAGGTCTCGAGTTAGATTCCACAACGTCAGACTTTTTAACATGTTTACGAGTAGGGTTTGTCAGTATGCAGAGAATCATCAGTGTAGTGCCCTTACACTTCTAAAACAGCAATGACTTAGACCTTTGAGATACCTAGGTTAATTAAAAATGTATAAGATAATTAAAAATATTCAATATTATCATTAAATGTAATAATGTATCTTACAAGCTTGTAGGTAACTTCTCATACTATTTGTTTGGAAATGTAAGTCTCTAAACAAACATTGTAGAAATTGCGGTCGCCAGAGTATTGCGATGATTTATATTTCAAACTGTAATGAAATATAGAAACACTCATTCATTCAATTCAAATATATTCAACTGAGAATTCTATGACAGGTAGTTCATTTCTTTTGCACGCTTTTGTTTAGTGTTGATTAATAGTAATTATTTTATTTATGTTGAAACTACATTGCGGTTCTACTTTGCAAATGCTCGTTTCATACAATATGATTAATATTACCTACGTTTTATGAAATACTAGATGTTCTTGCGGTTTCACCCGCGTTTATCGTTACTGCGCAGCCGTGGGTCGTAGCGTGATGTTTTATAGCTTATAGCCTTCCTCGATAAATAGGCTATCCAACACTAAAATAATTTTTCAATTCGAACCAGTAGTTCCTGAGATTAGAGCGTTCAACCAAACAAACAAACAAACTCTTCAGCTTTATAATATTAGTATAGATAACGTTAGTTAGACCCATGTCCCATGTCACGCGTTGTCATTTACAAACTTTATAATAACGGATTTTGAAGGAAATCTTTACCCGAGGTGTGTGTGTATGTACGTGTGTATTTGTATTTTATACAAGTGTGACGTTTTTTTTTTAAATAGCCTTTGCCTAACTTGTAACTGTATAACGTGTATCATCATGATTATTTTTATGATTTATTTACTAAGGGTAAGTTATCTGTCATTGTAAACCTGAAAATTGTCGATACAGCGAATTTTTCATCGAATGGATGAGATGATTTTGTAATAATTGTCGGTAATGACAATAGTTGAAATAGTCCAGTAAAATAATGAAAAAGCTTAATAAATAGTAATATATTATTTTTAAATATACAGAATTCTAAACACAGCTATATTTGCATGTCATTATGTTTGCATCAGTAATAAGTAAGTAGGTGAGTAAGTAATATTAACATGCAAACATCAGAACCTGTTTTAGAATTGTGTATCTTCTTTTTTCTCATGATGCAATAAAGCTACAGCTAGAAATAAAACACTGGACAAGTGGCAGTCGGGCCATCTTACTGATGGTGCCGTTGCTTAGAAAAAACGTATGGAAAGGTACATAATAATTTATGTATATATTCTCATGTCTATTTCCCATCAGACGTAGACAGAGACTCGTCTATAAAATTTGTGTTGTAGTGTGTCTCCTCGATGAAATGAGTGTTAATACTCATTAACACTTATTTCGTCAGCTATGTTTTAAATCCTTTATAGGGACAGATAGGGAGCGAGCCTATTGTCGTCTACCAGATAAAAACTCCACGCTGCCACTACAGATTTCTGCGACAGAAAAATCCAAACACTTCGTCCGGTTCTATAACACATACATTGTTTATAACTATTCCAAATTATAAGTCAATAACATAAGTATAGTAGTCAATAAGATGAGCAGCTGTGGCAGACAAACTTACACAACTTACTTATGACGCGATAATCTCTTCGATTTTACCATTTTGGTGCGAGTCCCTAAAAATTATTTGCTGTTATAATTATATCGCTAATACTTTATGATCCTAAAATAGTACCACTCCTTACGGTCACACACTGTACAATATATCTATAAGTACTATTAAAAAATCCGTACCGGATCCGAATTATATTAAGCAGGGAATATGAAAATATCTACACAAAAATACATTTTCTAAAAATATATACATATTCAATTACAATCAAATATATCCACCCAAGTTATCAAATTTTACTAATTATTAAATAAATAACGTCACGTGCGAACTGTTGTCTAAGTGGACGTGTGGAGTCGCTGGCATTACCTAGTATTGTAATAAACGTATGAGTAAAATGGTATCGTTTAACCTAATCTATTCATAATTGATAATCTTTTTAAAGTCGTAAACTATTTGTGCCTAATTGGTAATTAGTAGGTAATACCTTTAGATATTAAAATTATCACTTCGTCGTCACGGGTTGTCCCCTGAGTGATTAACCAAATTTCTACATCCTTAACCTTGAGACTTTATTACAAATAACATGCGATATGACATTTATCACGCATCCTTTACAGGATGTACTACTTTACAATAAGCATGTCATACTTGTCTTACAGCTTCGTTACATAGCTCGAATTCGGGAATTACATAATGCTATAAGGAACTAGTTTACTGTTTCTGTGAATAAGGTAAACCAAGGTTATTAAATCACAATACAACAAGTCCATTTAATGATTCTGAATGACTGAACTTAGTCTATTAACCTTAATAAGAGTGCGTGACCTACTTTTTGTCGCAGCCGCATGATTATATTCTGTTGAACTGAGTTGCTCTGCCTATATGTATCTTAAGCTCACAAAACAAGATGAGTAATTATTAAATGCTTAAGATATGGCAAAATTATATAAATTTAAATATATTGACAATTCTATTTCACAGTCCACTTAAATTATCGCAATAGAAAAGCTTGCACCTTTACTGTAGGTTTAACTAAATAACTCAGTATTTGCAATTGACCCTTAATAATTTGTGGAATCTTTTATTTATCTGTACATAAACCATTCAACATGAACTCTTAAATGCATGATCTAAGTCTATAAACGTATTATGTTTTTGTCAACTACCCTTTATATACTCGAGCAAAATATAGCTTAATTTAAATAATAAGTGCTATAAGTATCACACTAATGTAATCTTGTGAAACCTCACACGATATTCTTTACCTAAAATTTATTAGGACGCAGAATTATAGTTCTTAAAGTAGCAGTAATTTACTTGATCCTAGTCAATGGTAGTTTACCTCAATAATTTTTTAATAAGATGGAGGCTTGACATTTGCATCCGTAAAGCTATTCAAAATAAATACCAAACTAATATCAAATTAGAAGATAGTTCGAATCACGGGCAGGCTAAAAGATAACGCAGTAGTAATAGTCTAGCAAGCAAGGGCGCCACAAATATTATCAGACAATCAAACACACATTCGTACAAGTCAGACGCTTGTTAACTGTATTAGAGCTATGAGTGGCGCTAAAATTGATCTATTGTGATTTACACAATGTAAGCATTATTATGTGCAAAACATAAATAAGACGTCTTGTCATCCAAAAGTATCGTTTGTTTAACAAAGTAATAAGTTTTCTTATTGTTGACACTATAATATGTAGTCCACACTGAGCACTATGACATTATAATGTCAGAAGGACGCATCGGAGGTGAAACAATAATTATTGCTAAAAAAGCCATTTGCGTCTAATGGCCTTTCCGACATCTATTCAATTATTATGTAATTAAAATGTATAAATATGAAGGGAAAAAGAAAAATAGAATATATTGATAATTCAACGATACTAAAAAGTATATAATTATGTATGTTTATTCATTGTCTAGTACCCGTAGTACAAGCTCTGCTTAGTTTGGGCTAGATGGTGTTGCGTGTATGTGATAGAATATTACATTATTATTATATTATATTAATAAACTCTAATAAATATACAGTTATATAACAGCACAAAACATGAATAACTATAAAGTGTTTTATGTACTCTCTTAAATATTTGTAATTATTATTTACAACATAATTATGGTGGCATTAAGTAACAAGAGACACCTCGTACAAAGTGTTTGAGCCTCTGCATTCTGCAGCCTCTTCACTAATTATTGTGTTACCACTTATTGTGTTAAGTGCTAATATAATTAGCGAGCATGAACATTAAAAAACTTTCTTTTAATTATTTTAACCAGCTAACGAAGTCCAATTCACACTAATCCTAATAATATAAATTCGAAAGTGAGTTTGTTTGTTTGTTACGCTTTCACGCCTTAACTACTCGACCGATCTAACACGTTGTCAGGGCAACAGAAGTACATATGATACCTTTCATCCAGAAAATACTTTTGCTAATCTAACTTACCTTAATCAACATATACGCGTGCGAAGCCGCGGACAAAATCTAGTGTCTAAATAATTAACACTTATATACTACACTTATATAACGATATGTTTCTTCCAAAGTTACCAATCACGGTGCATGAATTGATCTCTGTCGATTTAGCGGATTAGGTTGACCCGGCCCATGACAGCACTACAAGCAATGACATTAAAGAATGTCAATCCTTGACATGAGAACGTACTAACAAAAACAATAATTACTTCATAAAAGTCGTGTGTACTACCAAATGATCACGAAATGCCTCAGCGTTTATTTAATTACAGATTTTAACAATAAGTTAATGACTGTTGCCCAAATACTCACTGTCAGTCGTATGTTACATGTTCATACATTTTAGCATTTACATCATCATAAATTTACAGTGTCAAATATTTACAATCAATTGATTTTAAATTGAATACATAGCGGGTTCCTCCACCCGACTGCCAGCGGGGAAAATACTTTTAAGGATTAAGTTTAGTTAAAAGGAAGGTCTTTACATCGAGAGCACATTGGTTCGATAATTTGTTGCCCAAATAATGTATACTCGAGTTACAAACATTAATTTAATTTCAGCTTCTGAGAATACATATGGACCTAAGTATACTCCTTAGAAGGTACTATTTGATAGATGAAAACACTTTTATTTATTTTATATATTAGCACACAAGCTTTTTTAGTTGGGTGTGACATAAACGTACATAGATTCGAAGGAGTATAAGTCTTCAAATAAGTGTTAATTTCATAAAATATGTTTTTATACAATTTTGTCATACCTTGTTAGGTCAATGTAAAGTACTTGGTATAAACTAAACATTCCATGAGTCGTGACTTAGAAGCTAATACTAAGATCGGTCGCAAGTTTGGACGACTAAGTTGAATTAAGTTTTGAAGCATAATATATCGTTAAGCCTTAGATGCATGACAAGCTCAACTAATAAAGACTTAATTGCTCCTTCTGAGTCACGTATTTATGTTTGTACTTAATATGAATGGGCACTAAAATTTCGTTGCAAATGAGCAATCATACAAATAATAATTAATAGCCATTGATTTTTCTTTAGCAAAAACCGTACATACGGAAGTTTCAAAGAATTCAATCCATAAATATATTTTATCAATTCAAGTGATGTTTTACAAAAAAAATTGCCGTCTTTAACTATCTAATATACGTTTTTATTAGATAGTTAAAGAAAATCAATAGTACAGCTTTCTTAAGATATTGAATGGTACAAGACATACCCGGTTCAATATCTGGAGTATAGATGAGGGCCTGGTGCCAGCCTCGCCACACAGCATAGTCTAGTATAAATGATAATGGCGCAAGTGCTGGTTCAGGACAATAACCATTTACATCCATAGCTTGCGCAATAAGTATTGCGTAAAATAAATTATATAGTAAGTCAGCTTGCCTGTAACAGAGAAAATTATTTTATTATATGATTTGCAACTCTTGTGACAAATATAACTACACACATCCTTCACATCATCTTATTGCGCACGCAGAAAATAAATCTTATTACAGTATATCGATAATAATGTATAATGCCCTTCCAATGCGTCGCTTTTTGACATTGCTATATAGATCCTTAACATAAACATCTTTCATCGTTCTCTTTATATTCGTACCCTTCAAATACCCAAATACCGCTCCGGTAGGTGAAACTATATCTTATTAGCTTATTACGCAGTTTAAAAGTTCACTCGCAAGTACTACGAAAGAAAAGCAGTTCGATATATAGTGTCAATTCTAAAATAAGATATTATTGCAGTTAAAAAAAGAAATTTTAGACAAAAATATGCCAGTTTACCTCATGTTTATGCCTTTCTTGTATCACAATCATATACCAAAATAGCAATCTGATTTAGTCTTATTTTATTATAAAGTTTGTTCAGGCCGCCGAACTCATATCTCTCTCAATAAATACTGCTTCACACGTGACATGTTATGTAGTAATAGCTGAACGTATGTACATAGCTAGCTTTCGCCCGCAACTTCGCCCGTCTAGCTTAACAAATATTATGTAACTATATTCCCCATTCTAAAAAAAATTTAATTCACCGTCTGCGCACTTAGAACTTTAAATTCCGAGGATGGTTAGGACGCGCAAATGTGTAAAGATCAAAGCGGTGACTGCCACTCATGTCATTACGTAGATGCTGGCTTTAGTAGGTATCAGCCTCCACTTACTGTAAATAATTTTCGTAAAGTACCAATACCGAAAGATACCATCGGACACTCCATAAGACGCTATACTATCAACCAGCTGAGATATTGGAAGATAAAAATACAATATACGTAAAGTACGAGCAAAATCATAATATATTTTACCTGTATCTAATTTGATACCTATTGGTTTTGTAATCTGTTACATTTTCCTGTAGCTTTATCTGCTATAAATCACATTATTCTGGCAATATCTTTCAGTTGAAAGTTTAACGCAAAAAATTACAATAAACATACAAACTAATTAACAACCGGAATTTCATATTCTTGATATTAGTTAGCATTCACAAATCGTGTAAACAATAGACACCTCCTATCAATCATACCTATAATGCTATTTATAATCAAATTGATTAATGGAAAATTTCAATTATGTACGAGTATACCGTATCTAAAAGGGCTGCGAGACGGGCAATGTTTTACTACAATATGTTTACATTTGAATGTATCGGCTATTTCAAACAATTATTTGGGTAGCCGTATGTAAATATCGCGTGTATTCTATAATATTCTGTTATTGTCGGCAAATATATTGCAGCCAAACATTGCTAAGAAGCTAGTAAACATAATGTCCTTTTACAAGCCCTTTTATTCTAATGACAGATACAATAGCATCGAAATAGTTAACATACATATATGTACATACATCACTTCTATATATCCTCACATCAATAAAATATTTCGAAGAGATTAAGTGAGTGAGATTATGTCGACCTCGATGGCGTAGTGGTTAGTGTAACCGACTGCCACGCCTGAGGTCGCGGGTTCGATTCCCGCACAAGTCAATCATTTGTATGCATGAACATGGATGTTTGTCTTAGTCTGGGTGTTTCTATGTATAATATGTAAGTATTTACAAAAAAACTAAAAATAAAAGTATATATGTATGTTTATCCATTGTCTAGTACCCATAGTACAAGCTCTGCTTAGTTTGGGCTAGATGGTGTTGGGTGTATGTAATAGAATATTATTATTATTATTAGTATTAATAAAAGCACAGCAGGACTAACTCTTAAAGCCAGAACTTTGCTCATACCTACTGGATTAGTTCGACTGGGAGATGGCTCCATCTAAAAAAGACTGCAACTAAACAATTTTAATAAATTATTGGCGATTATGAATCCTAACTAGAATTATAAATGCGTGAGTTTGTATGTTACACTTACACGCTTTATCTACTCGACTAACCAATGAACAAAATGTGGGCAGTCTTTTAAAAAAATCAATAATTTTGTTAAATCCAAAGTAATAGTGAAAATCCTTAAAAGCAATATAATATTGCAGAAATCTTTCAAACTAGGTACCTATTCTAACGCTAAGGATACCAACGCCACTAGAAGTAGTCATTTTTAAATCAACCCGGAGCTAGTATCTTTTTCATACCACAGCTAATATTACATGAATTTCATCGGCTTAACCTAAATCCCACACAGTCCCTAAAATCGAATACGGCAAACATCGACGAACCAATTTGATTATTACGATAACTCCAACTATTGGAAAATATGCCGTCCTATTGGAAAGAGGTAATTAATAATAATAATAATAAAACCCTCTTACTCCTCGGACTTGGACAGTCCTTTTCTCCTCATGAGACTAACGCAATTTTGGAGGGAACAGTATACTAACTTTTAAATTACACCTTCACCTTGTGATATAAACAAAAAATATATCACCAGGTTAAATAAAAGCGCACAAACCGCAGGGCAGCTTGTGGCGAGCTGAATGTGAGTGGCGACACTGCGGTCCTGAATGTCTCAGAGAGTCGATTAGGGCCTCACCCTCAGCTTGCCGTTACTGGTTGGCTGGGGTGGAACTTTAAGAGAGCCCGTAGGACTCTCAACTCTGGCTTGCCTTGGTCGGCCGGTCAGAAGGAGGCCGCTAGAGCTATATGCTTGGGGTGTCATTTTTAAGGGCATAACTACGGTGAAACCCGCTCCGGGTCTCCGTTGTCACGAGACCCGTGATAGTGAAACCGGCGCCGCACCGCTCGACAACCCTAGCCGCTCGCACCGGTGTTGCCCTCTGCTGCTGGCTTATATGTCTATGGTGGCTATTCAGGGGGCCCATCTAGGGAGTTGGTGAGTCACCATCTGCCCATTGCATTGATGCTATTAGAGTATTCAGGGCAGACGCCGTTTTGCATCCATAGTTACCAATATACCGGTCCACAAAACACCCATACCCATAGTCTATTTATTAGAATACATACGTAGCAATAGTCCTATGCCTGCTGCGGCTAGTGCCACTGTCGGTGTTCCATCCCACCTTCAATTAAAACTCTCGCAGGGCCTCTTCACGTTAGACCCATGTCTCCGTGCAAGCCAGGTCCAGGTCCAAAAGGCCAGGTATTTTCTAATATATATAATATGTTAGAAAGTACATGTGATAAGAGAAACATAATAATACTTTATTTCGGACTCTGGGATCCATATACAAGGTTGACACATAATTAAGTAATAGTTAAAAATTTGAGTTAAAAACAAATTAAATGGCAATAACCATCCATCGTCGGTACGTTACAGTCTGCAGCAGGCGTTCTGAGAGACTCATAATGATAGTATTTTTACACAAGGCAACTCTGGACATAAAAGACGCTATTCCTTTACGCTGAATTGCATTAAAAGTATCAACGCGCGCATCAAAAAACATCCCGGACGCGCTACAGGTTCGTGATAACCTATTAAAAAATATAAAAAATTATTATATGCCACTTTGATGGAGTTGTGCGATTTAACAGTGTGTTCGGTCCAGAGCTGACATGTGTAGAACGTCTGGCAGAATGATCTAAAAAGTGTAATCTTTACGTCAGGCGCCGCATTAAAAAATCTTCTGGAAATCATATTGCCCACCACGCACAAAACACGTCTCTGGCGTTCTTTATCGGCATCATCAGTCATCTTAGACGGATATGACCAAGGTACCTGAAACTCTCCACCGTTTTAATTAGTTGTTCATTCAAACGCAATTCTGGTACACATTGAGGACCCTTTCCCGACCTAAAAATAACCATTTCCGTTTTCTTACTATTGTACGTTAGGCTATGCTCTTTCGCATACCGTTCACATACACCCAGAAGTTTTCGGAAGCCTTTAATCATGGGACTGAGCAGCACCATATCGTCAGCGTAGCTAAGGTTGTTGACATATCTGCCATTTAACCTGAGACTGACGGGCGTACCTCTCAGCTCCACGATCAAAGTTAAGTCCAAATCAAAAAGGTTTAAGTTTTCAGCCACTTAATATTATACCGTGCCTATAAAAAAATATAGAAAATTATAGGCACTCAAGTAATCTTCAAAATCATAAAAAGCGGCCTTTAATATAATAAACCTATACAATTTTAGGGAAAACTGTACCACAGCCGCTATTTAAGATAGCGTAGATAATTTACAGAACCCTACATTTTAGGCTGCTCGTTTTGCGAGACTTTTCTTAAATGTGTGACTGCTTGAACATTCTATTACTTCTTTCAAAACTAGCCTTTTGGTTGGCTCATACAAAAGTATGCTTAGAGCCGTCCCTAATCCTTGTTCAGTAATCCGTCCATGTTTTTATTCAGAAAATCAAACATTACTCATTTCATAAAATATTGCCAATGACATACAAATCTTTTATCCAGCAAACCGAATTATACCCAAAAGTCATTTCAGAAAGTCAATAAAGTCTGGACAAATATTTTAAATTGGGACGCCATAGCAGCAATTGCCTGACTCTCAACACCAATCATATAAAATATTGAATTATAGGGCTGTATGAGCAGTCCAAGACTATTGATAAGAATAATTGTAAATAATAAAATGTGTATCTAGGAATATAATAGCTATTAGTTATTTGTGCAAAACTAATAAATAATATATAATTAAATTGATTTACTTACCTGCACGAGTTGTTCTTGTACCCGGCGCCATTTTGACGCAAAGTGTCTTTTATGCAGAAACTACCACGTGGTGTATTTTTTATTGATGCGTTATATTTTTGCATCATTTTATCAAAGAAAATCTTAAATATACCAAGCAGCGTTTGGGAACAAAAAATGGGTTTGGAACGTTGAGTATATTCAACGTTACAAATTAAAGGGTATTAGGCCATCTTCGGTAACAAATACATTACTCCAATAATAAATGCAATTATTAATGAAACGTCTTTACTTTGATACTGCTCCATTGCCAATCCATTAGAAAAAGAGTCGTGTTATCAACTCAAAGACCTATCATATTGGTCACTAGCTGATAAAACAGCGCGAGACGCCCCTGTAGTCGCTCATGTACTTAAGAGACAACGTAACTCACATGTGCTTTTTCGGTGTGATATTTTGCATGTAATTAGCGATTTGGCTAGCAATTATTTTGTAACATTACTTTTACAAAATAATTGCTAGCCAAATCGCTTTAACTTGTTCAGAGAGGGCTAACTGCGATACCAAAGAAGCATAACATTCTAACACATACATACATACATATAGAATGTGTCAGAAATATTAGTAAAAGGGAAGAACTGATAAGGAAATTTGCATTAAACAAATTAGATGTGGGCTTAATCCAGTCTATCCTATCATATCCAAAGACTGATGTAGCAAAAGGTCTGTGTTCCTTGGCTACTGTTATATACCAATAATTTATAGATTTAGCTGTATAAATTGTCCTATTTTATTTTTGTGTTAGTTATAATAATAATAATAATAGGGTTGGCATGTCCATGTGGACAAAAACCCTTATAAAACAATAAAGATAACAAAAAAAACACATACATATGATTGCCCTATTATTTGATGTGATACAGCAACAGAAGCCAGCTAGTAGCTGGTGTGCAAGTATTGCATACAAAACTAATTTGGTTAAAATCAAGTATCCCAAGCGAAGGAGCCACTTAGGTACCATTGTGTGCCGACCTACTAGTGTTGTGTAATCTTTCTTTACAAACATTCAAACAACGGACACAAAGAACGCCTAGTCTAGGGACAACTATTTGTGGATCACACAAATTTTTGTCCCGTGTGGGGATCGAACCCACATCACTCGGCGCGGCGACCAGTGGCCAGGCGACCATTTAAACCACTACGCCATCCGTGCAGTCAAAATCGAGGTCTATCTGACGAACAGAACCGTCATTTTCCTAGGTCAGAAGGAATGGGACGGTCGAGAGATGTGGTGTGCAGTGTCCTACAAGACTCGGTTATTGTGCTACTTCTCTGAAACATTGCTACTTCCTAATCTGGGCATCCAAACGCGTCCTGCCCTTCACAATGATGGCGCACCGCATTCACAGATTGAATGTGGCGCAATAGAATATGGCCATCATGCTGACCCGGAACGACTATTGCTACTCAGTTCTGGGCACACCAACGATAAAGCGGAAGGCCCATCTATGAAAAGTGGCTAAAGGGATGGCATAACATCCGCAACAACCACATAACGCAGTATCTCTTTAAAAATTGTTGTTTTGCGTGATTTTTGCATTAAATTTCATGAGATGACACGGCCGGGTGTCACTATTATAAGGGGTTCTTTCATTGCGGCGATTGGGGGCAACGATCTCTCACGCCGAGTAAGAGAAGCTGTCACATTCTTTTGCAAGGTTGTGATGAAGGCAACAGAGGTGGCGAAAAGCGTTAACAGTTAGAGAATCCGTGCGCCCTGGCCGTACAAAACGCATGGAGCACAGCACAGGACAGTTCGTCATCCGATTAGAAACAGGCCCAAGACAGCGACGTGTTGTTTTCCACACGTATCTTCATTTGTTATCACCGTTAGTAGGGCCTGCCAGTTTATGTGATGGGCCGGTGCCAGCTGGGATCACGCAGAAATCCAAAAAGAACCCCGTGATGGTATTGCAGAATGCTATCAGCGTAATTATAATATTATGTCGTATAGTTTAAGATCAAGTTTAATTAGACACACATAAAGTCAGCACTCAATAAAATTCTATCTTATTTTTGATTAAGTTTTGAACGATATTTCATTATATTTCATGTCTATTTTTATTAATATTTTTGACCAACCAGTAACCATGACATTTTATCTAATTTTATTGGTGTGCCAATATTGTTTAATTAATATACGAATTATGGGATTTATAAATGACTAGGCTATACATGCGGCTTTTCTACCATGATTTTGCATAAGCACCTTATTTATCTAGGATACAAATGCGCCTTCATCACTCTTTGGTCTATAAACCAGTCTGAAAGAAATACAAACTAGCAAACACACTTTCGTATTTATACCAATATCGTACGCATACCCCTTATATATCTTTAATTATGTTATGTTTCTCATTCCTGAAATCGCAACTGTATTTTTTTTATCTTATCACCGGCATCGCCGCCGCGCCGTGGCGCTATGGCTCGAGCGCAGTAGGTACTACCGCTGTTATGTGACCCTGCTAATAAATATTTTTCTAATCTATTTAACTTTGAGTAGTGTTGCTACGGTAGAAAGGGATCAGAAAGAAGCTAATCCCAGACCGTGGCAAACACATATGACAAATATGCACAATGGCGATCTTTTCAAAATTGTCTTGAAACACAACAAACATTTTGTCCTGTCATAGATGTATCCCGTAAAATTTAGGAGCATTTGTTAACCAAGTCCTTATGAATGGTGATACGATACATTACTCGATGTTCTATTCGCCCAATGTGGGCTTTTAACTCTAAATATTCTAGGCAACATATATAGTCATGCATGCCAACGCCACACACCATTAAACAAAGAAACAAACATTTGAAATCACGGACGTATCCGCGGACGCGGCGCCAGTGCCGCACAGCGCACATAATTACATGCAAAATATCACACCGAAAAAGCACATGTGAGTTACGTTGTCTCTTAAGTACATGAGCGACTACAGGGGCGTCTCGCGCTGTTTTATCAGCTAGTGACCAATATGATAGGTCTTTGAGTTGATAACACGACTCTTTTTCTAATGGATTAGCAATGGAGCAGTATCAAAGTAAAGACGTTTCATTAATAATTGCACTTATTATTGGAGTAATGTATTTGTTACCGAAGATGGCCTAATACCCTTTAATTTGTAACGTTGAATATACTCAACGTTCCAAACCCATTTTTTTGTTCCCAAACGCTGCTTGGTATATTTAAGATTTTCTTTGATGAAATGATGCAAAAATATAACGCATCAATAAAAAATACACCACGTGGCAGTTTCTGCATAAAAGACACTTTGCGTCAAAATGGCGCCGGGTACAAGAACAACTCGTGCAGGTAAGTAAATCAATTTAATTATATATTATTCATTAGTTTTGCACAAATAACTAATAGCTATTATATTCCTAGATACACATTGTTTGGTTTATGCTACTAACTGGTCTTTCAACTGCATTATTTTACATGATATAACGACTGTATACTTAGTGTTGAGTATTCTCGACATTGCGCAACTGCGAACAACAAAGTACATGTTGTTATCTATCTTGAGCATATTTAACATTACACGGCTGAAAACAAATTATTTTTATTAGTTTACACGAATGGATTTTATAACAAAAAGTTTTTTTAAGTTTTATTATGATTATGCATACATACATACATAGACTCACGCCTATTTCCCGGAAGGATACGCAGAGACTATGAATTTCCACTTGCTACAGTCCTGGCACACCTCTCTTGCTTCATTCACTGTCATGATAATAAGCATTTAGCTGTTGTGCTAAAAAGTGTAATGTTTTCTTATTGTTACTATTTTATAAGCATGTGTTTTGTGAATATGTGATATTTATTTGCTTTGGTGTTGGAATGAGTCTTGCAAACTTTTTTTATTTGCTTCCGTTAGATTAAACCACGATAGGAGCGAACCAGGACTGGTGCGACTAGTTCCACCCGCACGCGCTCCTTCTGAGAGTAGCGATACTTTAGAAGATGAAGACTTGATACCAGAGCCCCAAAACGGTATGGCGAATGAAGAATCCGAATTTAGCTTAGAACCAAGGTCAGTAGATTCTTCATTGGAGATGTTAAATATTATGGACAACGAGGAACAAATCGCTAACCCACCGCATTTACCCATATTACTTTATGAGGAAGATACTGTTCCCTTGACGCCCATAATAAATCAGATATTTATATCAGGTACCAGCACGGAACTTCCAATACTAAATTCGCCACTTCTGTCTACATTACCACAAAATACACGTTCCAAACGTAAAGCTGTCAACAAACCTCTGGTCTCAACAAAAAGAGTGAAGAAATAAAGAAGCCACTAGATTTCAAATGGAAGTTAGGTAGATTTCATTACGCAGCCATCATAGAAGAATTTCATTTCACCACACCGACAGATGCTAAATCTCCTCTTGATTATTTCCTTACTTTTTTTCCTGACGATATAATTGATCTGATAATAGATCAGACTAATTTATATTCCGTTTAGTCTGGTCTCTCAAAATACATAAATGTAACAAGGCATGATATCTGTGACTTCCTGGCTATTACGATCCTGATGGGAGTAGTCAATATGCCGTCATACAGAGACTATTGGAGTCGACCTCTTAGGTATGCTCCCATAGCGGATGTCATGCCTCTGAAGAAATATGAACAAATTAGAAAATACCTACACTTTGCTGATAATAACGATGCCAACGATGACCGCTATTTTAAAATCCGTCCAATGATAGAGTAAATAAGACATAACTGCTTATTGACAGAGGAATAAGGGCGAGCAAGGTATAGTATCGATGAAATGATGACCCTACAGGGGTACTCGAGCCGGGAGCCAACGTCAGTATCTACCGAAAAAGCCAAAGAAATGAGGGTTTAAGATTTTTGTAAGAGCTGGCGTTTCTGGTTTCTACGATTTCATACCTTATGCAGGAGATGATACATTTAAAAGAAAATTGTTTAGTGATTACGAAAACAGCCTTGGATTAGGACCAAAGGTTGTCCTGGCTCTCGCAAAATCTATTTCCAAAAGGCCTTCGATATTGTATTTTCACAACTTTTTTACCTCTCTTGTGTTAAAACATTACTTAAGTAATGAATATGGTATATTTAGCCTGGGCACAATTAAGACAAATAGATCAGAGGCAGTGCCGAAAAGTTGCCCACCGATAAACAGATGTCACAAAAAGGTAGAGGCATAAGCAAGCAAGTTGTGCGCAATTCCGATAAAATTGTTGTCGTCAAGTGGCATGATAATAAGAGCGTTACTTTAGCCAGTTCTTTTGTGAACTCCTTTCCAACAGAAAAATAAAACGATATTCCAAGGAATCGAAATCGAGAGTAGATGTTGACAGTCCTCAAATTATAAAACAATATAACATGCACATGGGGAGTTTAGATCTTGCGGATATGCTGATTGCGATATATCGCAGCACTTTCAAGACCAAACGTTGGTTTAAGCAATTTTTTCGCAAGCTTAAGACATAATATATGTGTCAATGACGACTGGTTGTTATATAAGAGAGATCAAAAAGTACATATCTCCTACTAAATGTTTGCCACTGAAAACATTTCGTATTTAAATTTACAATGAATTATTGAACAAGAACAGGGTGCCTAAAAAAAATATAGATAATATTAGCAATATTCCTACCAAAATCATAAAGACACCAGCTACACCTCGGCCACCTGATGCAGTTAGATATGATAATACGGATCATTTACCAGTTTTTGTTAGCTACGGTAGATGCAAATACTGCAAAAATAGGTTTACAAATGTCAATTGTACGAAATGTTCAATAAAGCTGTGTTTAGTTAGTAAGCGAAATTGTTTTTACGATTACCACATAACAAAATATACATTTATACTTTTGTAGTTTATTGGTTTTATTTTATAACTACTTACCCCATAAATAGGTGATATTGAAAATACTCAACGTCTATTTATACCTACAGATCGTCGAGAGTACCGCAATGTTGAGTATACTCATAATTTATTTTGTTTTGTTGGACATATTTGAGTCATATGCAACCCACATATTTTATGTTATCAAATTTACGAAATTTTCACCAAACGTAACTTGCGCGTTAAAGGGTTAATTAAAAATGTATTCTATAATTTACAAGAGTATTTTGTCACAAAATGATTTGCATGTTAACTGTCACTATTAGATATTGTAATATTTATTCTAATGCTTCCTATGCAACTTATTTGAAATACTTTAAACTCATGACCTTGGAGAATCGTCGACAGATTTTAGACCATCTCTTCTTGTATAAAATTTATAATAGCCATATTGACTGCTCTTATTTACCTACTTGGTCAGATAAATATTAATGTGCCATACAATCTTGCTCGGTTGTCTAGATGCCATCCTTCCAACGCCAAAACCTCTAGGACAAATCTAGGGCATTTCTCATCTATCAACAGAATGCAAGTGCAATACAGTCGCCTGTCACGCCTGCCTGATATGGGTATAGATTTATCCTACTCCTTGCCCAAGTTTAAATCTATATTGGTCGACAAGTTTATGTAGAATTGAAAGCATTTATTAATTTTATTTTATTTTTTTATTCTAGTTTATTTTAATTATCTTTAATTATTCAAAAAATTATAATAATTATTATATTATGACATTATTTGATGATAATTACTGTCAGCGTTTTAAGATTTTAAGATTTTTCAAATATTGTAATAATTAATAACTTACTGTCATATCAATTTGATTTTTTAATATAATTTATATGTAAACACTATGTATGCAATTTGTAATGATTATTATTAGTGTCTTTTTTTATTTTAATGCCATTATTTGTTTGTATTTTGTTCAATGTAAGTAATGTCAATAATGTAATGTGGACATTATGCCAACCAATATTGTCCTACGGTATCTCTGTATGGGGTGGTGTCTGCAAAACAGGTTTGATAAAGTGGAAAAAAGCTCAAAGGGTGGTACTTAAGGTTAGTCTTTCATTACCATTCCTATACCCTATCAGAAATCTCTACAGAAAGGCAGATGTACTAACGGTACGTCAGCTCTATATCCAGAACCTTATTTTAAAACAGCATTCGTTACTCTCTTATGTATGTACATTTTAGTAACAAAAGATTAAAGTATAGTCTGTTCCTCAATTGAAAATCAATGGTCCACATCTTTCTCTGGCAAGTTTTTAGCTTTTTGGAACGATATATATATAATAAAATTAATGAGAAATTACATATATATTTATTGACAAGATATAGATGTAAAATGGTACTCACCCCATGCCTGAAATCGCTTAATTATGAGGAAACTCTGCTCCATATTCCCTCCTAAGTTATTAATGTACGACTTTCATCAGTATCACATACTCACACACACACACACACACGCACACACAAATAAAAGCACGCAGGCACACACACACATACACACACACACACACACACACACACACACACACACACACACACACACACACACACACACACACACACACACACACACACACACACACACACACTCATTCAAGACTTTACACACGTATGTTTTTTTATAACCTCACATAGTAATTGCTCACTAACATAATCTTTATTTTATTTTTTTTACGTGGCGTAATGCTTGAAGCATACCCCTCCGCGGGGGCCGGCGGAGGGGTTATGTCGGACTCGCCGGGGTAACAGAAAGATGTTAAGAAGATAATGTACCTCCCGGAATACCGACTAAACCTACCACGGTGTTCCTCGACAAAACCACTATCGACGGGGCCGCGCGAATCACTTGCACATGCGGTCGCGACCCCGCCGAGGTTTCGGCCCGCCGTATAAAACGGCAGGCCACTACACGAACAGACCTACCCAAAGGCACTTCTCACAAATTATCCCTACTGTCCCGTCCCCCCTAGAGGGGAGACGGACTCGACACAGAGGCGCGCGTGGGAACACGCACGCCGCCTCTCGGACCTAGTGCTGAACGGATAGCGGGCAGGACCACAAAGCCCGCCACCCCCAGGTCAATCCTCAGGGTGGCTGGAGGTCATCTCGTGCCCTCTGGCGCCCGGTTCTGCGGTTGGGGAGAGGGTTTAAACGCTCCCACTCCCGCTCCGCCGCCTCCTTGATGGAAATGACTTCCTCACAAAAGGAGGCGACGGCGTTCCACGACCTCTCACTCCGGACCATAGACTGAACTACGGCCGGGAGCGAGAGGGCAATCAATCCGACTGCCGCGATCAACTCACGGCGCTGCGATGCCCAGGCGGGGCAATCCGCCAAAGTGTGCAGCGCCGTGTCCACAACAACGTCGCGGCAGTCGCCGCAGTGGTGACAACCAGGC
The DNA here is from genome assembly GCA_930367265.1 of Catocala fraxini. Lineage (NCBI taxonomy): Eukaryota > Metazoa > Arthropoda > Insecta > Lepidoptera > Erebidae > Catocala > Catocala fraxini. The sequence goes on from OV884031.1 coordinate 11,601,732, forward strand.
GTCTCTAGCCGGCGTATATCAGTCATTACCTGTGTCAGCCGGAAGGTGAGGGCGCCATGCCGCCTCTCCAGCCACTCCTCAAACACGGGACTTACCGCCACGATCGTGGCGTGCCCGGCACTGGGATGCACAAGTCGCTCCTTCCACTTCTCCACTAGGACCTGGCGGAACTCGGACCTTGCCGCCTCGACAGCGGGAAGAATAGGTCCTTCGCCCCAAGCAAGCGTCTCCTGGCGCCAACGATAGAGCGACGCCAGGAGCGCCGCTTCCAGGTCCCATGGCATCGATCCGGCGAGGAGGCTCGCAGCCTCGAACGAGATCGTGCGGTAACCTCTTATCAACCTGACGGCCATGGCGCGCTGTGGCGCACGAAGCGCCGAAATGTTTCGGGCCGTCAGGCTGTCCGCCCAAACTGGGGCCCCGTACAGTGCCATGGACCGCACTCACTAACATAACCTAATTTGACTGCACACAACCCACTTATCTGGAGTCAGGCGAGGCTGGTAATCTGTAACAGAGGTCTACCTAGTATAGATACCAGTCTCTCATACAGATTCAACTCACATCTTTACTTTTATAACTACTCATAGATTAAGGACTGAACTTTTGTAAACCATTTCTATGTGAGAGAAAAATAAATAAATAATAATAATTATTATTATTATTAATGTCACTTTATCGTAATTTCTCAAACGAGCATAAATATATATTTTTTTTATTGTTAATGTATGCCTTGGCAGCCTGTAAGTAAGGCAGCATTAACTACGTAATGTATCCGTATTTATGTGTTATCACAATGTTTGTAATTAGTGTATGCTTTGTTGGTTGTCCATAAATAAATAATCTTACCTTTTTATACACATATATTATGTATCTTACAATTGCAATAGCCAATTAAATAACTGTTGAAACTATACCTACTACAAAACATCTATGCAACACAGTGTTTTGCTAAAAATATCGTTGTCTTTTACGAAAAATGACAACTGCGGACGGGCTGGTGGCGTTTTAGGACATCCTAGGTACATCTAAGTAATAAAAAATAATATAAATATGTAATGTCTGTTTTTGTTGCAGAAACCAGCGATGGCCCCTATTACGGTAACGGAAACACAATTCGAATCTTGCCGACACACAAATAAGTGGTTAGAAAGCACACTCACTCATCGTACTAAAGACAGCAGCAACGATGGAAAGAGTAGAGTATTTACAACGAGTACTTATGAGAAAATGTTGCGGCCAGAACCATTCTTTTTTAAACCTATACGGCAGTTCGAAAAGCGATTAGGATTTATGACCCCTCTTCGATGGATAAACATTATAGCTATAGTTACCCTCCACGTCGTGGCAATCTTGTATGCGCTGCACTTTCTGATAACGCGTAGATCTGTAGATCACTGGCTCACTGTGCCATACGGTATGTATCTATCTACTTGTTTAACTATATGCTATCTAATAGGTAGCAATACTCATATTAAAATACACAAAAAAGGCTATTAAATGTAGCTTTTATTTTGAACAACGTCTCTTACGGAGCGATAATCAATGTGTTTTTGGGGTAGGTACTTCACAAACTGCCTCTAAGGTATTATAATATTTAATTATTGTGTTTTTCTGGCGAGGTCTTCTAAATAGCCGTTGGTTCTGCGCCCGATCTCTCTCCGGTCGTGTCCGATTGCCATCCTGTCAAACTATAAGATTAAGGAATTCGAGAGGGCACTTCAGTTTGCGAACACATTTGTGCACTATTATATCTCTAGGGCAGTTTCCGTTAAGATTGACCGATGTAACTGAATATGTTTGGAATAAATATTACTTTACAAACATTTAATAAAGGTCGAAATAGTGGTTTGTGTAAGCGCAGACGCGTCCATAGTGTTGTGTGTTTGTATGTCAACGTTTTTTAATTATTTTAGGCTACTTGATTGGTCAACTAGCTGGATTTGGAGTAACAGCAGGAGTTCACCGCCTTTGGTGCCATCGCTCGTATAAAGCAAAACTACCACTTCAGTGGATATTAATCATATGTTACTCTATTGCTGGTCAGGTAAAAATATTTGCATTTTACATTAACTTAATTATTGTTTATACGAGTAATATGTCGTCGGAACGTACTAATTCTATTTATTTTTATAATATAATTTTAATGTAACATGTTAACATCGACTTTATGTACAGAATACGATTTACGAATGGGTTCGGGACCACAGAGTTCACCATAAATTTTCCGAGACCACGGCTGATCCTCACGACGCAAACCGTGGGTTTTGGTACGCGCACGTCGGATGGCTGATGATGAAGAAGCACCCTGACGTGATCGAGAACGGCTCCAAAGTGGACCTCAGTGACATAACCAATGATCCTGTGATCCAGTTCCATAATAAGTAATAATCCATAAATACAAATATATTTAATCTTAAGGAAACTACAGTTTATTTTTAACAAACAGATAGCCGTTTATTTGTGTTCATGGTTAAACTGCTCAAATTGAATTTAAGCAATGTATTACGAAGATCACTTTAACCTTTGAAAAGGACTTATGCTATTTTATAACGCAGTCAATGTCGCGGGTAACCTTTTTCATGTCGCCAAGGTACCACACAACTTAAAACCGGTGTAGGTAAGAAATTATTGTATCATTTGAGCACCCTTCAAAAAGCAGTTGCTCTTCTCCCAACACAAAGGGTAAACCTAACACTGTTCCTGTGTTTTTTAGGTATTGTCGGTAGAGGACTACCGACAGTACGCTGTCGTTCTTAGTGAAACATTGAAACTTATGTAAAATTAAAATTTTAGCAGGGATCCGGGATATTTTATTAATATATTATTTCTGCTTATTCTTCAGCTTAGAAGGTAATACTATATTAGATAAAATCTACTAATAAAACCTACTTCATGTAATAACTTCAAAAATAAATTTAATCTGCGGTATAATATTACGAATTCAGCTTAATGAGTTGTATTTTTTTACAGATACTTTTATTTATTCAAGATAGCTTTCTGCTGGGTTATTCCCTCCATAATACCCGCCCTGGTCTGGGGTGAGTCGTGGGAAATATCTATAATGTCCCAGTGCGTTCTCCGATATGCTGCAAGCCTCAACTTCACCTGGTCGGTCAATAGCTTTGCGCATTTATGGGGCAATAAGCCCTACGACAAGTATGTATTTACCAAACTATTCTTAAATATATATAATAATATACTTACCTCATTAAGCAGATGCGTTCATCACCTCCTCATTTATTAAAACCTTAATTATCAGTGGTAAAATTATTAAAAAAATACTGTATGCTGTTAGCATCTGTCATACAATTTACAAAAGCTATCATTTAAATGGCTGGCGAAATTGGAAAATTCGAGGCAAATATAATATAAAGAATATGATGCCTATCATAAAGTTTTGATGGATTTCTTTCTTAATAACTGATCGGACTATTTTTATAGTAGGTAGATGCTTAGAGTTTAGGACAAGCAAAACATTACTTCATGTGTTTCATTGGACAAATAACATAAACAATCAGGCTAAAACTTCGGCATTTTCGCTTTGTGGTAAGCTTCAAAATACCGCAATGTATATTGTTAAGGCTCACTAACTTACTTACTGATCACCTTAATCATATATCAAATTAACCTACACTCCAGTGGTACCTACGTACTTACATATTTTTATATGACTATTTTTATTAGCTAGACTGTATGTAATAGCCAGTATTAATAGTCCAACTGGCCTAAAATATTTCAGTATAATCTATAAATTATTTTAATAAATTAATACGTGAAGCAAAAACTTTGCACTCCTTTTTACGAAAATGTTACGGACGGAGGAGTATGAAATATGGCACTGTTAAAATTTATATGGAGAAGGAGTGGCGAATCCTAATATTTTAATAAAATATGCATTAGAAATATATTAAATTAATGAAAAAACACTACACGCACACAACTATGCATTTGACAAAAGTAGTATAAGTTTATGGTTTAAGTATTAGGAAGTAAAGCTCATTACTAGGTAAATACCGGGCAGATTTTTAGAAGCCGTGACGCTACCGAGAGTAATCTGGCAGAACAGCTTTGCCTGAGCCAGGAATCAATTCCAACTACTCACGATGGGTTCTCATCGTCATAGGTGTAGATGGGCCACATTTCTCTGAAACACGGAGAGAATAGAGTTGTTGTCATGAACATCTACGACAGTAGCTATTAGAATTCAGGACCCTCAAATAATCTGGTGTAACTAACCTTAGAAAATCACTATCCTTTTTGGTTGAGAAAGTTTGATTGCAATCACTCAAAATAAAAACTGATATTCTGTTAGAACTATACCTAATAGCTAGGCTAGAAAGTCGAACTAAATATATTTCGGCATATAAATAAAGCCAGAATGATGATGAGGCTAATGTCTTTATAGTACTGTCAAATATTAAATAATACTATTCTTTACAGAAATATAATGCCCGCAGAAAATTGGGGCGTGTCTGCCATTTCTATGGGTGAAGGCTGGCACAACTACCACCACACGTTCCCATGGGACTACAAAGCATCTGAACTCGGCATGCCTTTAAACGTCACGACGACAATACTAAACTTCTTCGCGAGGATCGGATGGGCATACGACTTAAAGGCGGCCTCGCCGTCACTTGTTCACGCTGTAGCAAAGGCCCGCGGGGACCCACAAGACCAATACGCTAGTCAATTGTTATAATAAATTAATTTATATGGCGCGGCGAATCTCGGTACCTACTTGATCTTTATAAGCTCATAAACTTAGATTTAAGTCCTGTATATATAATTACCTATAGTAATGTAATGATTTATAGATATAAGTAATAACGGTCTTATTCGTAAAATCCCAAATAAAGTTTTAATATGTTCAGTAGTTGAAAGTGAAGTCGTTCTATAAAAATAATTATTCAAAAACTTTCAGTATATCTACGCCATTGTTTGGCAAACTAACATTAAGTACCTATTGTGCATTTTATGAAATATAAATATAAACAGTTTGTAAGTTTTATGAATAAGACCGTACCACTTTCACCTAAATATATTTGGCCAAATAATGGCAAACGTGATTTTAGTAAATATTTATTATAAAATGTTAAGTAGGTACATAATTAGTGATGCAACGCATATTATTATTACCTAAAGTGCTGTAAAGGTACTTACCTACCTACTAGCAACACCATACTTCCGTATAACTTAACTCATTCATTGCCTTGGACCTACGTCGTGGGTTCACTATTGCCGCATTTGAGGGCAAAGGAACCCACGTCGAGGGCTCATATTAAAATATGTTTTTCTTTGCAAATACACAATAAAAAATAAAAATAAAATACTACAGTATATTAATTTAACAGATCTTCCTAATGCAGGTGTTGGTTTTTAGATTTAAACATATTTAATTATTTTATATTTTTCACTTCTTCCTAGATGCCAAGGACCCTCTGCGTGGGTTGTATAACAGGGCTGGTAAACAATAATAATATTATGCATACAACTTCAATTTTATTCAGGAAATCAACTTAATTCAAGCACATTTTAATTAATAATTATCAAATTAAATTTATATTAATTTATATGTAATATCGATGATTTGAAGTTATACGAATAATTTTTATTCAAACTTCGTAAATTATATAAACTAACTTGTGCTTATAATTTTAATTAGGTTAAAACATTAGTGTTTATCTTATATTATATACCTATCCAATTTTATTAAAAATATTCTTTACATTGCAATTTTTCTGCACTCATGTTGCAACCTTCGTATTCCGTCATAATACCAATTTCTCTTGTTGCGATAGTGGTATTTTTGTGGGTATATTTATCCATTTCTCTGGAATAGGATAAATCATCAAAAGGATGAGAATCAGGTAATTCATCTTGCGAGACACAGGTTTCCTGGCTGTCTGTTGACACCCTGTTTTTCTTCTGCAAAGTTTCATATTCTGTACACATATTCTGAGATTCGGGATTAACATTTTGCGTTTCGCTAATTGAGCTATTACCACGTTTGATAACCTTATGCTGATCTGTAAAAAGAAAGAAAGAAAGAAAATATGTAAATATAAAATTAGTAAATAAAAGGGTGTAAAAAATGTAGGTTTAGAAATACATTGAAAATATATAATTTTATTTGATCTTTCTAAAATGGTTGACGATTCATGTCTCGTAATTACAGCAAATATAAAAAAAATGTTTACTTAGCCATATCTTAGTGTACTATGTAGGTACATTCTAACTAGAAAACGGCACTAGAATACTTCCAGGAATCTTATATCTAAGTAGAAGAACTATGACCATATTCCTAATAACGAAAGGGTTTTGTGTTACGAGTAATTGCTGCATATAACAGACCCACGTCATGGGCTCACCCCAGCGCATCTATAATACCGAAGATCCCGCTAGCGGGCCCACTAGTAGAATGTAGGGCAGTATGGCATATTAAGCGAATATATGAAGCGTGTAAAAGTTATTAGGATGCGAATATGTCGCACCAGAAAATAGTTTTATATTTATATAAGAAACTATTTTCTGCTGTTAATGTGTTCTAATTTTATTTTGTATTTTGTTCGATAATAGGACAATGCGGTCTAAGTAACGTTTAGATAGCTATGTTATGGTCGTATTTTAGTGTACCCAATTTTACATGGTTGCTTGAAAGCCACCCGCTTTTTCAATTTTATTATCTGGTCTCAAGGCATTTAGGTGTGACGAAGCACATAATTAATAGCCCAATTTAAAAAAATTGGGTTTTGGCCGGTCCTCACTAATTAAACCATTAATGTCTAGTTAATATACATACTTAGTTAGATTCCAGTTCATACCACGACTAGAGAAGTGTTTGTATTCTTGCTGTATGAAGCTCCTTAAGTAGGCACTGTGCACTGATCTTTGCCCCTTACCTTAGAATCACAGCAACTCCTTTTTTGGGCGTAGGTACAACGCCAGAATTATAAGTAGGTACCCCTAGTGTCGCAAGCATCCCTAGACGAAGATGAGTCCCACACTAGTTTGTTATCTTAAAAGTATAGACAGGAAAAGTAAATTTTATGTATATTAAAAATGTAGAATGCTTCCAAATAATATTCGCATTATTTAAGTTTCAGGCGCTTAGCGCAGATGTCGTATTTTATGAACTTGCATACTTAGCCGCCTCGCATCGCGGAAAGTCTAGTAAGAATTCACCCTGCTCTGAATTAAACGTTGTAGTTGTGTGTAGTGTAATTGACGATTCACTATTCTGTCATTCATGTAAATTACATACATACATACATGTTTCCCAGAGGGGTAGGCAGAGACGACGGATTTCCATTTGCTACGATCCTGACACACTTGACTTCACGTAAATTAACCTTGAATAGCTTTAATAGGTACTTATTCTAATTGTAAAGGTTGTAAATGTGTATACTTACACAGCAGTAATGATAAATCGCTGGTAGTACATACCTGAGAGCTAATTTCTATCGAAATCGCTTTATTCTGCTATAAATCGTATTTAAATCGTATATAAAAACAATACTTTAATTAAGTATCTATACGTTTGTTAAAACAGGTTCAGAATCTGAAGAGGGGTATAAGAAATGTCTTAATAACGAAAAATACGTTTTACGTGACTTGACAGACCTTAATTTGCTATTTATTCTTATAGATCTTCGTCCTAATATATAATTACCTCCACACCGCGTGTACTTACCTGCTTATTAAAATAATCAAGCAATGTCAACGTATCATGAACGTCAAGATGGCGAGACCACGCCAGGTTTTCCGAATATCATGTGAATAGGCTTTAATATACTATTTCTACTATTTTATACTTTCATAGAAAAATTCTACACTCATACAATTTCAAAATATTCCACAAAGTGGTTCCGCATTTTTGATATCAAAATGGCGGGACCAATATTCAGTTAATGAAAACACATGGCGTGATCTTAAACTGAACGCATCATATTTTAATACGATATAGTATGACTACGTTTTAATCGTTATTATACATCGTTATTATAGTCCCCGTGACCATGGCTGCTGAAAAGCAACCGAAACGTCGGGGAAAGTGTAAAAATAAATGAAATCTAAATAGTTTAATAATAATTTAATTAGCTTAAAAATTAGTAAAGTTTAATAGTAGTAGTAGTGTAACAATTTTCAAAATTTTGTAATAAAGTGTCAAATAAACAACGCGATAAAATCCGTATATAGCAGTTTAATTTCAATGAATAATATTCGCGTAAATAGAAGACAATATTATCCTATTCACATGATTTTCGAAAAACCTGGCGTGGTCCCGCCATCTTGACGTTCATAACGTATCGATTAGTTCCTTCTTATAATTAATAATGTTTTGAATAATACGGTATTAATGATTATTTTAATAATAATATATTTATTAATTATTTTTATAATGATATATGTATTAGGTAATTATTTTTAGATAATTAACAATTTTTATTGATACCATATCGCTACTATGATATACAATCGCATATTTATTATTTTTTGGTGTCCTTAAAGATAGTACCGCGGTAAGAGAGAAATTAAGATCATGATAAGTTTATCATAGATATGTATGGACAATTGGACGTATACAATTATATATGCAAACATTTTTCTGACATTCAATGATTCCATCCGCCTTCGATTATTCGCATCTTCAAGATAATTAGTATATTTTTTATGCCTTGTAATTCTTGTATTAACTTTAAAACCTAAACTAAACTAAATATGATTTTATTGTTTTTGGAATTAGCTTCCTGATATTAATTGCAACGAAATGTAATAAACCACTATTGCAGTAAAATAAATAAGATATTTAATATTGTAAAGCTACATAGAAAGTTATGGAACATTTCTCGAAAATATAATCTCAATCAGAAAATATTAAATGTTCAATTTACGAAATAATCTAATGGAGTCTTCCAATCAGTTATTATAATAAGGGCAATTTTAGTGTAAATAGTCCCACACAAATATGATAATCATTTAATCTAAGTATTGTGTAACTAGCCTTGTCTACTACAACAATAAATACAAGATACTTAAACTTGGATTTTACATGATGCCTATGAACTGAATAAGTCACTGTTATGATACTTGTAATACAGAAAGGATGATACATTAAGTTAGCATGACACTTAATCTGTAATTCTGTTTCTAATTACTATTATTATAACATGTTAATAATATGTCATTATTACCATTAACAATTTATTTTTAGTACAAAGCTAATTAGCAGTCTATCATAATTATATTTTTTATGTCATTAATTTCGACACCTTATCCCAACTATTCTTACATTGCATTGCATTTAATTTTACAAATTATTACAGACAGTGTATATTGTCTATGACTTATAGAAACCTAACATTGTATGATAATAATAATTATTGAATAAATAAATTTACAATTAGAATAACATGTTTTAATTTTGATGTGACATAGTGATGAGAATACCTAGTACAGACATGGTAAATTAGTAAAATATAGAAATAAATTATCACAACTGTCTTAATACAATTGTCTGTAACTTTAATTATATAGTGACAGGTATTTATTATATGCCTAAAATATACTTTTAGAACTAAATAAAATCACAAATACAGCACCAACATGCATAAATAAAATAAAACACCTGTACCACTTGTCAACAACAGAATTAGAAATGCAAGTTCACATACATCATAAAAACAATTCAAAATATTTTACACTATTATTTGTGTGCTTTCTCAAAGAATCCAAGAAAATTACAACACTGATAGATAAAAACAACTATATGTAGATAATTACAACTTGAACATTTTGATTTTGATGATTATTGATCATATTAAATGAAAGTAAATATTTAAATAATTATGTGTTGTGACTTGGATATCACATTTTTTTACTATATTTACTGTTTTTTTTATGACATTAAGATTTTTAATTTATAAATATACATAATATACTTATATTGTAACGGTATAAATGTATAACATAATTACGCTCCTTAGTTATTGAAATTCCTTAATAATCCTGGCACTAAGAGATAGGTGGTTTCAGTCTTCAATTAATGTAAAGAGATCTGTAGTAGGCTTAACATGAATTTCTGAAGAGACAACTTCTATTTTATTATCTGTACTTATTTTTGCTTCTTTCACTGGCCTACTGTGCTCATCTTTAGCTGGCTTCCTCTTTAAGCTAAGAACTTTATTTGAATAAATACCTTCACATCCATTGTGATCACTGGTTGAAATCTTTCTCTTCTTAGTTTTAGTAACAACAAAGTCTAAATCTGTTGAGTCATCATCGAAGTCAGCATATACAGGCACAGATCGGCCACTTCTAGTTGATCTCACAGGCTGGACTCTTGTTGTTTCTTCAATAATCTGTATTGGTGGAGGCCATGCGGCAAATATAGCAGACTGCCTTGCTTGGCGATAAGTGTTTATAGACATAAGTTTGATATAAACAGCAAGTGTTCGAGCTTTTTCAGCTTGAGTTAAGGTGCTCGGTAGTAAGCTCCATGGCATACGCCTATCTTTGACATTTAGATACTGCCTTTTCATAGACATTGTTGTTAAGGTACTGGAGGAATTGTTGTCAGCCTAGAACAACAACAAATTTCATCAAAGATACTAATCAGCATGATGATCATTATATATTTAATATGGTAACCATAAACATGTTTGCCGGCTATACTAACTTTAATACGAGCAGCTTCGTCTTCTTTTTCAGTTGATTTGGAATTTTTCAAAGCTTTTAAGAGATCTCTCATTTCTTCTTTGCTCAAACGCTCATCTTCTAAACCAAAATCTAAAAACATAAGTAGTTTATTTCATAGGCATACGGTGTAAATGTATGATTTGATTTCGAGAGGCAACTAGTTTGTTGTAAGATAATAAGTTTATAAAACAATGAAAATAAGGAACAATAACTAGATAACAACATCACACATCAAATCTTATAATTTATATACATAGTTATTTATGTACTGACGGTATATTATATAAATTACCGATCAATTCAGCTTTCATTGACTTCATTTCCGAATCGCAACTATCATCAGATGACAATGCAGCAGGCTCCATTTTAGTTGAGTTTCGATCGTTCCAACTAGGTACTGTATTCATACTACATATTTAAACATGATAAAGAATAGCTAAGTAAGAGTATGGCAAAGTTTAATATAACATCAAACGCTGATATAAACAGAACACAAATCAAAATATCGCCCTATTTACAAAAATATGTAGTCAATGTCAATTTTGACGTTTACTTATTATTTTCTGTTTGTTGGCAACTATTAGAGATGCTCAAAAAATTATCTGGATATTCTTCTTCACTTGACACATGTTTTGTCTAATTTGGTTGATCACAGTAATGCTAGTGGTGATAGCAGCGCGCAGCGCTTGCGTTTCGATCCTATACTGCAGCAAATAGAAGATATAGAGAATGAATTATTGCTGCTTGTACCGATTTGCTTGTGTTAACGACCGGCATTTACACAAGATATTGGTGTTAATAGGTACAACCTCGAAACCGACAAGTCAGTCATTATTGCCTACGTTTGAGATAGATATTTCGATTCTTTCTTATTTATAATCTAAGCCAAGCCAGCAAGGAAGGTAAACAAATTAATAGTCATGCATACAAAACAATGAAATTGCTAAGTATTTTACTAATATAGTCGACAAAAGATGTACAAGGTTTAACGGTAAATCCAATAGCATGTAAAGTTCGTCAAGATATTTGAAATTGGCAAAGTAATGAGAATGAATTGGATATAACTAAAAGTGAAAAAAAAGAATCTTTCTTACAGTAAACATACGCACACACACTTTAGAGTAATAGGGCACAAGCATATAAGAAGCAGGTAGTAGAGTCTTACTAATTTCAGTATGAATGTGTCTGCTCGACCGGAACATTTCTGCCATCTTACTGAAAAATCACGCATCTTCGAATTATTTTATGCCCAATCCAAGATGTAAGGTTTCAACTCAAAATTCTAGAACGTTATGTGAGCCACCGTTGTTTAGGGGCCGGGTACCCTTTTGAATATAAATTCTAGACAGACCAATGCCTGCTTACAAGTGTGAGTTGTGACTATGTTGTATATAAATAAAGAAATCACGCTCGTATCTTAAATCGGCGCGTTGAAAAGCACAACGCGCAAGTTTCATGCTAACAGACATGTTAACGTTGATAAAAACAGCTTATACTAATTTTGCACTGTCTTACTAGTTTCAAATATAGTAAAACCCTGAACTTACGCGATAGGTGGGACTGAGCGATAACCGCGTAAGTCGAATTTGCGTAAGTCAGACTATAATTTCGCATATAAATATAAATTATTTTTAATTGAGGCAAGAATCTAAAGGAAATAATAATTCAGTCAATAATTTCAAAGAATCTTAGCTTATCCACATATAAAATCGCCAACTGAAGTTATTTTGATGTAGAAGGCTTCATAAAATCTAACAAAATACTTTGACGTCTCTAAGATTTTCCTCCCGCAAAATTTCGTCAATTCCTGGATATTAGTGTAGGAGCAGTAGTCTATAATTGAAAATCGAGAGTTGTGTGACGCTCAAATTAACGAGATTTGAAAATCGCGTAACTCCGGGTTCGCATAAGTCGGGGTAGCGTAAGTCAAGGCATTACTGTACTTTAAATTAACTCAGATATTTTTAAATACATTCATAAGCATTTTGCCACGTTTTGTACAATGTGATTGAATGTTGCGGCATGTTGGTGAAAACATGTTTTATAGATTCCAAGTAAGAAATTTGAAAAACATATTGCATACATTTTACTACGATGAGCAACGTGCAGAGTGAAGTAACTTTTAAAATTTAATTCTCCAAGCGAAAGATCTAAAAGATAACAGTCAAGCTAAAATTTTAATACCCTCTCTATTTATTAGCCCACTCCAACCTGCCACCACCCTGGCATCAAAACTATCCCGGGTGCATAATTAAATACGGTAATATCATTCTCATTCATCTCAATTCTCATTCATTCGTTTCGTTTTTAAACTGTGGTGTTGCAATGCTTGTTGCATTATTTTTTATTGTTGATTCTATAAATCATTGACATAGTTTTGTGATTTATGTTTGTAATGTAATCAGTACGATGAAATCAAAAAAAATGTTTTGTGAATTGAATTAAAATAGTTATTATATTAGTGAACCAACCTAATTCAAATTGAGTTGTACAAAATGGAAGAAGAGATAAGATGTTTTGTTTGTAAGGAATTCTACAGAGAACCAGTACTTCTACCTTGCGGTCATGCACTGTGTAGAGTCTGTGCAGTTAACTTACAGACTCACATACACGAAGCAGACAATTCAGCGGCATCAAATGATTATCAAGAGGCAGACAAAGCTTCAGTGTCTAGCGAAACTGACAGCGGTGTAGTATGTGGATCAAGGCCTAATAGTTACGCAGGAACCCCAGCTGCGCCTGTCTATTCCAGCGCTGCATTCACAATAGCATGTCCATCGTGCACCAAGTTAGTTTACTTAGATGATAATGGAGCTGAGGGTCTACCGCCGTTTCGCGTTATGCGTACTATCGTGGAACGATTCGGCGGTATTACCGGCACACCTCCGGCTGAAGAAGCTTGTCAGATGTGTGAAGGCGAGCGTCGTGCAGCTGTTGTACGATGCGAGCAATGTTCTGTGCGCTACTGTGCCGGATGCCGCGATGCCTGGCACCCAACTCGCGGTCCTCTGGCACAGCATGAACTGCGAGCACTCGGCACTACATGCGCAGACCATGGTTCTCCACCCGTCCTTTACTGCAACACTTGTTTAGTGCCAATCTGCCAGCGTTGCCTTGCTGAGAGACATTCTACACATGAAACCCAAGCATTATCAATTGCTGCCAGAGCTCATAAGGTAGGCATACAAATTTAGAATGTAGGTATGTCTTCTAAGATTGATATGTTATTATGCTATATTTTCTATGATACTGTTTTTGTTTTAGACTGAATTATCACAATCATTGCAACATCTATCTGAACAAGCCAAAGCGATGACAGAATACATACAACTGGTTAAGGGATCTGGTGATAAAATTAATGTAAGTATTTTAAAAAAGGTATCATGTACTAGGCTGTTCATTCTGTTTATGGCTATTATATCAAAACATTTGAAATTAACAGGAATCATGTGAAGAACTGGAAAAGCAAATTGATCAAGCATGTACAGAAGTAACTCGTGCCATAGACAGGAGACGTGATGAACTGGTGCGAGCAGCTCGAAATACACGAACACAGGCCATAACTAACATGCGCTCCCTTACATCACATGCTGCTCAAAAACTGCGGGAAGCAACAGCATTACTGCATTTCTCCATAGAGGCTCTGAAAGAATCTGATCATGCAGCTTTCTTACAGGTAAATATACATATATACTATGCAACATGACACAATCTATATTGGGCTTATTGTTTTATAGCAAAGTATAAATGTACCCATTACATAAATTTTGAAGTATTTATGGCAACTTGGTAAGGTACAGGGTTCTTAGATTTATTTTTACCTCCTGCTTTGTAGTATGTAATTTAATTTATCAATCAAGTTTAAAGCTTCAAGAAAATCTTCTATTCAAATATGTTTTATAACAAGAGTTGCCTTACTATATACAGTAAAACCCATTTAAGACGATTTCACAGGGACCCAACCAAAAACGCATCTTAAGTGAGAAAGCATATTATGGAGGATAGGGAAATAAAACATACTATTACATATTATGTTCTAATTTCGTATATGTAAGTACATATTAAATTATAAATTACGTTAAATACCTACATAGTGTAATTATAATTACGTTATTTAAAGAGTACGTCCACCCCCTGAGAGCACCTAGCGCAGTATGGCTGAGATGGCAAAGGGCTTCGAGATATAAAGGTTGTTTTAAAAAAATCAGATCAGTTACAAACAAAATGTTTAGATTCAAATTTTTTATATGACGTAATATGAATCTAAAAGTTCCTAAATGTATATGTATCTATATTAAAATCACAGTAGTTTTTTAGAAATCAGAGAGGTTTGCGCGCCAATATTGTGTTAAAAGCTCTGTTTTGACCTACTGTTTTCTTAAAAATAATGAATGAATGTACACATTTTTTTAATACATTCCCTAGTACCACTTATGGTTGTATAGTTCACATTTACGGCATTATAGAACGATTAGTTTTTATTCCTCTAGCGAGCAATTAACTCTGCCTAAACTACAGATTTTACGAAAATGCGGTTTTTTTTTTCTTTTTTAATCTTAATTTATTACAGAGTAATATGTTAGCCCCATCGTGGCTTATTCTAAGATACTAACTTACTATTTCATAATAGGCAACAGAGGAAGTCGTTGTTGTACATATGTATATCTCAAATAGGTCTAACGCCGCATTTGAAGTAGGGTCACTTAGGATATTAATGAAAAGTCCTACATCGTACACTTTAAGGTTATATTTGAACATCAACGAGTTCCTTTGGCGCTGATATTTGACACAATCCATCAGTAAGTGTTGGACATCATCAAGGACACCGCAAGTATCACAATCGAAAATGCGCAATTTAAATTCATCCGTTTTAAACTATTTATTATAAAAGCTCTTAAATTTCTCTTTAACATTCCCTTAATAAACAATTGAACTTTCAGATTTTCAATTTCTTTTTTATTATTTGTTATTTATCTGTAACATAATAGAACAATAAAAAACCGCGAAATCGGCTTCGTCGGAATAAACGCTTAAGCGTGATCGTATTAAGCGGGTTCGGGATATAATCTTTTCTATTTATAGTAATCTATATATTAATATGTGAAGCAAATTGCGCGGACGGAGGAGTATGAAATTTGGGACATTTAAAGTTTATATGGAGAAGGAGTGGCGAATCCTAATATTTTTATAAAAATATATGCATTAGAAATACATTAAATTAATGAAAAAACTTACATGCACACAACCATGCATTTGACACACACAGTCGAATCGCGTTCGTAGTATTTCGGCATTGTTCGGCTGCCGTCGTACAATTCTTCGTAACTCTGGTTACCTACCTTATTTATATGTTCTAAACAAAAAGAAAACTACGTAGCAAGCTTAGGAATATCGTCAATGACCAAGTATAGATAAGTAAATAATAATTTGTTTGAAAAATATAGGTAAATTAACCTTGGCAAAATCTTAAAGAAATGTGATTATAAGGGTAAAGTTATAGGGCATAAAACCTCATTAAGGATCAAACAAAATTGCATAAGTACATATATAAAACAATTTATTATTACTAGCGGTCGCCCAGTGGTCGAAATTCGATAATTATGGTCGAATTTCGACCACTGGGCGACCGCTAGTAATAATAAATTGTTTTATATATGTACTTATGCAATTTTACAACAATCTTTCTTATTGTCTGAAAGACATACAAATGATAATACTAATTAACACAATATAATCCAATGTATCTACTTGATTTATATGTATGAATAATTTGTAATCCTACTAGTACTTACACTAAGCATACAGGCTGACCTAATTCAATTGGCTTATCAGCTAACAACCCACTATAACATGTTGATAACAATTCTGTCATTTGAACTGAAATTGATGACACACTGTACTCATTGTGTGACTCTGATTACTTTTACATACTTGCATTTTCTAGTGACGCCCCTTTTCATCAGTCTTGAAAAATGATATCTGATTCAAATGATTATAATTTAATGAATAATTATTTTATTCATTTTAGTCAAAGTTCCCAATTTTACAATTGCTTCTTATTAATAACATAGAGTGCACGTATAGGGTTATTATTTTTTTTTTTTTTCGTTGGGGAATGCTTGAAGCATACCCCTCCGCGGAGGCGGGCGGAGGGGCTATGTCGGACTCGCCGGGGTAACAGAAAGATGTTAAGAAGATAATGTACCTCCCGGAATACCGACTAAACCTACCACGGTGTTCCTCGACAAAACCACTATCGACGGGGCCGCGCGAATCACTTGCACATGCGGTCGCGACCCCGCCGAGGTTTCGGCCCGCCGTATAAAACGGCAGGCCACTACACGAACAGACCTACCCAAAGGCACTTCTCACAAATTATCCCTACTGTCCCGTCCCCCCTAGAGGGGAGACGGACTCGACACAGAGGCGCGCGTGGGAACACGCACGCCGCCTCTCGGACCTAGTGCTGAACGGATAGCGGGCAGGACCACAAAGCCCGCCACCCCCAGGTCAATCCTCAGGGTGGCTGGAGGTCATCTCGTGCCCTCTGGCGCCCGGTTCTGCGGTTGGGGAGAGGGTTTAAACGCTCCCACTCCCGCTCCGCCGCCTCCTTGATGGAAATGACTTCCTCACAAAAGGAGGCGACGGCGTTCCACGACCTCTCACTCCGGACCATAGACTGAACTACGGCCGGGAGCGAGAGGGCAATCAATCCGACTGCCGCGATCAACTCACGGCGCTGCGATGCCCAGGCGGGGCAATCCGCCAAAGTGTGCAGCGCCGTGTCCACAACAACGTCGCGGCAGTCGCCGCAGTGGTGACAACCAGGCGTCTCTAGCCGGCGTATATCAGTCATTACCTGTGTCAGCCGGAAGGTGAGGGCGCCATGCCGCCTCTCCAGCCACTCCTCAAACACGGGACTTACCGCCACGATCGTGGCGTGCCCGACTTATAGGGATTTGCCCGAACTAGATTAAACCTGTGTTTCGAGCGACAACGTGCGTACATACTATTACATATTACAAATAAATTTACATTATAATAACTTATTAAGATTAATATGTAAGTTTAGTTTATTAAATGTGTTTATTTTTGTATATAGTAATAATATTAATATTTATCTTTATCTATTTACGAAATGTAATGAGATTACCTACATAATAATAAATGTGTAAAAAGCAAATTATTACTTTAATAGGCATAGAGTTATTTATACCTGTACACGCACAAATCGATGGGCAGAGATATATTTCGCCTGTTTATGATCCCATGTAACATTTCAAGCTTGTATCCGTTTACCAAGAACACTGACTGGCTAGGTGATGCTATTGAGAATTTCGCAATAAATTTGTCTGCCCCGGACCTTGCGGTCGAACATAGGCGCCACCGACGATGCAATACATCCAGCCATTTTCTGTTGTAGAATCCATTAGAACCATTTATATAGTAAAGTTGTCATTTGTAGGTGGGTAACATTCTGTCAGCACGTGCTCAAGAGACGGCGTCTAATTTGTGCTCGTCTTTGGATTCGCCGCCGACACCACCCGCGCTCACCCTAGACATCGAACCCGTCTTACGTACCGTCAGGAGTATGAACTTCATTGAGTGCATTCGTAAGTTACCATTGTAAATTCAGATAATATTTGAATCTAATATTTATATCTCTTTAACAATTTTTTTTTAATGTTCCCTTTGCATCCATGGATTATACAGCAGCAGAAAGTTCAATGCAGTCACCAGGTAAAATAAATAACTAAATTACATTATTATTTTTACATCACATTATATTCCAACCCTGCTTTGGAATACCAGTGTCTCCAAAGGATCATCTGAATGTTTTGCAAAGACACTTATGTGTTCTATATCAAGGATACTATTATCAAAGCATAATTCACTACAGTTTAAAGGACCATATATTCTTGTTTACTACTAGCAAACAGCTAGTAAATAAGTATATTAAAATTGTTCGGGTGTTAAACATTAATTTGATGGCAATCAATTAAATTTGTAGTTTTGAAGGCTAAAGCAAGCAAAAATAATTTGGCACCCAGATCGACGACAGACGATCAGGTGCAAAAGTCGAGTAGCAATTTTAAAAAGCGATAGATTTAGAACAAGTTGTACTTACGACCTTTTTCAATAAAATCATTGCACACACACACATAAACCCGCCTCACTTATACTGTCGCCTGTTCTAATTATGATTGTGAGTATTAATTTCAAATAAAGAACTAAGTGATGTTGTAGCTACGTTGGTAATAGTGCTATCTAAAATGTAACGTTTGTTAGTTCGATCGCCCCAGGAAGTGATAATCTTTATGTATTTTTTTCTTAAATTAGAAATATCGATGACTTGTTACTTTACTTTAAGACTTATTTAAACCGCAGTTATTCAAAAGATGAGGGTGGATTTAAAAAATATAATAATTTCTCACTTGAATAGAATTATGATGTTGTTGGTCGGTGATCTTTGTTACGAGCGTTTGTGTCATTATTATTGCAATCATTTTTTAATATTTTGATTGAAAGTTTACATTTAAAATGCAAACTAAAATCAATATTGAATCCAGGGCAAATATGTGGCATAATTATGGGCTTAATATATCTTAAATTGCCGACGAAACTGGACTAAACTTTAAAAGTAAGTTATTTTTTAAATATTATGTTATGGTATTGTGATTTACGATTTCGCTGTTAAGTAATCGCTATCTACGATTATGTCATAAGATTTTTGATTTTATTTCAGAGAAATACTGTAAGTCGTTGGGTGAAACGATTTGAAGAAGAAGGGAGCTTAAAAAGTAGGGTGGGAAGTGGAAGACCGCTTCTTATTAACCAAACTCAGCGAAGATGAATGGTGAATGCTTATGAATCAAAGGGCATCATACCAACGAGACCGTTGCAAACTATGTGTGCTAATATTGTGACCTTCATGCGTAGACGTCTCTTGAGCTGTATTAAGAACAATTCACACTAAATAATAAACAAAGTTGTTTAAAATAGGGGTCGTGCTGGTTGACGATGTTAGAATTGAGATTAAGTTTCAATCCTCTTTTCCTTGTGAAAAAGAATAATTAAACTATAACCTCAATAGTCATTATAATTGTCAAATATTATTTGTAAGTAAAATGAATCTAAATAGTAAAGACTAAAGATGTTCTTTTATTATAAGTACCTATTGAAACACTTACGGAAAATTAATAAAAGTTCATTATCGGTAATTATATTTAGACATTGTTTTTATAATGAAATCTTATTGTTATAAATTTAATAAAATTTTGTTGTTCTTAATTATAATTTGCATTTTGTTTTTATTTTATTAAAAATAAAAACAAAATGTGATTTTAAAGTAGTTAAACTAATTCTGATAAATATTAATTATTATAATAATAAAATAATTTAATTTTTAGTTTAATTTAAAAAAACATTTTTTTGTTTTTTTTTATCACTCTAGCGTAATAAGTATATTTGAAAATTACAATAATCAAAAAAACAAAAAGGAGAAGTAGAGGATCCCAGGATTTGAACCACCGTCATTATATTTTAGTGATAAAATGAGAAGACTCGTTGACCGCTCCGCTATCGCAGCCTGCGATACAATAGGCAAATTTAAGCATTCATTGTAAATGCGGACTAACAGAGATACTGTTGTTGAATATAAGGGATAGTAGTTATTATAGTTATATATACAAGAACTCGTTTTTGTCTCGCCTTGCACACATACGCATGACGAACTTCACCTACTATCATTACATTGAATAATGTTTCATTGTTTCCGTTAAAAACTTAAAACATCACACACAAACATATTTGCTCGGCTCGGTATGCGAATGTGTACCTTACGAGGCTACTCGACTTTTGTCTTTAACCGTACCTACTGTGTATCAGGTAGTAGGCAAAGACGATTTTACACTAGCTATTAACTTCCAGCTGGTCACTTTTTTAATCATTGGATTATGTTGTTTATAGAGACACTAGATGTGCCCGCAGTTTCAACCGCGTTTATGATGACTGCGCCGTACCCGTGGGTTCTAGCGTGATGTTATATAGCCTTTAGCTTTTCTCGATAAATGGGCTATCCAACACTAAAATAATTTTTCAATTCGGCCAGTAGTTGAGATTAGCGCCTTCAAACAAACAAACTCTTCAGCTTTATAATATTAGTATAGATATAGTTCAACAGCCACGTACGTGCCTTGGTAGCGCAGCGATAGTGACAAGAGCAAACAGATAGACGCAGATAGCGACTTTATTTTATACTATTCAGGAATAGGTTAACTTTATAAAATATAAGTTGTTGGAGGTTATCTCGTCGTTAACGGTACCCCGGTTGTAGTTCCCACGTTCGTTCCCATGAGTAAGCTAAGAACGCATTACGTCACCGCACTTAGCAACAGTACTTGATCTAAGTTCAAAGTAAACCATAACTTAAATAATTACCATAAACCTAAAGGTGACGAAATACTAAGTTAATTGATCCTGTCACTTGAACCAATTAAACAAGCAGCCCGTGGGATCTCACACGGACAGCACACATGTATAAGATTTAACCCCATATAAATCAATCTGTTAGGATACATTGATTTATATGGGGTTAAATCAGAATGCTAGGGCATTAAGTCATTCTTTTGTCAACTGCCCAACAAGACTGTACTCAACTTGTGTTTTTAGTTAAATAAAGTATTTATTTATTTTTTAACATAAACCAAGTGTTTATATTTGACTAGGTATATTGCGATATAACGTGTATTCGTCATCGCTCAGTAATGGGATATGTAATTCCAACAGTCAGGTATTGTTCTGTGAGTCCAGCTTTGACATAAATGAGTTTGTAGATGTTCTGAATGTTCGCTCCATTAATGTTTTTAATAGGTAGCGATAATCTTTTCGATATAATCCCAGCAATGTAATTCAATTGTTCGGACAACTGTCCTGGTAAATAGTTTCATATTAAGATTTCCTTGATAGATGTCTGTCAACGCATCTAAGAGCATCTCTTGGTTTCTCCGCAAAACTGAAAATAACAAGCTGGCAGTTAACGGTCCCGCGTTAACGTTCATTATTTTCATAATTTGAAACCTGTTTTCCAAGACGGTTGTTCTATATTCAGTTGCGTTTATGAATTGCTGAATTACTTCCAGTTGTGATTTCATGAAATTCTCTTTTTTCTTAATAATATTGTTTTCTGACTCGAAGATAAGTGTTTGATTTTTGATGAGTTGCAGTAAATATTGTTCATTCGTTTGGATTTTTAGTATGTCCTGAGCGTATTTTTCAGCAAACTTGCTATTCAGTACACCGAACAAGGTACGTGCAAGGTTTCCTTCGCCGTCGACGTAGCCGCGACGCTTTCTTTGCTGATGTTGCGACAATAATATGTTGTATTCAGTCACCTGGCTCATTTCGAACTTTAATTGTTGTATTGTAGAGTGAAAAAGATATGGAAATCTACTTTAGTACTTAATCTATTTCACATTAACTATAACTCATGTAAGTTTAAATGTTCAACTAATTTGATAAATAAATATATTCATTCATTCAGTGACATGGTTCAGTAGACATAGTCTCGCATAGTTGAGCTAAACAATTGACGAACTTCTTGACCTTCATAACAGGTAGTTAGATTATAGTATACCAAAAGTATCCATACGTCATGTATTAGTTGGATATTTCCGACGGGGTCAAAGTACGCGGGTTGGTTTTCAGATAATGGCGTTACCTTGAAATGTTCCAGAGGTGTTGCTAGTCCACTTGACAGCGTTGTAGACGCAACTAATAACACCATAAGCAATCCGTTCATCTTTTTCAGAGTATTCCCAGTTCGTTTGCTCTCCTTATGGCTTTCCTTTTCTATTACCGGATCCATTGTATCGATGTCTTCGCATGCCTCGTCTACAGGTAGCGGTGTCAGTTTCATAATGGGTCTTTTTAGGACTCCGTTTTGCGTTTTGAGTGTAACAACTCGAACTAAGTTGTCGCAGCCTGGGTGTAGCTCTAATACGCGACCCATCGCCCATTTGCCTGGAGGTAGGTTGCTTTCCCTCACGACTTTCTGTAGGTTTTCCTTAGTATATTGCTACTTGTTTCGGTTGTGTAGGATATGAAGGTGCTCTTTCGACCTGCGATCCCAATAATGGCGGTGCATAAGTTCGATAAGTTACCAGTGGTTTCTGGTGTCCATATATTTCAGTTTTTCGGGTTCATTGAGTGGTAATGACAGCGTCGGACTCCCCGTGAGAAAGTGACCGGGTGTAAGGTAGTTCAGGTCCTCTACATCCTCGGACAATGGGGCCAACTTCCAGCTGTTCATGCATGCCTCTATTTGAGTAAGAAGCGTTGCGAATCGTTCGTAGGTTAGCTTCTGTTAACACACACGTTTCAGATGGGCCTTCATAGATCGGGTAGCAGCTTCCTATAGGCCTCCTGCTAAGGGCCACAATAGAGCGTTAAAAAGCCACTCAATTTCAAGGTTGTTGATTTCTTTATGGAATTCTGGAGACAGCATTGTTTTATACTGCTGGAACTCTTCCTTTAGCACGTTTACGGGACCCACGAAGTTCGTCCCGTTATCGGAATACATGTGTTTGGGCGTTCCTCTTCTTGCACACATTCTTTTGAATGCTGCGATGAAGGTTTACATTGGTAGACAGGTCCGACACAAATTCAATATGTACTGCTTTCGTCCACATACATATGAATATGGCAATATAGCCCTTGCAAGTCTTTATTCTGCGGCCTTTGTTTATTTTTCATCCACATGTCCCGTAAAGTACACACCGGTATGTGAAAACGGTCTTGACGGAGTGACCCTTTCTTTAGGAGGATTGCCAGTCAACTGTTCAGTTCTCGTTGTTGCGTAACGACGGCATCGAACGCATTGTCGCAGTGTCTTTTTGACTGTTCGATTGCCGCTGACGATCTATCCGCACCGTGAACAGTTCGCTGATGTGCCTTTTCAATTATTAGCTGCGTCAGTCTTCCTTTGCTTGGGAGGAGAATGGGATGCTTAGTTTCTTCAGGCAGGTTTGATTGTTTCAGACGTCCCCCCACACGGAGTATTCCGTTCTAATCCAAAAACAGATTCAGCTTCAAAACGGGGCTCCTATTGGGTCGTTTACCAGTTTTGTTTAGAGATATTATTTCATTGTCGAAATAATTA
The DNA here is from genome assembly GCA_930367265.1 of Catocala fraxini. Taxonomy (NCBI): domain Eukaryota; kingdom Metazoa; phylum Arthropoda; class Insecta; order Lepidoptera; family Erebidae; genus Catocala; species Catocala fraxini. Next base: position 11,625,589 of record OV884031.1, read on the forward strand.
TCTTTAACAGATTTTATAACTATTTCAAATGCGTTGTTTATTTCTGCGAAGTGTTAGTTCATTGCGCTCATGCGACCTGCATTTGTAACGTAACGTATCAGAAAAACGTACTATTCATACGACTATTCTTGTAATACGATCTATGTTGCTATATCGCTCAAGTAATGAATTAATTAATTCATTTTTATTCGACATGGGTTCCGTATTCTTTGCAGCGTAACAGTTTGTTAAACGACCTTCGATCGTAACATAAGTTTTCTTCGTCACTTAGGTTTGGTCTTCTTGTCGTCTAAGCCACTGCGGAACTTACACCACAAGGTAAAGTTGACCAACTTTGATGGTATGGTAAAAGTCCTCTTGACACGCAATCAGCAGGATTTCGCTACACTTCACGTAACCCCAGTTTATCGCAGGCACTATCTTTATTATTAGCGATGTTCTGCTCGTTATATATTTTCCATATTTTGTTTGGCTGCCTTGTATCCATGCTAATAGAACTTTAAGAGTCGGTCCAACAGGATATCTGTAGATCGTAATCTTCAAGAATCTTGGATGTCTTTTGTATCAATTTTGCTAGTAATACTGAGGCGTTTAGTTGGGTCTGGTAGATTTGTTCTTGAGTGGTGCCACTTTGGTTTTCGCTGCGAGTAAAGTCGTTTCATATGCACCGGTCGGTGACGTAGTACGACTGTATATGACGCATGCGTAGGTTTGCTCGCTCGCGTCACAGAAGGCTTGCAGTTCTATTGTTTTATTGTTGTAGTTTTTTATCCATCTTGGTAAACTGATATTGTTTATGTTTGGTAGATCGGCTTTAATTCTCATCCATTCTCTTTGTACGCTATCCGGCACATTTTCATCCCAGCCAATGCCCTTACAGTTTTCACTCCATAATTTCTGGAAAATTAATTTTGGTTGTAGGGTCATTCGGAGCCAACCAACCTAAGGATTGTAGATTTTACTTATTTCTGAGAATAATCTGCGTTTAATATATGACGTTTTTGAGGTTTTAGACACTTCGATGTTAAAGAGGAATGTGTCGCTTGCGTCATTCAATACAAGGCCGAGCGTTTTGCTAAACTCTTGTTGTTTGAAGCTAAAATCGCCAGTGTTACGTTTCTCTTTGCCTTTTAGGTCTTTGAGAACAGATGTTTCATTCGAAGCCCATTTTTGTAGAATGAAACCGCCTTTCTGTAGTAGCTCGTTAGGCTCTTTTTGTATGAATTTAGCGCGTAGGTAGCGCGATATTTTGCGGATCCGATGGTTTTGATGACCCGTCATTACGTCGTCTAAGTAAAATTCGTTTTGTAACGCCTTTTGAGCTAAGGGAAAAGTGTTGCCTTCATCCTTGGCCAGCTGCAAAAGAGTGCGCATAGCAATGAAAGGAGCAGCCTTGGTACCTTAGGTCAAGGTACACAGTTGTATCTCTGTTAGGGGTTTGCTTTCGGAGGTCGTCCAAATAATTCTTTAAAGGTCTCGCTGATCTTGATAAATAAGAATATGAAGATACATTTTTTGAATGTCAGCCGTTAGGACATATTGATAAGTTCGTCTTTTAATGATCAAGGAGAATAATAATATGTCCTTTTGTAGGTTAGGTCCGTTTTCCATCAAATCATTGAGGCTGTAGCCGGAGTCTTTTTTCATCGACGCGTTAAAAACAGCTCGTAGTTTGGTTGTGGTTGAGCTCTCCCTTAAGACACCAACTTGATATTTTGAAGGTATGTCCAGCTGTTTGTGTTTATATTTGAGTTAGGGAGATTGTTTACAAGCTTACGCATAACTAAACCTTCTGTTTGGAAAGTATAATCAAAATGGATAGATTTACATTCCAGTTTGATCATACCTTTGCTCGTGTCCATTATCGTACCAACGACCGTTACGGCGGCGTTCATCTTGTTTCGTGGTAAGTTCAATCGCTGAGCCGCATTTTCTGTAATTAGGGTGACTTGAGAGTCTTGATCAAGTAATGCTCGAAGGATGACGTAATCACCTTGACCATGAGTTGAAGAGTCGTCAGGAGAATCTCTTGTTCACCGTTCATATGGTTAGACGTTCGCTCAGCTGCCTGTGAACTGGATGACCTTGGTTGTTGCCCTTTCAGATTTTCATCATGAAGTAGCGAATGATGTTTGTAGTTACAGGTGCGGCATCTTTTTGTTGAAGTGAATTTATTGCTTCCGTGACTAAACAAGCAATTTTTGCAAATATTTAGTTTGTTTGTTGGACGATTTCGCGTTGCGACATCTATATTTAAAAATTTAAAAAGCATTGTCTAAGCGCTTGATCGTTTTTGCAGAGTGGACATTTATGTATTGCAGCATGGTATGTCTTTGTCCATATCTGCGTCTTTAAATTTCGTTGACTTGGAATTATTATAATTTTTATGCGAAATATTCGGTGAATAATTCTGTTTCTGGCTGCCCTTTTGGATCTAAATGTTTGCAATGTCATGAATTTCAATTCCAAGTACTCCATAAACTCGTTTAAGTCTGAGAGCTCTCTTGAATGTTTTATGTTTTGTATGTAATCTCCATAAGTGTCGTCATCCACATTCGATAATTGTAAATGTATAATAAGTGGACCCCATACGAGAGTATTACTGTCTATGTTCTCTAGCGCATTCAAACACTCTTTCGTGGTATACCATGCAGCCTCTTCAAATTCGCTGAGGTTGATTTATCTATAGACGGCTGATTGGGAAGTGTGTCTATATAGGAGATGAAAAGTAACAGTTTGTTGTTATAGCGATGCTGGATAATCTCCATGCACGAGTCCTAATTTTCAGCATTCACAGGAAGGTGCTTAAACAACTTTTCTGCTTGCCCTCTTAATTCTGATTTCAGGAACTTCATTGTTTGACTTTTGTTCAGCGTGGGGTTGTTATAAATCATCTCAAGGAATAAATCTCTGAAAGATATCCAGTTGTTGTAAGTTCCATTGAACTCCGGCAATTATTCGCGGTGTTGTCTTCTCATAATGGGATGTTTCAAAGATTTTCCGGCTCAAATCTACCTTCAAACTGTCGTAGACTCGCTCCCAATAATCGAATTTTTCTTTATACTTACTATCATTCCCTTGGAGTGAGTAGCTTATTTGCCAGTGGATCTTATCGATTAGTTGATCTTCTAATTGCCATTTCTCCTTTTTTTCGTCTAGGTTAATCTTATAGACAGCTCGTTGCAAGGCGTTAAGGTTACACCATTGCTAACGTAACAACGTTGACAATTGCTTGTCCAAATCATATCCGGTTGTTGCTAATGGTGTTTCGTATTTTTCTGGCGTTTTAGGTTTAGATGTATACCCGAAAACCCTGGTTCGCTTATCAAATCATTTCGTAGTTGATTCATGGAAAGCATCGTTTCGTCAAAAATGCGTTTCTGCGCGATCTCGAAAATGTTTTCCCTAAAGTAGTCATGGTCGCTCTTGACGGACTCATACTTCTTTATAATCTCGTGATTCGTTCGAAATTCATTTCACAGGGATTGCAATGTTTCGATACGCTTGTTAAGGTAATCTATGGAGTTCTTCTGAAGAGCTTTGATCTTCTCGTAACTGCATTGTTGCTTGTTAATAAGCTCCACAAACTGGAAGTAGTTTTCTTCAGACATAGTTGATAGCTGAAGTTACGTGTATAGTTGCAGTGGACGTTATCCCTGTCAGATGTTTGTTGTTGTAACTGTAGGTAATCTCCGCTGGTTCGTCAGTCACCGATACTCCGTGAAGTGTTTACTCCTTTACGTTATGTGCAACGTCTCAATGTTGCCGGTGAGGCCCGCTTGTGGGAGGCCAACAACACCGATTTGCTAACGTAACTGGAAAGTACTAAGCTAAGCGCTCTGCCGATCAGGAGACAAGACGAACCGACACTAAAAAAGGCTCGAAGGACCAAAAGATGTTGGGAGTTATCTCGTCGTTAACGGTACCCCGGTTGCAGTTAAGTTTGTTATAGATAATACACACGATATTTCAAACCACTAGATAAGTTCATGAGTTTATTAGGTATAGTTCACAATAGTTGTTAATGTTAAGTTATCTGAGATCATAAAGTGTTATGTAATGTTATTGATTCGACACATACACTATAGCGATGACGCTTCCCACCAACAGGTGTATGAGCGTTATTGGCTCGTACATAGGTGTTTGATAAACTTCATGAATTAATTTAATTTTAAGAACCGTATCAAGTTTATATAAACAGCCTACAAAATCTTTTAGAACTTACCAAAACTGTAATATTTAAACTAAACTAACAGTTTAAAGATTCATTTTCATTGGTCGTTAGATCCCGCAATAAGGCTCATTTACACTGGTCGTTAACTCCGTCTTTATACCGCATGCGAGGAGTGCCCGAATATGGGATTAAGACTAATGAAAGTGCGCTATCGATATGCAGCACGCGGGTATTCCCTGTACGCGGTATACAAACAATGAAATTTATCGGTTGGTGTAAAGGAAGCGGGGTGTGAGGATACAGTTTACGAATGTTCTTAGACGTGAATTGACGCTGCGCAGGAGCAAAATGGCTGATTTTACCGATATCCAAATCCTTAAACTTCGCACCCAAAATCTCTTTTCCTTTTTATTCAATGGAGCTAATAATTTCTTGTTTATACCAACCGATGAATGTCATTGGTTGTTAGGCAGCGTGCGGGGAATACCCGCGTGCTGTATATCGACTGAGATATCGATGGCTCACTTTCTCTAGTCGTTATCCCATATTTGGGGACTCCCCACATGCGGTACAACGACTGATTAAAACCTATTCTACAAGGTCGGGTCAACCGCCCAACCACCGTAACCATACTTGAGTCAATCAAACTGCACGGTGGTTCTACACGATCGCGTGGTTGGAAACAACTTCAGTTTTAACGTGAGCGGCGAGCAGTACGCACGTCGATGACGTTGTCTCAGATCAGATCTCTTTCAAATACGTAAAACAGTTCCCATACTGTCTATCTACCTAATAAAAAGATTGTCAATAAAAAACCTAATTTAATAAATACCTACTTACATAATCTATTATGTAGGTACTATATAATAATATTAATTTTACCTTCTTCGCTTTCCCTTTGTAAGCGGTACGCATTTATGTTCTATACGTTTTTTGTGTGCATATCAGAATGGTCATGGCAATGGTCACTTTGTTACGAATCAGCATGAAATAAGAATGTATCAAATCTACCTTTAATCTACCTAAATCTACCTATAAAGAAAGCAATTCTACCTCTTTGAGTTCAGAGATAGCTCAAAAAGAAAGTGCGGCGCCAACCTGACGTTAGGTCCGCGGGTGTATTCCTGTTTCTGAACGAAATACCAATTGTTCAGTATCGATTCTCTTTCATATAAATCTACCTGTATACTACCTTACAATACTACAAACAAATATTAAATCTAAGGAATTAATAAAGCGGCATTTGAAAATAATAGTAAGAAATTATTAAGCGCCTGGCAAATTGATAATAGCAATTAGTGAAAAGATAGGAATCTAACGTTTGATAAACCGTTGGACTGCCACGCAGAGGTCTCGAGTTCGAACCCAAGGCGCGCATCTCTGACTTTTCGTAGTTATATTATTATGTGTATTTAATAGTTCATTATCGCTTGCTCTAACGGTGAAGGAAAACATCGTGAGGAAACCTGCATGTCTAAGACTTCTCCATAATGTTCTCGAAGATATGTGAAGTCTGCCAACCTGCACTAGGCCAGCGTGTTGGACTATGGCCTAACTCTTCTCACAGTGAGAAGAGGCCCGTGCCCAGCAGTGGGACAATTTAATACAGGGCTGATATTATTTATAATCATCAGAACTTAAGTCCCACAAACAGGGAAGATCTCTGTAGAGTTCTAAAAACTCTGACAAATTTGCACGCTCGCTCGCCATTACGCGTCCACTTCGCGCAACGCGTCGATTAAAATGAATACGCGCGGTCGGGCAACAATCTTCCACACGCTTGATTTGTCAACTCAACGCCCTCTATTCGCCGCTTGTTGCGATACAATCAAGGTCATTTGGATGCCAACTCAATTTGGTTGTCCGACCAACGACCACACGATCAATTTTGGCGTTAGCTCAACCAAGTTTGACGTGACCGTAGTTGAGTTGGGCGCCTGATCCGACCGTGTAGAAGGCCTTTTAAAAGCAAAAAGGATATTAGGGGATTGACAAAATTGCATGAAATTATACCAATGCTTACGCAAGGGGATAAAATAATATGTACCTAATCTAATACAATCGATTTTACCACTTTTCACCCAATTAGGGATGTAATATAAAAATACTCTTAGTAGTTATCTATCTTAGTACGACCCGACCGTGTAAAAGGCGTTTAAAGGAATAGTGAAAATGACCCTGCAATAATAATCACATAATGTTATTAGCGTGCAGCGTAACTGTCTATTAGTAACTAGCTGACACGCCGGACACGCGCAACTTTGTGTGCGTCACATAAGATCATTTTTTTTGGTCATCGGGTTTCATTGATGCTCCGCTCCTATTGGTCGTAGCATGATATTATATAGCTTATAGCTTTCCTCAAGAAATAGGCTATCCAATACTGAAATATTTTTTTAATTTTAACCAGCAGCTCCTGAGATTAGCGCGTTCAACCAAACAAACAAACTCTTCAGCTTTATAATATTAGTATAGATGATATAATATCGGTGACGTCACATTACAATTTGGCGGGCATGTTATATATAGAGAATAACTGTATGTGTGTAGCGCCGGGCGCTCCGGAGATGGCGGTGGAGGCGTGCGCGGCGCGCGGGTGTTCGTGCACGCTGGCGTGGCGCCCGCCCGCGGCGCCGGCCTCCGTGCGCGGCTATGTGCTCGAACTGGACGACGGACTGGGCGGACCCTTCAGGGTATGTCTTTGTTTTAAACACTACGCCCGCGCTACCAGTGTCATGTGTGATCCCTGTGTTGCGGGGATTTTACAAACACTTTATTAATGTAACATAACTTTACGAACACTTTATTAACGTAACATAACGTTGACGTTAAGTTAAAGAAAATCAAATCAATTTTACGAATAAATCTTAATATAGTGATGAATGACTCTTTTTCTTCAGTCTTCTATGTCCTTTAATAAATTTTGGTTGGTGTTGGGTCCCAGGCCGACAGTACTTTTTGTTCTTTTGTAAAAAGCGTTTTTAAAGCACATAGGACATTGTTTGTGTTAGTTTTTTTTATTTCTTTTTACTAACATAGTTTGTAAGAAAATTGTTACTAACTCATATGGATTATGTCCGAAATAAATGTTTTATTATTATTATTGTTTGGTCTGCACGTTTTCGTTAATGTCATTCTGCGACTAAAGCTAATCATGGAGGCTAATAATGAATGGCGTTTAATATACCAGACAGTGGATTAACACACATAGAAAAAATTTAAACATAAGTTGTATTATGTGATTTGTTCAAAGGAGGTGTATTGCGGTCGCGAGACTGTGTGTACCATAGACGGGCTACATTATGCGTCGTTATACAGCGCCCGGGTAAAGGCATTTAACGGCGCTGGGGAGGGGCCCTACAGTGAGGTCATCGGGCTGCAGACTTCACCTGGTAAGTGAATACCATATTAATAGTCTGCTAACGTCTGATAATGTTCCGTTCCGTCTGAATTTTCCGTTTTTGCCTTTGCCTTTGCCGGCAACGAACTTGGATCTAGAGACCTTATTACGAAAAACTATAATATCGTAATAAAATTGTTTATTATGCATTTTATAATTAAACTGATTATTTATCAAATTTGATCAGTTTGATAATAAAAATGATGATGCGGCAGGAGATCGATTATATCTAATCAACCGAACAGAAGATTTCAAAGACATATATATATATATACTAGACAATATCGGGACGAACTTACATTACGTTCGTCCCGATATCTATCCGTCTGAATATTGAAATCGAGTACCTACTTATTACCCGCACTATAATAGTATGATACTCGATTTGAATAATTGTACTACCTACTCGGCGAAACTGAACTTCGCGATATTAGAATAGTCTAATACCGCCAAGTTCGGTCTCGCTGAGTAGGTAGTTCGAAATACATCACGGTGCAATTTTTACAGTCCGAGGATTTGATCAATCCTTAAATAAAATTAATTACCAGATAATCGGGCCTAACTTATGATTTGGTGCGTTCAATTGTGTCTTTAATAATAATAATCATTAAACACCTATTCCCATAGACCAGATTAATTGAGTTCCATATTTAGCAGTAGCCCATACCTGCCGCGGTAAGTGTCTCATCTCTAAATTAGAACTCACCAAGGGCCTCTGCACGTTGGACGCATGACTCCGTGTAGAAGAGAAAATATACAAGAAAATACCCATAGAAGAGAAACAAATAATAATATATTTTTTATTTTATTTAATATAATATAAAGGTCTTTACAAAGAGACGTATACAACAACTGTACGTATACAGAAAATAAAACGGTACAATAGATAAATATGTAGGGGAACGTCGGGTATATTGGACCGACAACTAAATTGGACAACCCTCGTATCTCAAAGAGTAGTTTTTCAAATTAAATATTGGTAGCACTGGTTGACATGCACCTAACTTCATTACACATCGGCCATATTGTTTTCGTTGTGACATTTAGCGTCGTGTTTTGCTTTTGAAATGATAATTTTTAAATTCTATTGTTCCGTACTAAGAGTATAACTATGTTAAAGGTAAGCATACAGTGTTTCTAAAATGTAGTAAAGAAGCGTAATTTATCTACAACTAACATGCATTAAACAATTTCCGGTATTTGTAGGTTACATCTTATTAGATTTTTTTTTATGACATATGCATCCGGTTGGTTAAAACGGACCGCCCGCGCCAGTAGTTAGATAAAATGGACTGGAACTGAACTAACTGGACTGAATAGACTCATAGTTTTGGATTATTCCGATAGCAGCCTAGAATCAGAAGACAAAGAGAATGAATGTGGCAAATGCAAAATAAATTATTACGATAAAAATGGTCCCAAAGTCGATTGGCTACAGTGTGTGCGTTGCCAAAATTGGAATCACGAAACTTGTACTCAAAATCCGGATATTTGCGGTCATTGTACTATGTGAATCCTTATATTGTTTAGAAACTATAATTTAGAGTGACTATTATGTATAGTTTAGTTTTTCCGCTTATAGTTTTTTTTGTTTTACCTTAAAGTTTATAAAGGTCCAATTTAGCTACAACGTGGTCCAAATTACAGAACGAGTCGGCTAAATTGGAACAAAGCTTAGATTTCACATATTGTTTATTTTTAAGATATCTTTAAAAATAATGTTGATTAATACATAATAAAAGTAAAGCCTAATAGTTGTTGTTTTATTTCATACAATAGACATTTGTAAAAAGAAAATGTTTAAAGCGCGTCTGAAAAAAACGATCCAAATTACCAGAGTTTCCCCTACGACTTAAGAGAGTTGTGTGTGTGCAGTGGCGTGGTTCACGTGGGACGCGCGCTGCGCGGAGGGCGCGGGCGGCGCGGGCGTGGCGCTGAGCGCGGACGGGCTGGGCGCGGCGGCGGGCGGCTGGCAGCCGCGCGTGGCGCTCGCCGACCAGCCGCTGGCGCGCGGCCTGCACTACTGGCGCCTGCGCATCGACCGCTACGACGGCGACGCAGACCCCGCATTCGGCGTGGCAAGGGCTGACGTCGCCAGGGACAAAATGCTTGGTGCTTATTATAGCTATTAACCACTGTTGTCAGATCTTTATATCGTACGTGAAAAAGTAGCTTTCGACTTCCGACATAAACACTACACAGTGAGCATTAACTTGCACCTAGAAAATCTATTTGGCACTATATCATTATAACGAGCCGTGATAAACAAAAAGACGTTCACTTAATTCAGAATGCAACTAGTTCTTAGAAAATTCCGATATCTTCCGACTCCGTTGACAAACGACTCCCCATTATATTTTTATTGCAAACTATGAAAAATATGACATCGATATTAAAGTCATACCGTACGATAACAAGTACATACAATGTCAATAAAATTAGCTATTCAACCGAAAAAAATCGTAATAGAATTCTCCTGACGATCAATAAAACTTCCTAGTTAAACCGGATACTATAGTTTGGCTAAAACCGCTGTACGGCGCCTTAGATATGTGCGCGGCGAGACGGGGGGGATTGCCGTGAGCGTTGACGAATGACAGCGGCCTGTTAGCCTGCGTTCCCTTCTCCCCCTCCCCCCATCCTCTCCCCGTCTCGCCGCGCACATACCTAAGGCGCCGTACAGCGGTTTTGATCAAACTATAACAACCAGCCAACTGGTACGCAATCAAAATCAAAGGATTGATTAGCTAAATAGCAGTGGAAAGTTGCTTAAGATGAAAATATGTTATAAAAAGAGATCGATATGAGAAGCATAGCCTTCCATTGCGATTGGATCAGTTATGTAGAAATTCGGTCGGAGTGTTGTGACAAACATATTGGAAAATGAATATGCCTGTAGTAAGATTGCCTCGTGTTTGTAGGTAGCGACGCTTTGGGATGGGCCATGTACATCGACGGCTCGCGTTCGTGGTTCGTGCACGGAGGAGCGCACGGCGGGCGCGCGGCCGGCGGCATCGCGCGCGGCGCCGCCGTGGGCGTGCTGCTCGACCTCACGCGCGGCACGCTGCGCTTCACCGTCGACGACCGGCCTCAGGTGTGCGCCACTCTACTACACTATGTCTTATCGTTATTGTATCATCGCGCGCGGCGCCGCCGTGGGCGTGCTGCTCGACCTCACGCGCGGCACGCTGCGCTTCACCGTCGACGACCGGCCTCAGGTGTGCGCCACTCTACTACACTATGTCTTATCGTTATTGTATCATCGCGCGCGGCGCCGCCGTGGGCGTGCTGCTCGACCTCACGCGCGGCACGCTGCGCTTCACCGTCGACGACCGGCCTCAGGTGTGCGCCACTCTACTACACTATGTCTTATCGTTATTGTATCATCGCGCGCGGCGCCGCCGTGGGCGTGCTGCTCGACCTCACGCGCGGCACGCTGCGCTTCACCGTCGACGACCGGCCTCAGGTGTGCGCCACTCTACTACACTATGTCTTATCGTTATTGTATCATCGCGCGCGGCGCCGCCGTGGGCGTGCTGCTCGACCTCACGCGCGGCACGCTGCGCTTCACCGTCGACGACCGGCCTCAGGTGTGCGCCACTCTACTACACTATGTCTTATCGTTATTGTATCATCGCGCGCGGCGCCGCCGTGGGCGTGCTGCTCGACCTCACGCGCGGCACGCTGCGCTTCACCGTCGACGACCGGCCTCAGGTGTGCGCCACTCTACTACACTATGTCTTATCGTTATTGTATCATCGCGCGCGGCGCCGCCGTGGGCGTGCTGCTCGACCTCACGCGCGGCACGCTGCGCTTCACCGTCGACGACCGGCCTCAGGTGTGCGCCACTCTACTACACTATGTCTTATCGTTATTGTATCATCGCGCGCGGCGCCGCCGTGGGCGTGCTGCTCGACCTCACGCGCGGCACGCTGCGCTTCACCGTCGACGACCGGCCTCAGGTGTGCGCCACTCTACTACACTATGTCTTATCGTTATTGTATCATCGCGCGCGGCGCCGCCGTGGGCGTGCTGCTCGACCTCACGCGCGGCACGCTGCGCTTCACCGTCGACGACCGGCCTCAGGTGTGCGCCACTCTACTACACTATGTCTTATCGTTATTGTATCATCGCGCGCGGCGCCGCCGTGGGCGTGCTGCTCGACCTCACGCGCGGCACGCTGCGCTTCACCGTCGACGACCGGCCTCAGGTGTGCGCCACTCTACTACACTATGTCTTATCGTTATTGTATCATCGCGCGCGGCGCCGCCGTGGGCGTGCTGCTCGACCTCACGCGCGGCACGCTGCGCTTCACCGTCGACGACCGGCCTCAGGTGTGCGCCACTCTACTACACTATGTCTTATCGTTATTGTATCATCGCGCGCGGCGCCGCCGTGGGCGTGCTGCTCGACCTCACGCGCGGCACGCTGCGCTTCACCGTCGACGACCGGCCTCAGGTGTGCGCCACTCTACTACACTATGTCTTATCGTTATTGTATCATCGCGCGCGGCGCCGCCGTGGGCGTGCTGCTCGACCTCACGCGCGGCACGCTGCGCTTCACCGTCGACGACCGGCCTCAGGTGTGCGCCACTCTACTACACTATGTCTTATCGTTATTGTATCATCGCGCGCGGCGCCGCCGTGGGCGTGCTGCTCGACCTCACGCGCGGCACGCTGCGCTTCACCGTCGACGACCGGCCTCAGGTGTGCGCCACTCTACTACACTATGTCTTATCGTTATTGTATCATCGCGCGCGGCGCCGCCGTGGGCGTGCTGCTCGACCTCACGCGCGGCACGCTGCGCTTCACCGTCGACGACCGGCCTCAGGTGTGCGCCACTCTACTACACTATGTCTTATCGTTATTGTATCATCGCGCGCGGCGCCGCCGTGGGCGTGCTGCTCGACCTCACGCGCGGCACGCTGCGCTTCACCGTCGACGACCGGCCTCAGGTGTGCGCCACTCTACTACACTATGTCTTATCGTTATTGTATCATCGCGCGCGGCGCCGCCGTGGGCGTGCTGCTCGACCTCACGCGCGGCACGCTGCGCTTCACCGTCGACGACCGGCCTCAGGTGTGCGCCACTCTACTACACTATGTCTTATCGTTATTGTATCATCGCGCGCGGCGCCGCCGTGGGCGTGCTGCTCGACCTCACGCGCGGCACGCTGCGCTTCACCGTCGACGACCGGCCTCAGGTGTGCGCCACTCTACTACACTATGTCTTATCGTTATTGTATCATCGCGCGCGGCGCCGCCGTGGGCGTGCTGCTCGACCTCACGCGCGGCACGCTGCGCTTCACCGTCGACGACCGGCCTCAGGTGTGCGCCACTCTACTACACTATGTCTTATCGTTATTGTATCATCGCGCGCGGCGCCGCCGTGGGCGTGCTGCTCGACCTCACGCGCGGCACGCTGCGCTTCACCGTCGACGACCGGCCTCAGGTGTGCGCCACTCTACTACACTATGTCTTATCGTTATTGTATCATCGCGCGCGGCGCCGCCGTGGGCGTGCTGCTCGACCTCACGCGCGGCACGCTGCGCTTCACCGTCGACGACCGGCCTCAGGTGTGCGCCACTCTACTACACTATGTCTTATCGTTATTGTATCATCGCGCGCGGCGCCGCCGTGGGCGTGCTGCTCGACCTCACGCGCGGCAATATAGGCTACTGCAGAGTCGCATAGTCACTTATGTCGTATAAATCCTTAGCATGAACAGTTACAACAACGTGGTGTGCTTACAATTAATTGCAGGGAGACATCGCGTTCACGGGGCTCCGCGGCGCGTTCTACCCCGCGGTGTCGCTGAACCGCGGCGTGGCCGTGACGCTGCAGCCCGGCCTGCCGCCACCGCCCGACCTGCTCGTGTCGCAGCTCACCATCGAATGAGCCGCCGCCACTAGCGCCGCCACCACCGCGATACCAACATTACATACTACTTGCCGATAGTGTAACTCATTCCAAACGTATGCTGATGTCTAAATTCATTTTAAGGATCCTGTTCTCGATCATCTGTCTGAATACCATCGCAGTCACCTTCCAAACCTCGAATTATCAATCGAAAACTTAATGTTAAATATCGCATATCGTCCATACTTATATTATTATAAATGTAATTTGGTACTAGAAAACAGAGCTAAATTGGATAAAATTTGGTATGGAGCTAGATTTACCCTTGGGGAAGAACATTTATTTGTTCACTTGATTACAAAACTTCGACTTTTCTTTAACTTTCTTGGTTTATGATGATTAGTTGTAATTAATCATCAAAAATTTATATGTCTGAAGACTAACACATGCAAAGACATACAAGTAATAAATGTATAAACAAAGCAATAATAATAATAATTAGTTTATTGCTGTATATTATGATAAACCGAAAATCACTTCATACATTTAATATAATTTCAAACGATCGAGCTTTATATATTGGCAGCTAGTTATGATAATGGTTGGTGTATTATTCTTAGTTTCATTCATTGTAATCAAAATTAAACAAAAATATCGCACTATTTTACGTATAACAAAATAGTATCGAACTACGGCAATGTACAATCGGCCTAAACTCCGCTGTTCCACCTCTAAGTCGAAAATCGCTTATACACGACGCTGGCGCACAGGACAAGCCCTGTGCGCCAGGGCACGAACTTAAAACTCGTTTCATGTAACTTTAACTATATATATTTAGTAAAAGTGCATTTATTGAATATTGTTTTACATTTCGGTGCTATGAAATAGGTAGTCTCTGTGCATTAAATGATAACTGTTATATTTCTATTACAAGTAAATTCAGTATTTGACTCATGTGTATGGATTTATAATTTAGTTAAATAACGCATTTTGATATACTGTTTAATATAATTATAAAAATAAAAAAAATTCAATAATAAAGCATTTTGCCGAGATACAAAATGAAATTAAAAACAATTACTTTTATTCTTGGACCAAAATCAAAATCTCAAAAGAGATTTTCTGAATAAATTAATATTTTTTAAGATTACGTAAAAGTTGTTGGTATTCAGTAGCTTTTTTAAGTTCATTATAAGTTAATTAAAGCTTTTGTTAAAATATTCAAAATAAATAAATATCATTTGGCCGACTATTTTAGAAATAGTATCGGTAACCAGCTGTCGCATTAATAGACAGGACACGTATTGTGTTCTCAGCTGCTTACGTTTACATTGATCATAAAATATTAATAGCGCCCAAATGACTTATTTCTGCATATCTGTTGTGTATGTAATTGTGTAGTAAAATATAGGTTTAAAAATTAAACTCCCTATTGTGCAAAAAAGAACGACTGGCTACTTTGTTTCTTTAGAATTATGCCGATAAATGGAGTTCCACACCAGCTGTTTAAGAAGCTAATCCTTTTATTTATATTTAGTCTTTCGCATTTATTCAAACGAGACACAATAGATTTTGTATTGTGTCTCGGCACCGGCGAGCGCGCGCCAGGTGTCGCGTTAAAGAAAACAAAGAAAAATAGTACCTTCTTTTTACCTTTTTTTGTGGGCAAAACAAAAGTCGTTCGTAAAAAATTCTAAGCACTGAGACGCCTGGACATAAGCCGAAATACAAATTTCAACTAAAATAATAAATTTAAAATAGTGTCTTCTTTCTCACTTGTAAGGGATGTTTTGATTGGTTAAGGTGAAATATGGGCGGGATTAGATTTCTTAAGCTTGTTCAAACGATTCGGTTTGCAAAATGGCACAGCGCGGATTTGGCCGATAGTACTTCAAATTGAACACTACGAAGTTATAAGCATTTTAATAATGCAAGTAAACAGAAAGATCAGCATACGTCAAGTATACTCTATAGCATTTGACGGTTCATGAAGAGAAAACCTTTAGAAGGTTTTATTACTAGTCGCATTTGGATTTACTCAACTATATCTTTATTTTGACTGGTATACTTAATTAATATTGTCAAGTACACACACACAATGTGCATAGTTAACGAAAACTTAAAATGAATCCGATGTGATTCAATACTTAAATAATATCTATGTAGTCGATACGACCGATCCGATAACAGGTATAAACCAATACGGACGAATTAGCTGTATCTTAATTGTGTAGATGCCATATATATGATCACATGCCATATATACATTTTAGAATCTAGATTTCTTTAAAATGTCCTTCGCCTGAGGCGAGGCTTAGGTATACTGTTTGAATAAGAATACTATATAATCATGTCCAGATAAATTTACTTTTATGGAATTATTTATTGGTAAGTACTTTTAGCTTAATTCATTATTTATTTATAATTGTATACTATATCTACTTGAGACAATATTGCAGTACGTACTTATTTTATTACGACATAACGCACATGTTATATTAAATTAGTAAAAAGCGGCGTTATGATTACTTGACTCGTCTAAGTTTAAATGCGCAATAGAATATCGAATTTACATTTATTGTTACTAAATACATATAATTATTATAATGACTCCCGTAGATATAAGATGCGTTTAAATGTTAATACTAAAATGTAATATCCATGTCATATTTAGATAGGGGTACGATTTAAATGGTGTGAGATTTTGACTTGTAATATTGTTGGAGTATTCTCAAAACGATATGCCATAAAATGCTGATGCATAAACCTTTCTTTTAATTACAATATGTAACAAAAACATCTTCAACTGTCATATAAACATGACGTTAATATAAGTTATTTATTTATAAGTTAACAGTGTTACTGTGTTTTCTATTTTATTTAATTGACGTTATGGTATAACATAGTATCTGGGGACCTGAAATGCAACTAAAATATTCCATGACCCACCACAATTTTACAGCAGAATGTTTAATGAAACGTAAGACAGCTATTTTTATATTTAGTTTAACCTCACATTTGTGTTCAAAATTTATTAATATAAGTTAGAATTATTAATTTATGATAGTTATTATACTTACATAAAATAATCTTAGATACAAATGCCAGGCATTTGCATCTACTAGTTAGTTCTATACTTGTGAAATTGACGTATTTTATCCTACTTTTAATTCTGTATTTATTTGGATGAATAGAAATTTTGAGAAAAGTGTGTATAATAATAATAACATGTATTTTAATAGAGGAAAATCAATTTTCATACCATTGTTGATAAAGGTCATTTGTCTTCTCGGTCACGTTGCTTAAATTCGCCATTATTACATGATGGTTGTTATTTTGTATAAAATAACACAAACCGTAATTGGCCAGAAGTCAAACAACTATAGCTACATATAAAATATTAACAAATTATGTATGCCATATAAATGTCAAATAGGTCGTACAAAACGGCAATTACATAGGTAGAGAACTAATCATTTTGCTGAAAATTATATACATATCTTATAAGATCACGTAGTTAGTTGTTAGTCTATGAAGAAGTGGATCTATTTTGAGTGTTTGCAGAAATAACAAGTAACAACTGAATCGATATGTAATAAACTAATAAATATGCCACAAAGCAGTCACTTTTCAAAGCTTAATAATAATTGTCGTGTATTATTAATTTCATTGTTTCTACATATTTATTTTGTAAATTATTGTAAGTAACAAAAATAGTTACAATTACTACTATAATGTTGTAATTAATCATAGACGTTTAATGATTAAACTATGAAATCGATCACATATACCAAGTACTTAATTATGACTGATTTTTCATTAAATACTTTTATTATATATTTTACAGTGTTTCATTGCACGTTTTAACTAAACAAAAAAGGTACCGTGTATTATTTCTAGCCTCCCTGACCCAGACAAAATATTTTGTTAGCTTGCCAATTTTCGCGATTGTACTATGAAACGTTTAGTGATGTCCAACAGTTATTTTTACAAATAATAATTGTAAATACTTAGTAATTATGCAACAGTTTCTACTGTTCCATAATGAAATGAATGAAAAATGATAGCTGAACTTTTTTTTTGTTGGGGTATGATGATGGGGCGGGCGGACGGGTTATGTCAGTCATGTCTCTACTCACCATCTTTCTATGATTTTTTTTTTCTTTGCCGGGGCGAAGCAAGATGTTGATTAGAGACATGACTTAGATGACACAGAAACTTCTGTCAAAGCTGGTTGACCACTTTCTTGGCCGACTGTATGTAAAGCTCCATTTTGTTCGCTTTGCTTATTTTGATAACATGGAGGACGGTTGGGGTTGAATGTCGATTACGTCAGCGATTTATTATTCATTTACCTTTTATAAAATTCAGGTTCTGAACTAAACATATGTGGCACTCAACTTGTCTATGCTTAAACCTATTCTACACGGTCGGGTGAAACGCCCAACCACCGACCGTGATCTTACTTGTATCAACCAAATTGCTTGGCGGTTCTACACTATCGCGTGGTTGGTAAACAACTTTAGTTCTAACGTGAGCGGCGAGCAGTACGCACGTCGGTGGCACCTCTTTCAAATACGCAAAACAGTACCTACCCATACTGTCTATCTACCTAATAAATAGATTGTCTATAAAAACCTTCATTTAATAAATACCTACTTACATAATCTATTATGTAGGTAAGTAGGTAGGTATAATAATGTTACGCCCAGTGACATCTCTCGGCATTGTGGGAGGGACTCGGCGGTTCCGTCTAATAGTTTACACCGCCATCTATTGACATCTTACGGAACTGCGTAGTACGGTACGAGAATCTTAGAGAGAATGCTGGTACTTTCTCGAATCATCGTGCTGTTTACACGCCGAGTACGGCGTTGCTGGAAAGCTCTAGAAGCGCTTTACCCGCGTATAAATAGGGCGCACGCGCACCGCCGAGTCAGTTTACAATCGTAAGCGGTCAAGTGTTCATCGAAGCGAACGGAAGCGGAAATACTACGGAGTTTGAAGCAGTACAGTGAAAAAGTGTGGTATAGTGTTTGTTGTGTTTTAAATTTAATTGTGCGTTTGAATAAAACGTGTTTTAGTCGGTAATATTGTTTATATTCTTATCCGTCGAACCCAGCACGTAACAATTGGTGTCAGAAGTAAGGTAAGAATATGCCAGTACTACCGAAGGAGGAAGTGGAAGAGGTGCGTACCAGGAACCAGCGCCAGCAAGATGTGGACCAGAGGCGCTTTGGAGACGCCCCCTCGCCGACGTCAGGTGAATCACGTGACTCCGCGGCTGCAGCGGAACCATCTAGTGCAGCTCACTCGCCGGTGAACCCCGACCTCGCGACTCTGATGGCGTTTATGCAGGAGCAGGCACGCCGCCAAGAGGAGCAGGCACGCCGCCAGGAGGAGCAGGCACGCCGCCAGGAGGAGCAGGCACGCCGCCTCGAGGAACAGCTGCAACGCGATAAGGAAGAGGGCATGCGCCGCCAGGAGGAGCAGGCACGCCGCCAGGAGGAGCAGGCACGCCGCCTTGAAAAACAGCTGCAACGCGATAAGGAGGAGGGTATGCGCCGCCAGGAGGAGCAGCTGATGATGTTAAAAGACCTCAGCGCAACGGTTGGCAAGGAGATGAAGGAGGTGAAAGAGCAAGTCCAACGCCACGAAAGTCGCATCGCCG
The DNA here is from genome assembly GCA_930367265.1 of Catocala fraxini. Lineage (NCBI taxonomy): Eukaryota > Metazoa > Arthropoda > Insecta > Lepidoptera > Erebidae > Catocala > Catocala fraxini. The sequence goes on from OV884031.1 coordinate 11,644,691, forward strand.
AGGTGGAGAAAACGATACGTGGGCTCAAGGCTGGCGATGGGATCGTGGCACCTGCGGTTGTGGCGTCTTCACCACGAGGCTTTAAAGTCCCACCATTCGACGGATCATCGTCATGGTCAGCCTATAAGATACAGTTCGAGGCCGTCATGAAATCGAACGGGTGGACGCAAGAACAGGCTCTGACTGCTCTCACCTTGGGGCTTCGTGACCAGGCCTTGACTGTGTTAGAGGCGCTTGGTCAAGACATCACGTACGAAAAGCTGTTGGAGGCATTAGAAGCGAGATATGGCGACGCACATCTGGAACACGTATTTCGCGCCCAGCTGAAAGACCGATCGCAACGTGTTAGTGAAACCCTGCAGCAGTGGGCCCTGGAGGTGGAGAAGCTGGTTCGAAAGGCGTACCAGTCCTCACCTGCGCTCATCGACGGAAACCTCGTTCAAGCTTTCACCGACGGTATCCGAGACCTGGAGGTTAGGGCCGCAGTGAGACTCGGACATTTCAAAAACCTGAAGGACGCCCTAGCCCACGCTCTGGAAGTGGAAGCAGTACGACGGGATGATCGAGCTCACCGTATCAGGGAAGTGTCGACTTCGCCCCGGTGCTATAGCTGCGGTGAGAGAGGCCACATCAGGTTGAGCTGCCCGAAGCGAAGGAGTCCACGCAGCAGTAACCAGTCGCTGGTAGAAAGAACACCTGATGTGCCTGCCGGGCAACAACAGCAGGGAAACGAGTAGACGCCAGGACTACGGGGCGGGTGCTGGCTGGTGATAGGAGAGCCCCAAGGATCTCGATCTCACAATCGTGTGACGGAAACAGCCTGATTATCGAAGGCGAAATTAACAGAATGCCGTGCAAGATGACATTGGACACTGGAGCTTCTCGGACAGTCGTCAGTTTCCGACTAGCAAGACGGTTTCTTGGGGACTACTACGGTAACCATGAATGTATACATCTAAGAACAGCTACCGGTCAGCACATAACCGTCCGAGGTGAGAAGGGGGTGGACATGAAACTAGGTAATAAAATTTACCGCCACAACGTCATCGTGGCTGACATAGTGGACGACTGCATCCTGGGTTTAGACTTCTTACGGAAGCATCACTGTGAGATCGACGTTGGTCAAGGAGTATTGAAGTGTGGCTCAGAAGAAGTATTCATGGAGGGCGCATCATCAGGCAAAGTGTACTGCCTGAAGAAAGTAGTACTTCGTCCGAGGTCGGAAACAATCATACCGGTTTGTCTACCAAGGAATTCTGATCAGGAAAATCGATGTGTAATTATAGAAGGCTTGGACAACGATGCTTCATGGAAGATTGCACGCACTCTAGCTAGAAATACCAACGTTACATCGGTACGTGCACTGAACCCAAGCGACAAAGCACTGGTACTCAAGAAGGGCACGATATTAGGCACCTGTGAAGGAGCAGTTTGGATGCGTAGATGCCATGAACAGCCTACCAACGCCAAAGTTCAAGGGGCAAGGTACGACGTATCTTCTCTCTTGAAGGACTGCCAGAATAACCTGTCGAGAGAAGAAAAGAACAAGGCTGAGACGATGTTAAACCGGTTTGCCGACATCTTCTCGACAAGTGATGCTGACATAGGCAAGACTGCCCTAGTTCAACACAAAATAAACACAGGAAATGAGGTACCGATCCGCCAGCGACCAAGACGTGTACCAGTGGCACGGGAACATGAAGTTGACACTATGATCGAGGGCATGGTGAAAGAAGGTGTGATTGAGCCTTCGTCCAGTCCATGGTGTTCACCAGTGGTTTTGGTTAAGAAGAAGGATGGCAGCATGCGCTTCTGTGTGGACTATCGTCGGCTAAATGACATCACAAAGAAAGACAGTTACCCGTTGCCAAGGATTGACGACACTCTGGATACGCTAACGGGGATGAAGTGGTTTTCTACACTAGACCTAAAAAGTGGCTACTGGCAGGTCGAGATACATCCTCGAGATAAGGAGAAGACAGCATTCTCCACAGGCAAAGGATTGTGGCAATTTAACGTCATGCCCTTTGAATTGTGTAATGCCCCTGCCACTTTTGAGAGATTGATGGAACGGGTACTTACTGGATTGATTGGAGACGCCTGCCTGGTCTACTTGGACGATATTATCATAGTAGGACGCACCTTCGAGGATCACCTTCGCAACCTGGAACGCGTTCTCTCGAAGATTCGAGGAGCCAACCTGAAGTTAAGTGCAAAGAAATGCGCGTTGTTCAGGCGGCAAGTGAACTTCTTAGGACATGTGGTCTCCGAAGAAGGCATCCAAACGGACCCGGATAAGATCATTGCTGTCAAGGACTGGCCAGTTCCGGAGAACAAGACACAAGTCAGGGCATTTCTTGGTTTGTGCTCCTACTATCGACGGTTTGTAAGGAACTTTGCTGACATCGCCCGGCCTCTGCATAAGCTCACCGAGGATAAGATAAAGTTCTGCTGGAATGAGAGCTGTGACGTCACATTTCAGAAGCTGAAGGAACATCTGTGTAATTCACCAATTCTAGGCTATCCCGACAATGAACATGAATTTAAAGTAGATACAGATGCCAGTAACACCGGCATTGGTGGCGTGTTATCTCAACGTAAAGGAGAGCATGAAGTTGTAATAGCGTACTTCAGCAAGGCCCTATCCAAACCTGAAAGGAACTACTGTGTCACACGAAGGGAACTTCTAGCTGTCGTAAAGACATTGCAGCACTTCAGTAAATACTTGTTGGGACGGAAATTTCACCTGCGAACTGACCACGCTGCATTGAAATGGCTACTACAGTTTAAAGACCCAGAAGGACAGGTAGCAAGATGGATTGAACAACTACAGGAATTCGACTTTGTAATACAGCATCGTAGTGGCAAGTCACATGGTAATGCGGATGCCCTGTCACGTAGACCGTGTCCCGACCAGTGTAAGCACTGCGCCAGGCAAGAGGCTAAGCAGGAAGGACTAGTGAGGATGTTGAGGACGGATCTTAGCGAAGACTGGAAGGAAACTTTGCAGAGAACGCAACAAGAAGACAAAGACATAAGACCCATCCTCGAATGGAAGAAAACAGGTGTATCAAGACCTCACTGGAGTGAAGTTGCGGCAATGAGCCCTACCACCAAGAGTAATTGGGCACAGTGGGAAAGCTTGGTTATCCAGGATGGAGTTCTGTGCCGGAAATGGGAGAATGCTCGAGGTGACAAGTGTCATCTGCAAATGGTCGTGCCAAAGCTCAAGGTACCGGAAGTTTTACAACTCTATCATAATGGGAGTTCGGGAGGTCACATGGGAGTTAAGAGAACTCTGGTTACATGACATACTTGACACGCCTTGACACGTCTTGACATGTCTCAATAATTGTTCCGTTGTACGTTATACCTACCATGAGTATAGTAATAGTTTATAATTTTATATTTTTGTAGACGTTTTACACGTACAATACATATTTACATATGACATATTCATGTTTTAACTGTAGAAAGTGAGTTTTATTTTTTTAACAAAAATATAAAAACCTAACTTGACATGTCTTGACACGTCTTGACATGTCTTGACACGTCTTGACATGTCTTGACACGTCTTAACATGTCTTGACACGTCTTGACATGTCTCAATAATTGTTCCGTTTTACGTTATACCTACAATAAGTATAGTTATAGGTTATAATTTAATATTTTTGTAGACGTTTTACACGTACAATACATATTTACATATGTCATATTCATGTTTTAACTGTAGAAAGTGAGTTTTATTTTTTTACAAAAATATAAAATCCTAACTTGACATGTCTTGACACGTCTTGACATGTCTTGACACGTCTTGACATGTCTTGACACGTCTTGACACGTCTTGACATGTCTTGACACGTCTTGACATGTCTTGACATGTCTCAAAAATTGTTCCGTTTTACGTTATACCTACCATGAGTATAGTAATAGTTTATAATTTTATATTTTTGTTGACGTTTTACACGTACAATATATATTTACATATGTCATTTTCATGTTTAAACTGTAGAAAGTGAGTTTTATTTTTTTATCAAAAATATAAAAACCTAACTTGACATGTCTTGTCTTGACATATCTTGACATGTCTTGACACGTCTTGACATGTCTTGACACGTCTTGACATGTCTTGACACGTCTTCACATGTCTTAACACGTCTTTACATGTCTTGAAACGTCTTGACATGTCTCAATAATTGTTCCGTTTTACGTTATACCTACCATGAGTATAGTATGGTCGTGCCAAAGCTCAAGGTACCGGAAGTTTTACAACTCTATCATAATGGGAGTTCGGGAGGTCACATGGGAGTTAAGAGAACTCTGGTTACATGACATACTTGACACGCCTTGACACGTCTTGACATGTCTCAATAATTGTTCCGTTGTACGTTATACCTACCATGAGTATAGTAATAGTTAATAATTTAATATTTTTGTAGACGTTTTACACGTACAATACATATTTACATATGTCATATTCATGTTTTAACCGTAGAAAGTGAGTTTTATTTTTTTATCAAAAATATAAAAACCTAACTTGACATGTCTTGACATGTCTTGACACGTCTTGACATGTCTTGACATGTCTTGACACGTCTTGACATGTCTTGACACGTCTTGACATGTCTTGACACGTCTTGACATGTCTCAATAATTGTTCCGTTGTACGTTATACCTACCATGAGTATAGTAATAGTTTATAATTTTATATTTTTGTAGACGTTTTACACGTACAATACATATTTACATATGACATATTCATGTTTTAACTGTAGAAAGTGAGTTTTATTTTTTTTAACAAAAATATAAAAACCTAACTTGACATGTCTTGTCTTGTCTTGACATGTCTCAATAATTGTTCCGTTTTACGTTATACCTACCATGAGTATAGTAATAGTTTATAATTTTATATTTTTGTTGACGTTTTACACGTACAATACATATTTACATATGTCATATTCATGTTTTAACCGTAGAAAGTGAGTTTTATTTTTTTATCAAAAATATAAAAACCTAACTTGACATGTCTTGACACGTCTTGACATGTCTTGACACGTCTTGACACGTCTTGACATGTCTCAATAATTGTTCCGTTGTACGTTATACCTACCATGAGTATAGTAAGGTTTATAATTTAATATTTTTGTAGACGTTTTACACGTACAATTCATATTTACATATGTCATATTCATGTTTTAACTGTAGAAAGTGAGTTTTATTTCTTTATCAAAAATATAAAAACCTAACTTGACGTGTCTTGACATGTCTTGTCTTGACATATCTTGACATGTCTTGACACGTCTTGACATGTCTTGACATGTCTTGACATGTCTTGACATGTCTTGACACGTCTTGACACGTCTTGACATGTCTCAATAATTGTTCCGTTTTACGTTATACCTACCATGAGTATAGTAATAGTTTATAATTTAATATTTTTGTAGACGTTTTACACGTACAATACATATTTACATATGTCATATTCATGTTTTAACCGTAGAAAGTGAGTTTTATTTTTTTATCAAAAATATAAAAACCTAACTTGACATGTCTTGACACGTCTTGACATGTCTTGACACGTCTTGACATGTCTTGACACGTCTTGACACGTCTTGACATGTCTTGACACGTCTTGACATGTCTTGACATGTCTCAAAAATTGTTCCGTTTTACGTTATACCTACCATGAGTATAGTAATAGTTTATAATTTTATATTTTTGTTGACGTTTTACACGTACAATATATATTTACATATGTCATTTTCATGTTTAAACTGTAGAAAGTGAGTTTTATTTTTTTATCAAAAATATAAAAACCTAACTTGACATGTCTTGTCTTGACATATCTTGACATGTCTTGACACGTCTTGACATGTCTTGACACGTCTTGACACGTCTTGACATGTCTTGACACGTCTTGACATGTCTTGACACGTCTTGACATGTCTTGACACGTCTTGACACGTCTTGACATGTCTCAAAAATTGTTCCGTTTTACGTTATACCTACCATGAGTATAGTAATAGTTTATAATTTTATATTTTCGTAGACGTTTTACACGTACAATATTTATTTACATATGTCATTTTCATGTTTAAACTGTAGAAAGTGAGTTTTATTTTTTTATCAAAAATATAAAAACCTAACTTGACGTGTCTTGACATGTCTTGTCTTGACATATCTTGACATGTCTTGACACGTCTTGACATGTCTTGACATGTCTTGACATGTCTTGACACGTCTTGACACGTCTTGACATGTCTCAATAATTGTTCCGTTTTACGTTATACCTACCATGAGTATAGTAATAGTTTATAATTTAATATTTTTGTAGACGTTTTACACGTACAATACATATTTACATATGTCATATTCATGTTTTAACCGTAGAAAGTGAGTTTTATTTTTTTTAACAAAAATATAAAAACCTAACTTGACATGTCTTGACACGTCTTGACATGTCTTGACACGTCTTGACATGTCTTGACACGTCTTGACATGTCTCAATAATTGTTCCGTTGTACGTTATACCTACCATGAGTATAGTAATAGTTTATAATTTTATATTTTTGTAGACGTTTTACACGTACAATACATATTTACATATGACATATTCATGTTTTAACTGTAGAAAGTGAGTTTTATTTTTTTTAACAAAAATATAAAAACCTAACTTGACATGTCTTGTCTTGTCTTGACATGTCTCAATAATTGTTCCGTTTTACGTTATACCTACCATGAGTATAGTAATAGTTTATAATTTTATATTTTTGTAGACGTTTTACACGTACAATACATATTTACATATGTCATATTCATGTTTTAACCGTAGAAAGTGAGTTTTATTTTTTTATCAAATATATAAAAACCTAACTTGACATGTCTTGACACGTCTTGACATGTCTTGACACGTCTTGACATGTCTTGACACGTCTTGACATGTCTTGACACGTCTTGACACGTCTTGACATGTCTTGACACGTCTTGACATGTCTTGACACGTCTTGACATGTCTTGACACGTCTTGACATGTCTCAAAAATTGTTCCGTTTTACGTTATACCTACCATGAGTATAGTAATAGTTTATAATTTAATATTTTCGTAGACGTTTTACACGTACAATATATATTTACATATGTCATTTTCATGTTTAAACTGTAGAAAGTGAGTTTTATTTTTTTATCAAAAATATAAAAACCTAACTTGACATGTCTTGACACGTCTTGACATGTCTTGACACGTCTTGACATTTCTTAACACGTCTTGACACGTCTTGACATGTCTCAATAATTGTTCCGTTTTACGTTATACCTACCATGAGTATAGTAATAGTTTATAATTTAATATTTTTGTAGACGTTTTACACGTACAATTCATATTTACATATGTCATATTCATGTTTTAACTGTAGAAAGTGAGTTTTATTTCTTTATCAAAAATATAAAAACCAAACTTGACATGTCTTGACATGTCTCAATAATTGTTCCGTTTTACGTTATACCTACCATGAGTATATTAATAGTTTATAATTTTATATTTTTGTAGACGTTTTACACGTACAATACATATTTACATGTGTCATATTCATGTTTTAACTGTAGAAAGTGAGTTTTATTTTTTTATCAAAAATATAAAAACCTAACTTGACACGCCTTGACACGTCTTGACATGTCTCAATAATTGTTCCGTTGTACGTTATACCTACCATGAGTATAGTAATAGTTTATAATTTAATATTTTTGTAGACGTTTTACACGTACAATTCATATTTACATATGTCATATTCATGTTTTAACTGTAGAAAGTGAGTTTTATTTCTTTATCAAAAATATAAAAACCTAACTTGACGTGTCTTGACATGTCTTGTCTTGACATATCTTGACATGTCTTGACACGTCTTGACATGTCTTGACATGTCTTGACATGTCTTGACACGTCTTGACACGTCTTGACATGTCTCAATAATTGTTCCGTTTTACGTTATACCTACCATGAGTATAGTAATAGTTTATAATTTAATATTTTTGTAGACGTTTTACACGTACAATACATATTTACATATGTCATATTCATGTTTTAACCGTAGAAAGTGAGTTTTATTTTTTTATCAAAAATATAAAAACCTAACTTGACATGTCTTGACACGTCTTGACATGTCTTGACACGTCTTGACATGTCTTGACACGTCTTGACATGTCTTGACACGTCTTGACACGTCTTGACATGTCTTGACACGTCTTGACATGTCTTGACACGTCTTGACATGTCTTGACACGTCTTGACACGTCTTGACATGTCTCAAAAATTGTTCCGTTTTACGTTATACCTACCATGAGTATAGTAATAGTTTATAATTTTATATTTTCGTAGACGTTTTACACGTACAATATATATTTACATATGTCATTTTCATGTTTAAACTGTAGAAAGTGAGTTTTATTTTTTTATCAAAAATATAAAAACCTAACTTGACGTGTCTTGACATGTCTTGTCTTGACATATCTTGACATGTCTTGACACGTCTTGACATGTCTTGACATGTCTTGACATGTCTTGACACGTCTTGACACGTCTTGACATGTCTCAATAATTGTTCCGTTTTACGTTATACCTACCATGAGTATAGTAATAGTTTATAATTTAATATTTTTGTAGACGTTTTACACGTACAATACATATTTACATATGTCATATTCATGTTTTAACCGTAGAAAGTGAGTTTTATTTTTTTTAACAAAAATATAAAAACCTAACTTGACATGTCTTGACACGTCTTGACATGTCTTGACACGTCTTGACATGTCTTGACACGTCTTGACATGTCTCAATAATTGTTCCGTTGTACGTTATACCTACCATGAGTATAGTAATAGTTTATAATTTTATATTTTTGTAGACGTTTTACACGTACAATACATATTTACATATGACATATTCATGTTTTAACTGTAGAAAGTGAGTTTTATTTTTTTTAACAAAAATATAAAAACCTAACTTGACATGTCTTGTCTTGTCTTGACATGTCTCAATAATTGTTCCGTTTTACGTTATACCTACCATGAGTATAGTAATAGTTTATAATTTTATATTTTTGTAGACGTTTTACACGTACAATACATATTTACATATGTCATATTCATGTTTTAACCGTAGAAAGTGAGTTTTATTTTTTTATCAAAAATATAAAAACCTAACTTGACATGTCTTGACACGTCTTGACATGTCTTGACACGTCTTGACATGTCTTGACACGTCTTGACATGTCTTGACACGTCTTGACACGTCTTGACATGTCTTGACACGTCTTGACATGTCTTGACACGTCTTGACATGTCTTGACACGTCTTGACATGTCTCAAAAATTGTTCCGTTTTACGTTATACCTACCATGAGTATAGTAATAGTGTATAATTTAATATTTTCGTAGACGTTTTACACGTACAATATATATTTACATATGTCATTTTCATGTTTAAACTGTAGAAAGTGAGTTTTATTTTTTTATCAAAAATATAAAAACCTAACTTGACATGTCTTGACACGTCTTGACATGTCTTGACACGTCTTGACATTTCTTAACACGTCTTGACACGTCTTGACATGTCTCAATAATTGTTCCGTTTTACGTTATACCTACCATTAGTATAGTAATAGTTTATAATTTAATATTTTTGTAGACGTTTTACACGTACAATTCATATTTACATATGTCATATTCATGTTTTAACTGTAGAAAGTGAGTTTTATTTCTTTATCAAAAATATAAAAACCAAACTTGACATGTCTTGACATGTCTTGTCTTGTCTTAACATGTCTTGACATGTCTCAATAATTGTTCCGTTTTACGTTATACCTACCATGAGTATATTAATAGTTTATAATTTTATATTTTTGTAGACGTTTTACACGTACAATACATATTTACATGTGTCATATTCATGTTTTAACTGTAGAAAGTGAGTTTTATTTTTTTATCAAAAATATAAAAACCTAACTTGACACGCCTTGACACGTCTTGACATGTCTCAATAATTGTTCCGTTGTACGTTATACCTACCATGAGTATAGTAATAGTTTATAATTTTATATTTTTGTAGACGTTTTACACGTACCATACATATTTATATATGACATATTCATGTTTTAACTGTAGAAAGTGAGTTTTATTTTTTTAACAAAAATATAAAAACCTAACTTGACATGTCTTGATACGTCTTGACATGTCTTGACACGTCTTGACATGTCTTGACACGTCTTAACATGTCTTGACACGTCTTGACATGTCTTGACACGTCTTGACATGTCTTGACACGTCTTGACATGTCTTGACATGTCTTGACACGTCTTGACATGTCTTGACACGTCTTGACAAGTCTTGTTACGTCTTGACATGTCTTGACACGTCTTGACATGTCTTGACACGTCTTGACATGTCTTGACACGTCTTGACAAGTCTTGACACGTCTTGACATGTCTTGACACGTCTTGACACGTCTTGACACGTCTTGACACGTCTTGACAAGTCTCAATAATTGTTCCGTTTTACGTTATACCTACCATGAGTATAGTAATAGTTTATAATTTAATATTTTTGTAGACGTTTACTCGTACAATACATATTTACATATGTCATATTCATGTTTTAACTGTAGAAAGTGAGTTTTATTTTTGTATCAAAAATATCAAAACCTAACTTGACACGTCTTGACATGTCTTGACACGTTCTGACATGTCTTGACACGTCTTGACATGTCTTGACACGTCATGACATGTCTTGAAACGTCTTGACATGTCTTGACACGTCTTGACAAGTCTTGACACGTCTTGACATGTCTTGACACGTCTTGACATGTCTTGACACGTCTTGACATATCTCAATAATTGTTCCGTTTTACGTTATACCTACCATGAGTATAGTAATAGTTTATAATTTTATATTTTTGTAGACGTTTTACACGTCCAATATATATTTACATATGTCATATTCATGTTTTAACTGTAGAAAGTGAGTTTTATTTTTTCTTCAAAAATATAAAAACCTAACTTGACATGTCTTGACACGTCTTGACACGTCTTGACACGTCTTGACACGTCTTGACACGTCTTGACACGTCTTGACATGTCTTGACACGTCTTGACATGTCTTGACACGTCTTGACACGTCTTGACATGTCTTGACACGTCTTGACAAGTCTTGACACGTCTTGACACGTCTTGACACGTCTTGACACGTCTTGACACGTCTTGACACGTCTTGACAAGTCTCAATAATTGTTCCGTTTTACGTTATACCTACCATGAGTATAGTAATAGTTTATAATTTTATATTTTTGTAGACGTTTTACACGTACAATACATATTTACATATGACATATTCATGTTTTAACTGTAGAAAGTGAGTTTTATTTTTTTTAACAAAAATATAAAAACCTAACTTGACATGTCTTGACACGTCTTGACATGTCTTGACACGTCTTGACATGTCTTGACACGTCTTGACATGTCTCAATAATTGTTCCGTTGTACGTTATACCTACCATGAGTATAGTAATAGTTTATAATTTTATATTTTTGTAGACGTTTTACACGTACAATACATATTTACATATGACATATTCATGTTTTAACTGTAGAAAGTGAGTTTTATTTTTTTTAACAAAAATATAAAAACCTAACTTGACATGTCTTGTCTTGTCTTGACATGTCTCAATAATTGTTCCGTTTTACGTTATACCTACCATGAGTATAGTAATAGTTTATAATTTTATATTTTTGTAGACGTTTTACACGTACAATACATATTTACATATGACATATTCATGTTTTAACTGTAGAAAGTGAGTTTTATTTTTTTTAACAAAAATATAAAAACCTAACTTGACATGTCTTGACACGTCTTGACATGTCTTGACACGTCTTGACATGTCTTGACACGTCTTGACATGTCTCAATAATTGTTCCGTTGTACGTTATACCTACCATGAGTATAGTAATAGTTTATAATTTTATATTTTTGTAGACGTTTTACACGTACAATACATATTTACATCTGACATATTCATGTTTTAACTGTAGAAAGTGAGTTTTATTTTTCTTAACAAAAATATAAAAACCTAACTTGACATGTCTTGACACGTCTTGACATGTCTTGACACGTCTTGACATGTCTTGACACGTCTTGACACGTCTTGACATGTCTTGACACGTCTTGACAAGTCTTGACACGTCTTGACATGTCTTGACACGTCTTGACACGTCTTGACACGTCTTGACAAGTCTCAATAATTGTTCCGTTTTACGTTATACCTACCATGAGTATAGTAATAGTTTATAATTTAATATTTTTGTAGACGTTTTACTCGTACAATACATATTTACATATGTCATATTCATGTTTTAACTGTAGAAAGTGAGTTTTATTTTTGTATCAAAAATATCAAAACCTAACTTGACACGTCTTGACATGTCTTGACACGTTCTGACATGTCTTGACACGTCTTGACATGTCTTGACACGTCATGACATGTCTTGAAATGTCTTGACATGTCTTGACACGTCTTGACATTTCTTAACACGTCTTGACACGTCTTGACATGTCTTGACACGTCTTGACACGTCTTGACATGTCTCAAAAATTGTTCCGTTTTACGTTATACCTACCATGAGTATAGTAATAGTTTATAATTTTATATTTTTGTAGACGTTTTACACGTACAATATATATTTACATATGTCATTTTCATGTTTAAACTGTAGAAAGTGAGTTTTATTTTTTTATCAAAAATATAAAAACCTAACTTGACGTGTCTTGACATGTCTTGTCTTGACATATCTTGACATGTCTTGACACGTCTTGACATGTCTTGACATGTCTTGACATGTCTTGACACGTCTTGACACGTCTTGACATGTCTCAATAATTGTTCCGTTTTACGTTATACCTACCATGAGTATAGTAATAGTTTATAATTTAATATTTTTGTAGACGTTTTACACGTACAATACATATTTACATATGTCATATTCATGTTTTAACCGTAGAAAGTGAGTTTTATTTTTTTTAACAAAAATATAAAAACCTAACTTGACATGTCTTGACACGTCTTGACATGTCTTGACACGTCTTGACATGTCTTGACACGTCTTGACATGTCTCAATAATTGTTCCGTTGTACGTTATACCTACCATGAGTATAGTAATAGTTTATAATTTTATATTTTTGTAGACGTTTTACACGTACAATACATATTTACATATGACATATTCATGTTTTAACTGTAGAAAGTGAGTTTTATTTTTTTTAACAAAAATATAAAAACCTAACTTGACATGTCTTGTCTTGTCTTGACATGTCTCAATAATTGTTCCGTTTTACGTTATACCTACCATGAGTATAGTAATAGTTTATAATTTTATATTTTTGTAGACGTTTTACACGTACAATACATATTTACATATGTCATATTCATGTTTTAACCGTAGAAAGTGAGTTTTATTTTTTTATCAAAAATATAAAAACCTAACTTGACATGTCTTGACACGTCTTGACATGTCTTGACACGTCTTGACATGTCTTGACACGTCTTGACATGTCTTGACACGTCTTGACACGTCTTGACATGTCTTGACACGTCTTGACATGTCTTGACACGTCTTGACATGTCTTGACACGTCTTGACATGTCTCAAAAATTGTTCCGTTTTACGTTATACCTACCATGAGTATAGTAATAGTGTATAATTTAATATTTTCGTAGACGTTTTACACGTACAATATATATTTACATATGTCATTTTCATGTTTAAACTGTAGAAAGTGAGTTTTATTTTTTTATCAAAAATATAAAAACCTAACTTGACATGTCTTGACACGTCTTGACATGTCTTGACACGTCTTGACATTTCTTAACACGTCTTGACACGTCTTGACATGTCTCAATAATTGTTCCGTTTTACGTTATACCTACCATTAGTATAGTAATAGTTTATAATTTAATATTTTTGTAGACGTTTTACACGTACAATTCATATTTACATATGTCATATTCATGTTTTAACTGTAGAAAGTGAGTTTTATTTCTTTATCAAAAATATAAAAACCAAACTTGACATGTCTTGACATGTCTTGTCTTGTCTTAACATGTCTTGACATGTCTCAATAATTGTTCCGTTTTACGTTATACCTACCATGAGTATATTAATAGTTTATAATTTTATATTTTTGTAGACGTTTTACACGTACAATACATATTTACATGTGTCATATTCATGTTTTAACTGTAGAAAGTGAGTTTTATTTTTTTATCAAAAATATAAAAACCTAACTTGACACGCCTTGACACGTCTTGACATGTCTCAATAATTGTTCCGTTGTACGTTATACCTACCATGAGTATAGTAATAGTTTATAATTTTATATTTTTGTAGACGTTTTACACGTACCATACATATTTATATATGACATATTCATGTTTTAACTGTAGAAAGTGAGTTTTATTTTTTTAACAAAAATATAAAAACCTAACTTGACATGTCTTGATACGTCTTGACATGTCTTGACACGTCTTGACATGTCTTGACACGTCTTAACATGTCTTGACACGTCTTGACATGTCTTGACACGTCTTGACATGTCTTGACACGTCTTGACATGTCTTGACATGTCTTGACACGTCTTGACATGTCTTGACACGTCTTGACAAGTCTTGTTACGTCTTGACATGTCTTGACACGTCTTGACATGTCTTGACACGTCTTGACATGTCTTGACACGTCTTGACAAGTCTTGACACGTCTTGACATGTCTTGACACGTCTTGACACGTCTTGACACGTCTTGACACGTCTTGACAAGTCTCAATAATTGTTCCGTTTTACGTTATACCTACCATGAGTATAGTAATAGTTTATAATTTAATATTTTTGTAGACGTTTACTCGTACAATACATATTTACATATGTCATATTCATGTTTTAACTGTAGAAAGTGAGTTTTATTTTTATATCAAAAATATCAAAACCTAACTTGACACGTCTTGACATGTCTTGACACGTTCTGACATGTCTTGACACGTCTTGACATGTCTTGACACGTCATGACATGTCTTGAAACGTCTTGACATGTCTTGACACGTCTTGACAAGTCTTGACACGTCTTGACATGTCTTGACACGTCTTGACATGTCTTGACACGTCTTGACATATCTCAATAATTGTTCCGTTTTACGTTATACCTACCATGAGTATAGTAATAGTTTATAATTTTATATTTTTGTAGACGTTTTACACGTCCAATATATATTTACATATGTCATATTCATGTTTTAACTGTAGAAAGTGAGTTTTATTTTTTCTTCAAAAATATAAAAACCTAACTTGACATGTCTTGACACGTCTTGACACGTCTTGACACGTCTTGACACGTCTTGACACGTCTTGACACGTCTTGACATGTCTTGACACGTCTTGACATGTCTTGACACGTCTTGACACGTCTTGACATGTCTTGACACGTCTTGACAAGTCTTGACACGTCTTGACACGTCTTGACACGTCTTGACACGTCTTGACACGTCTTGACACGTCTTGACAAGTCTCAATAATTGTTCCGTTTTACGTTATACCTACCATGAGTATAGTAATAGTTTATAATTTTATATTTTTGTAGACGTTTTACACGTACAATACATATTTACATATGACATATTCATGTTTTAACTGTAGAAAGTGAGTTTTATTTTTTTTAACAAAAATATAAAAACCTAACTTGACACGTCTTGACATGTCTTGACACGTCTTGACACGTCTTGACACGTCTTGACACGTCTTGACAAGTCTCAATAATTGTTCCGTTTTACGTTATACCTACCATGAGTATAGTAATAGTTTATAATTTAATATTTTTGTAGACGTTTACTCGTACAATACATATTTACATATGTCATATTCATGTTTTAACTGTAGAAAGTGAGTTTTATTTTTGTATCAAAAATATCAAAACCTAACTTGACACGTCTTGACATGTCTTGACACGTTCTGACATGTCTTGACACGTCTTGACATGTCTTGACACGTCATGACATGTCTTGAAACGTCTTGACATGTCTTGACACGTCTTGACAAGTCTTGACACGTCTTGACATGTCTTGACACGTCTTGACATGTCTTGACACGTCTTGACATATCTCAATAATTGTTCCGTTTTACGTTATACCTACCATGAGTATAGTAATAGTTTATAATTTTATATTTTTGTAGACGTTTTACACGTCCAATATATATTTACATATGTCATATTCATGTTTTAACTGTAGAAAGTGAGTTTTATTTTTTCTTCAAAAATATAAAAACCTAACTTGACATGTCTTGACACGTCTTGACACGTCTTGACACGTCTTGACACGTCTTGACACGTCTTGACACGTCTTGACATGTCTTGACACGTCTTGACATGTCTTGACACGTCTTGACACGTCTTGACATGTCTTGACACGTCTTGACAAGTCTTGACACGTCTTGACACGTCTTGACACGTCTTGACACGTCTTGACACGTCTTGACACGTCTTGACAAGTCTCAATAATTGTTCCGTTTTACGTTATACCTACCATGAGTATAGTAATAGTTTATAATTTTATATTTTTGTAGACGTTTTACACGTACAATACATATTTACATATGACATATTCATGTTTTAACTGTAGAAAGTGAGTTTTATTTTTTTTAACAAAAATATAAAAACCTAACTTGACATGTCTTGACACGTCTTGACATGTCTTGACACGTCTTGACATGTCTTGACACGTCTTGACATGTCTCAATAATTGTTCCGTTGTACGTTATACCTACCATGAGTATAGTAATAGTTTATAATTTTATATTTTTGTAGACGTTTTACACGTACAATACATATTTACATATGACATATTCATGTTTTAACTGTAGAAAGTGAGTTTTATTTTTTTTAACAAAAATATAAAAACCTAACTTGACATGTCTTGTCTTGTCTTGACATGTCTCAATAATTGTTCCGTTTTACGTTATACCTACCATGAGTATAGTAATAGTTTATAATTTTATATTTTTGTAGACGTTTTACACGTACAATACATATTTACATATGACATATTCATGTTTTAACTGTAGAAAGTGAGTTTTATTTTTTTTAACAAAAATATAAAAACCTAACTTGACATGTCTTGACACGTCTTGACATGTCTTGACACGTCTTGACATGTCTTGACACGTCTTGACATGTCTCAATAATTGTTCCGTTGTACGTTATACCTACCATGAGTATAGTAATAGTTTATAATTTTATATTTTTGTAGACGTTTTACACGTACAATACATATTTACATCTGACATATTCATGTTTTAACTGTAGAAAGTGAGTTTTATTTTTCTTAACAAAAATATAAAAACCTAACTTGACATGTCTTGACACGTCTTGACATGTCTTGACACGTCTTGACATGTCTTGACACGTCTTGACACGTCTTGACATGTCTTGACACGTCTTGACAAGTCTTGACACGTCTTGACATGTCTTGACACGTCTTGACACGTCTTGACACGTCTTGACAAGTCTCAATAATTGTTCCGTTTTACGTTATACCTACCATGAGTATAGTAATAGTTTATAATTTAATATTTTTGTAGACGTTTTACTCGTACAATACATATTTACATATGTCATATTCATGTTTTAACTGTAGAAAGTGAGTTTTATTTTTGTATCAAAAATATCAAAACCTAACTTGACACGTCTTGACATGTCTTGACACGTTCTGACATGTCTTGACACGTCTTGACATGTCTTGACACGTCATGACATGTCTTGAAATGTCTTGACATGTCTTGACACGTCTTGACAAGTCTTGACACGTCTTGACATGTCTTGACACGTCTTGACATGTCTTGACACGTCTTGACATGTCTCAATAATTGTTCCGTTTTACGTTATACCTACCATGAGTATAGTAATAGTTTATAATTTTATATTTTTGTAGACGTTTTACACGTCCAATATATATTTACATATGTCATATTCATGTTTTAACTGTAGAAAGTGAATTTTATTTTTTTTCAAAAATATAAAAACCTAACTTGACATGTCTTGACATGTCTTGACATGTCTTGACACGTCTTGACATGTCTTGACACGTCTTGACATGTCTTGACACGTCTTGACAAGTCTTGACACGTCTTGACATGTCTTGACACGTCTTGACACGTCTTGACACGTCTTGACACGTCTTGACGAGTCTCAATAATTGTTCCGTTGTACGTTATACCTACCATGAGTATAGTAATAGTTTATAATTTAATATTTTTGTAGACGTTTTACTCGTACAATACATATTTACATATGTCATATTCATGTTTTAACTGTAGAAAGTGAGTTTTATTTTTTTATCAAAAATATAAAAACCTAACTTGACATGTCTTGACACGTCTTGACATGTCTTGACACGTTCTGACATGTCTTGACACGTCTTGACATGTCTTGACACGTCATGACATGTCTTGACATGTCTCAATAATTGTTCCGTTTTACGTTATACCTACCATGAGTATAGTAATAGATTATAATTTTATATTTTTGTAGACGTTTTACACGTACAATATATATTTACATATGTCATATTCATGTTTTAACTGCAGAAAGTGAGTTTTATTTTTTTATCAAAAATATTAAAACCTAACTTGACATGTCTTGACACGTCTTGACACGTCTTGACATGTCTTGACATGTCTTGACACGTCTTGACATGTCTTGACACGTCTTGACATGTCTTGACACGTCTTGACAAGTCTTGTTACGTCTTGACATGTCTTGACACGTCTTGACATGTCTTGACACGTCTTGACACGTCTTGACATGTCTTGACACGTCTTGACAAGTCTTGACACGTCTTGACATGTCTTGACACGTCTTGACACGTCTTGACACGTCTTGACAAGTCTCAATAATTGTTCCGTTTTACGTTATACCTACCATGAGTATAGTAATAGTTTATAATTTAATATTTTTGTAGACGTTTTACTCGTACAATACATATTTACATATGTCATATTCATGTTTTAACTGTAGAAAGTGAGTTTTATTTTTGTATCAAAAATATCAAAACCTAACTTGACACGTCTTGACATGTCTTGACACGTTCTGACATGTCTTGACACGTCTTGACATGTCTTGACACGTCATGACATGTCTTGAAACGTCTTGACATGTCTTGACACGTCTTGACAAGTCTTGACACGTCTTGACATGTCTTGACACGTCTTGACATGTCTCAATAATTGTTCCGTTTTACGTTATACCTACCATGAGTATAGTAATAGTTTATAATTTAATATTTTTGTAGACGTTTTACACGTCCAATATATATTTACATATGTCATATTCATGTATTAACTGTAGAAAGTGAGTTTTATTTTTTTTCAAAAATATAAAAACCTAACTTGACATGTCTTGACATGTCTTGACACGTCTTGACACGTCTTGACACGTCTTGACACGTCTTGACACGTCTTGACACGTCTTGACATGTCTTGACATGCCTTGACATGTCTTGACATGTCTTGACACGTCTTGACATTTCTTGACACTGTCACGATTTACTTAAGCGTGTATATTGCGATATACGTAATTCTCTAATATTCTAATATTTATTCAATAAACTTATAATATATTTACTAAACTAATATAATTTTAATAACTACAAACCAATTCGTAACAAACAATATAAATAATAATAATTAACAGACAGACACGCAAACTTCCTTCGACGCACCGTTTTATATATAATATCAGAGTCCCTTCCATTTTTATGTCGACCGCAAGCGCATAATTCATTTTTCACTAAGCAGCCGCAGTCGCTCTCAAATCGTGATCTAGGCACGACACGTACTCGCAGCTTAGCGCACTGTACCGATTCCTCGTATTTGTTTTAATAATTATTTTCTATAAGTACGTAATTAGATTTATATTCTGTGTTTTTACATTTGGTTAGCCAAATAAGTGCCTTGTTTGTTTCCGTACTGGGTAAGTTGTACAATTTTGATTGTTATTAGTTGTGCTGTTGCTAAAAATGTACATAGTCGCCGCCTCTTAATTTAAATGTTATAACGGCTAGTTTCGAAGAGATTGATCGCACTATCCTTCCTATCTGTTGTGTAAATAATATGTACTTGGTGTTGTGAACTATCACGAACACCAAATGTTTTATTAATCTTATGTTTTATCGTTTTATTGCTATTAGTAATTAGTTGATTCAAAAGTTTTAACCTTGCCTACTTAGCCTGGACTAGCCATCTAGTAGATGCCGAACTCTCGTTCTGTTAGGTGAAGGCTTATAAATTGCAACTTACAATATTAGTTGCTAATGCAATTTTGGGAACGGTGGTTCCAGGAAATGCTATGCGGCTGAAGACGAATGAGACTAGCCGGCTCATCCCTGTCACCGCTCATAGCTCCGCCGCAGCGAGGGACACCAACCATCATCGAAAGCCACCAAGAAGGGGAGTGCGGTATTAATCAGCCCACTACGGGGTCCGACTTTTAACCGGCCTTGCTCATTGCCCTCTTATTATTTTTATTGTAATGGTCTTTCATATTGCCTTTTAATTATAAGTTACTTGAACTCTGTTTGTAATCGTTTTATTTCTACAACATTAAATAAAACGTGACAACACGTCTTGACAAGTCTTGTTACGTCTTGACATGTCTTGACACGTCTTGACATGTCTTGACACGTCTTGACACGTCTTGACACGTCTTGACATGTCTTGACACGTCTTGACACGTCTTGACATGACTCAAAAATTGTTCCGTTGTACGTTATACCTACCATAAGTATAGTAATAGTTTATAATTTTATATTTTTGTAGACGTTTTACACGTACAATACATATTTACATATGTCATATTCATGTTGTAACTGTAGAAAGTGAGTTTTATTTTTTTTCAAAAATATAAAAACCTAACTTGACATGTCTTGACATGTCTTGACACGTCTTGACACGTCTTGACATGTCTTGACACGTCTTGACATGTCTTGACACGTCTTGACACGTCTTGACATGTCTCAAAAATTGTTCCGTTGTACGTTATACCTACCATGAGTATAGTAATAGTTTATAATTTTATATTTTTGTTGACGTTTTACACGTACAATATATATTTACATATGTCATATTCATGTTTTAACTGCAGAAAGTGAGTTTTATTTTTTATCAAAAATATTAAACCTAACTTGACACGTCTTGACAAGTCTTGTGACGTCTTGACATGTCTAGACACGTCTTGACATGTCTTGACACGTCTTGATACGTCTTGACATGTCTCAAAAATTGTTCCGTTTTACGTTATACCTACCATGAGTATAGTAATAGTTTATAATTTAATATTTTTGTAGACGTTTTACACGTACAATACATATTTACATATGTCATATTCATGTTGTAACTGTAGAAAGAGAGTTCTATTTTTTTTCAAAAATATAAAAACCTAACTTGACATGTCTTGACACGTCTTGACACGTCTTGACACGTCTTGACACGTCTTGACATGTCTTGACATGTCTTGACACGTCTTGACATGTCTTGACACGTCTTGACATGTCTTGACACGTCTTGACAAGTCTTGTTACGTCTTGACATGTCTTGACACGTCTTGACATGTCTTGACACGTCTTGACACGTCTTGAAATGTCTCAAAAATTGTTCCGTTTTACGTTATACCTACCATGAGTATAGTAATAGTTTATAATTTAATATTTTTGTAGACGTTTTACACGTACAATACATATTTACATATGTCATATTCATGTTGTAACTGTAGAAAGTGAGTTTTATTTTTTTTCAAAAATATAAAAACCTAACTTGACATGTCTTGACATGTCTTGACACGTCTTGACAAGTCTTGACACGTCTTGACATGTCTTGACACGTCTTGACATGTCTTGACAAGTCTTGACACGTCTTGACATGTCTCAAAAATTGTTCCGTTTTACGTTATACCTACCATGAGTATAGTAATAGTTTATAATTTTATATTTTTGTAGACGTTTTACACGTCCAATATATATTTACATATGTCATATTCATGTTTTAACTGTAGAAAGTGAGTTTTATTTTTTTTCAAAAATATAAAAACCTAACTTGACATGTCTTGACATGTCTTGACACGTCTTAACACGTCTTGACACGTCTTGACACGTCTTGACACGTCTTGACATGTCTTGACATGTCTTGACATGTCTTGACATGTCTTGACACGTCTTGACATGTCTTGACACGTCTTGACAAGTCTTGTTACGTCTTGACATGTCTTGACACGTCTTGACATGTCTTGACACGTCTTGACACGTCTTGACATGTCTCAAAAATTGTTCCGTTGTACGTTATACCTACCATGAGTATAGTAATAGTTTATAATTTTATATTTTTGTAGACGTTTTACACGTACAATACATATTTACATATGTCATATTCATGTTGTAACTGTAGAAAGTGAGTTTTATTTTTTTTCAAAAATATAAAAACCTAACTTGACATGTCTTGACATGTCTTGACACGTCTTGACAAGTCTTGACACGTCTTGACATGTCTTGACACGTCTTGACATGTCTTGACAAGTCTTGACACGTCTTGACATGTCTCAAAAATTGTTCCGTTGTACGTTATACCTACCATGAGTATAGTAATAGTTTATAATTTTATATTTTTGTAGACGTTTTACACGTACAATATATATTTACATATGTCATATTCATGTTTTAACTGCAGAAAGTGAGTTTTATTTTTTATCAAAAATATTAAACCTAACTTGACATGTCTTGACATGTCTTGACACGTCTTGACACATTTTGACACGTCTGGACACGTCTTGACATGTCGTGACATGTCTTGGCACGTCTTGACATGTCTTGACACGTCTTGACATGTCTTGACACGTCTTGACAAGTCTTGTTACGTCTTGACATGTCTTGACACGTCTTGACATGTCTTGACACGTCTTGACAAGTCTTGTTACGTCTTGACATGTCTTGACACGTCTTGACATGTCTTGACACGTCTTGACACGTCTTGACACGTCTTGACATGTCTTGACACGTCTTGACAAGTCTTGTTACGTCTTGACATGTCTAGACACGTCTTGACATGTCTTGACACGTCTTGACACGTCTTGACATGTCTCAAAAATTGTTCCGTTTTACGTTATACCTACCATGAGTATAGTAATAGTTTATGATTTAATATTTTTGTAGACGTTTTACACGTACAATACATATTTACATATGTCATATTCATGTTGTAACTGTAGAAAGTGAGTTTTATTTCTTTTCAAAAATATAAAAAACTAACTTGACATGTCTTGACATGTCTTGACACGTCTTGACACGTCTTGACACGTCTTGACACGTCTTGACACGTCTTGACATGTCTTGACATGTCTTGACACGTCTTGACATGTCTTGACACGTCTTGACATGTCTTGACACGTCTTGACATGTCTTGACACGTCTTGACAAGTCTTGTTACGTCTTGACATGTCTTGACACGTCTTGACATGTCTTGACACGTCTTGACACGTCTTGACACGTCTTGACACGTCTTGACACGTCTTGACTTGTCTCAAAAATTGTTCCGTTTTACGTTATACCTACCATGAGTATAGTAATAGTTTATAATTTAATATTTTTGTAGACGTTTTACACGTACAATACATATTTACATATGTCATATTCATGTTGTAACTGTAGAAAGTGAGTTTTATTTTTTTTCAAAAATATAAAAACCTAACTTGACATGTCTTGACATGTCTTGACACGTCTTGACATGTCTTGACACGTCTTGACATGTTTTGACACGTCTTGACATGTCTTGACACGTCTTGACATGTCTTGACACGTCTTATCTTGACATATCTTGACATGTCTTGACACGTCTTGACATGTCTTGACATGTCTTGACACGTCTTGACACGTCTTGACATGTCTTGACACGTCTTGACATGTCTTGACACGCCTTGACACGTCTTGACATGTCTTAATAATTGTTCCGTTGTACGTTATACCTACCATGAGTATAGTAATAGTTTATAATTTTATATTTTTGTAGACGTTTTACACGTACAATACATATTTTCATATGACATATTCATGTTTTAACTGTAGAAAGTGAGTTTTATTTTTTTTACAAAAATATAAAAACCTAACTTGACATGTCTTGACACGTCTTGACATGTCTTGACATGTCTTGACACGTCTTGACACGTCTTGACATGTCTCAAAAATTGTTCCGTTTTACGTTATACCTACCATGAGTATAGTAATAGTTTATAATTTAATATTTTTGTAGACGTTTTACACGTACAATACATATTTACATATGTCATATTCATGTTGTAACTGTAGAAAGTGAGTTTTATTTTTTTTCAAAAATATAAAAACCTAACTTGACATGTCTTGACATGTCTTGACACGTCTTGACATGTCTTGACACGTCTTGACATGTTTTGACACGTCTTGACATGTCTTGACACGTCTTGACATGTCTTGACACGTCTTATCTTGACATATCTTGACATGTCTTGACACGTCTTGACATGTCTTGACATGTCTTGACACGTCTTGACACGTCTTGACATGTCTTGACACGTCTTGACATGTCTTGACACGCCTTGACACGTCTTGACATGTCTTAATAATTGTTCCGTTGTACGTTATACCTACCATGAGTATAGTAATAGTTTATAATTTTATATTTTTGTAGACGTTTTACACGTCCAATATATATTTACATATGTCATATTCATGTTTCAACTGTAGAAAGAGAGTTTTATTTTTTTTCAAAAATATAAAAACCTAACTTGACATGTCTTGACACGTCTTGACACGTCTTGACACGTCTTGACATGTCTTGACATGTCTTGACACGTCTTGACATGTCTTGACACGTCTTGACATGTCTTGACACGTCTTGACACGTCTTGACACGTCTTGACACGTCTTGACATGTCTTGACATGTCTTGACACGTCTTGACATGTCTTGACACGTCTTGACATGTCTTGACACGTCTTGACAAGTCTTGTTACGTCTTGACATGTCTTGACACGTCTTGACATGTCTTGACACGTCTTGACACGTCTTGACATGTCTCAAAAATTGTTCCGTTTTACGTTATACCTACCATGAGTATAGTAATAGTTTATAATTTTATATTTTTGTAGACGTTTTACACGTACAATACATATTTACATATGACATATTCATGTTTTAACTGTAGAAAGTGAGTTTTATTTTTTTAACAAAAATATAAAAACCTAACTTGACATGTCTTGACATGTCTTGTCTTATCTTGACATGTCTTGTCTTATCTTGACATGTCTTGACATGTCTCAATAATTGTTCCGTTTTACGTTATACCTACCATGAGTATAGAAATAGTTTATAATTTTATATTTTTGTAGACGTTTTACACGTACAATACATATTTACATATGTCATATTCATGTTTTAACTGTAGAAAGTGAGTTTTATTTTTTTATCAAAAATATAAAAACCTAACTTGACATGGCTTGACATGTCTTGACACTTCTTGACATGTCTTGACTCGTCTTGACATGTCTTGACACGTCTTGACATGTCTTGACACGTCTTGACATGTCTCAATAATTGTTCCGTTGTACGTTATACCTACCATGAGTAAAGTAATAGTTTATAATTTTATATTTTTGTAGACGTTTTACACGTACAATACATATTTACATATGACATATTCATGTTTTAACTGTAGAAAGTGAGTTTTATTTTTTTTAACAAAAATATAAAAACCTAACTTGACATGTCTTGACACGTCTTGACATGTCTTGACACGTCTTGACATGTCTTGACACATCTTGACACGTCTTGACATGTCTTGACACGTCTTGACAAGTCTTGACACGTCTTGACATGTCTTGACACGTCTTGACACGTCTTGACACGTCTTGACAAGTCTCAATAATTGTTCCGTTTTACGTTATACCTACCATGAGTATAGTAATAGTTTATAATTTAATATTTTTGTAGACGTTTTACTCGTACAATACATATTTACATATGTCATATTCATGTTTTAACTGTAGAAAGTGAGTTTTATTTTTTTATCAAAAATATAAAAACCTAACTTGACATGTCTTGTCTTATCTTGACATGTCTTGACATGTCTCAATAATTGTTCCGTTTTACGTTATACCTACCATGAGTATAGAAATAGTTTATAATTTTAAATTTTTGTAGATGTTTTACACGTACAATACATATTTACATATGTCATATTCATGTTTTAACTGTAGAAAGTGAGTTTTATTTTTTTATCAAAAATATAAAAACCTAACTTGACATGTCTTGACATGTCTTGACATGTCTTGACACTTCTTGACATGTCTTGACTCGTCTTGACATGTCTTGACACGTCTTGACATGTCTTGACACGTCTTGACATGTCTCAATAATTGTTCCGTTGTACGTTATACCTACCATGAGTATAGTAATAGTTTATAATTTTATATTTTTGTAGACGTTTTACACGTACAATACATATTTACATTTGACATATTCATGTTTTAACTGTAGAAAGTGAGTTTTATTTTTTTTAACAAAAATATAAATACCTAACTTGACATGTCTTGACACGTCTTGACATGTCTTGACACGTCTTGACATGTCTTGACACGTCTTGACACGTCTTGACATGTCGTGACACGTCTTGACAAGTCTTGACACGTCTTGACATGTCTTGACACGTCTTGACACGTCTTGACACGTCTTGACACGTCTTGACACGTCTTGACAAGTCTCAATAATTGTTCCGTTTTACGTTATACCTACCATGAGTATAGTAATAGTTTATAATTTAATATTTTTGTAGACGTTTTACTCGTACAATACATATTTACATATGTCATATTCATGTTTTAACTGTAGAAAGTGAGTTTTATTTTTTTATCAAAAATATAAAAACCTAACTTGACATGTCTTGACATGTCTTGACACGTCTTGACATGTCTTGACACGTTCTGACATGTCTTGACACGTCTTGACATGTCTTGACACGTCATGACATGTCTTGACATGTCTCAATAATTGTTCCGTTTTACGTTATACCTACCATGAGTATAGTAATAGATTATAATTTTATATTTTTGTAGACGTTTTACACGTACAATATATATTTACATATGTCATATTCATGTTTTAACTGCAGAAAGTGAGTTTTATTTTTTTATCAAATATATTAAAACCTAACTTGACATGTCTTGACACGTCTTGACACGTCTTGACATGTCTTGACATGTCTTGACACGTCTTGACATGTCTTGACATGTCTTGACACGTCTTGTCAAGTCTTGACACGTCTTGACATGTCTTGACACGTCTTGACACGTCTTGACACGTCTTGACACGTCTTGACACGTCTTGACACGTCTTGACACGTCTTGACAAGTCTCAATAATTGTTCCGTTTTACGTTATACCTACCATGAGTATAGTAATAGTTTATAATTTAATATTTTTGTAGACGTTTTACTCGTACAATACATATTTACATATGTCATATTCATGTTTTAACTGTAGAAAGTGAGTTTTATTTTTTTATCAAAAATATAAAATCCTAACTTGACATGTCTTGACACGTCTTGACATGTCTTGACACGTCTTGACATGTCTTGACACGTCTTGACACGTCTTGACATGTCTTGACACGTCTTGACATGTCTTGACACGTCTTGACATGTCTTGACATGTCTTGACATGTCTTGACACGTCTTGACATGTCTTGACACGTCTTGACACGTCTTGACATGTCTTGACACGTCTTGACATGTCTTGACACGTCTTGACATGTTTTGACACGTCTTGACATGTCTTGACACGTCTTGACATGTCTTGACACGTCTTGTCTTGACATATCTTGACATGTCTTGACACGTCTTGACATGTCTTGACATGTCTTGACACGTCTTGACACGTCTTGACATGTCTTGACACGTCTTGACACGTCTTGACATGTCTTGACACGTCTTGACACGTCTTGACATGTCTCAAAAATTGTTCCGTTGTACGTTATACCTACCATGAGTATAGTAATAGTTTATAATTTTATATTTTTGTAGACGTTTTACACGTACAATACATATTTACATATGTCATATTCATGTTGTAACTGTAGAAAGTGAGTTTTATTTTATTTCAAAAATATAAAAACCTAACTTGACATGTCTTGACATGTCTTGACACGTCTTGACAAGTCTTGACACGTCTTGACATGTCTTGACACGTCTTGACATGTCTTGACACGTCTTGACACGTCTTGACATGTCTCAAAAATTGTTCCGTTGTACGTTATACCTACCATGAGTATAGTAATAGTTTATAATTTTATATTTTTGTTGACGTTTTACACGTACAATATATATTTACATATGTCATATTCATGTTTTAACTGAAGAAAGTGAGTTTTATTTTTTATCAAAAATATTAAACCTAACTTGACACGTCTTGACAAGTCTTGTGACGTCTTGACATGTCTAGACACGTCTTGACATGTCTTGACACGTCTTGATACGTCTTGACATGTCTCAAAAATTGTTCCGTTTTACGTTATACCTACCATGAGTATAGTAATAGTTTATAATTTAATATTTTTGTAGACGTTTTACACGTACAATACATATTTACATATGTCATATTCATGTTGTAACTGTAGAAAGAGAGTTCTATTTTTTTTCAAAAATATAAAAACCTAACTTGACATGTCTTGACACGTCTTGACACGTCTTGACACGTCTTGACATGTCTTGACATGTCTTGACACGTCTTGACATGTCTTGACACGTCTTGACATGTCTTGACACGTCTTGACAAGTCTTGTTACGTCTTGACATGTCTTGACACGTCTTATCTTGACATATCTTGACATGTCTTGACACGTCTTGACATGTCTTGACATGTCTTGACACGTCTTGACACGTCTTGACATGTCTTGACACGTCTTGACATGTCTTGACACGCCTTGACACGTCTTGACATGTCTTAATAATTGTTCCGTTGTACGTTATACCTACCATGAGTATAGTAATAGTTTATAATTTTATATTTTTGTAGACGTTTTACACGTACAATACATATTTTCATATGACATATTCATGTTTTAACTGTAGAAAGTGAGTTTTATTTTTTTTACAAAAATATAAAAACCTAACTTGACATGTCTTGACACGTCTTGACATGTCTTGACATGTCTTGACACGTCTTGACACGTCTTGACTTGTCTCAAAAATTGTTCCGTTTTACGTTATACCTACCATGAGTATAGTAATAGTTTATAATTTAATATTTTTGTAGACGTTTTACACGTACAATACATATTTACATATGTCATATTCATGTTGTAACTGTAGAAAGTGAGTTTTATTTTTTTTCAAAAATATAAAAACCTAACTTGACATGTCTTGACATGTCTTGACACGTCTTGACATGTCTTGACACGTCTTGACATGTTTTGACACGTCTTGACATGTCTTGACACGTCTTGACATGTCTTGACACGTCTTGTCTTGACATATCTTGACATGTCTTGACACGTCTTGACATGTCTTGACATGTCTTGACACGTCTTGACACGTCTTGACATGTCTTGACACGTCTTGACATGTCTTGACACGCCTTGACACGTCTTGACATGTCTTAATAATTGTTCCGTTGTACGTTATACCTACCATGAGTATAGTAATAGTTTATAATTTTATATTTTTGTAGACGTTTTACACGTCCAATATATATTTACATATGTCATATTCATGTTTCAACTGTAGAAAGAGAGTTTTATTTTTTTTCAAAAATATAAAAACCTAACTTGACATGTCTTGACACGTCTTGACACGTCTTGACACGTCTTGACATGTCTTGACATGTCTTGACACGTCTTGACATGTCTTGACACGTCTTGACATGTCTTGACACGTCTTGACACGTCTTGACACGTCTTGACACGTCTTGACATGTCTTGACATGTCTTGACACGTCTTGACATGTCTTGACACGTCTTGACATGTCTTGACACGTCTTGACAAGTCTTGTTACGTCTTGACATGTCTTGACACGTCTTGACATGTCTTGACACGTCTTGACACGTCTTGACATGTCTCAAAAATTGTTCCGTTTTACGTTATACCTACCATGAGTATAGTAATAGTTTATAATTTTATATTTTTGTAGACGTTTTACACGTACAATACATATTTACATATGACATATTCATGTTTTAACTGTAGAAAGTGAGTTTTATTTTTTTAACAAAAATATAAAAACCTAACTTGACATGTCTTGACATGTCTTGTCTTATCTTGACATGTCTTGTCTTATCTTGACATGTCTTGACATGTCTCAATAATTGTTCCGTTGTACGTTATACCTACCATGAGTATAGTAATAGTTTATAATTTTATATTTTTGTAGATGTTTTACACGTACAATACATATTTACATATGTCATATTCATGTTTTAACTGTAGAAAGTGAGTTTTATTTTTTTATCAAAAATATAAAAACCTAACTTGACATGGCTTGACATGTCTTGACACTTCTTGACATGTCTTGACTCGTCTTGACATGTCTTGACACGTCTTGACATGTCTTGACACGTCTTGACATGTCTCAATAATTGTTCCGTTGTACGTTATACCTACCATGAGTAAAGTAATAGTTTATAATTTTATATTTTTGTAGACGTTTTACACGTACAATACATATTTACATATGACATATTCATGTTTTAACTGTAGAAAGTGAGTTTTATTTTTTTTAACAAAAATATAAAAACCTAACTTGACATGTCTTGACACGTCTTGACATGTCTTGACACGTCTTGACATGTCTTGACACATCTTGACACGTCTTGACATGTCTTGACACGTCTTGACAAGTCTTGACACGTCTTGACATGTCTTGACACGTCTTGACACGTCTTGACACGTCTTGACAAGTCTCAATAATTGTTCCGTTTTACGTTATACCTACCATGAGTATAGTAATAGTTTATAATTTAATATTTTTGTAGACGTTTTACTCGTACAATACATATTTACATATGTCATATTCATGTTTTAACTGTAGAAAGTGAGTTTTATTTTTTTATCAAAAATATAAAAACCTAACTTGACATGTCTTGTCTTATCTTGACATGTCTTGACATGTCTCAATAATTGTTCCGTTTTACGTTATACCTACCATGAGTATAGAAATAGTTTATAATTTTAAATTTTTGTAGATGTTTTACACGTACAATACATATTTACATATGTCATATTCATGTTTTAACTGTAGAAAGTGAGTTTTATTTTTTTATCAAAAATATAAAAACCTAACTTGACATGTCTTGACATGTCTTGACATGTCTTGACACTTCTTGACATGTCTTGACTCGTCTTGACATGTCTTGACACGTCTTGACATGTCTTGACACGTCTTGACATGTCTCAATAATTGTTCCGTTGTACGTTATACCTACCATGAGTATAGTAATAGTTTATAATTTTATATTTTTGTAGACGTTTTACACGTACAATACATATTTACATTTGACATATTCATGTTTTAACTGTAGAAAGTGAGTTTTATTTTTTTTAACAAAAATATAAATACCTAACTTGACATGTCTTGACACGTCTTGACATGTCTTGACACGTCTTGACATGTCTTGACACGTCTTGACACGTCTTGACATGTCGTGACACGTCTTGACAAGTCTTGACACGTCTTGACATGTCTTGACACGTCTTGACACGTCTTGACACGTCTTGACACGTCTTGACACGTCTTGACAAGTCTCAATAATTGTTCCGTTTTACGTTATACCTACCATGAGTATAGTAATAGTTTATAATTTAATATTTTTGTAGACGTTTTACTCGTACAATACATATTTACATATGTCATATTCATGTTTTAACTGTAGAAAGTGAGTTTTATTTTTTTATCAAAAATATAAAAACCTAACTTGACATGTCTTGACATGTCTTGACACGTCTTGACATGTCTTGACACGTTCTGACATGTCTTGACACGTCTTGACATGTCTTGACACGTCATGACATGTCTTGACATGTCTCAATAATTGTTCCGTTTTACGTTATACCTACCATGAGTATAGTAATAGATTATAATTTTATATTTTTGTAGACGTTTTACACGTACAATATATATTTACATATGTCATATTCATGTTTTAACTGCAGAAAGTGAGTTTTATTTTTTTATCAAATATATTAAAACCTAACTTGACATGTCTTGACACGTCTTGACACGTCTTGACATGTCTTGACATGTCTTGACACGTCTTGACATGTCTTGACATGTCTTGACACGTCTTGTCAAGTCTTGACACGTCTTGACATGTCTTGACACGTCTTGACACGTCTTGACACGTCTTGACACGTCTTGACACGTCTTGACACGTCTTGACACGTCTTGACAAGTCTCAATAATTGTTCCGTTTTACGTTATACCTACCATGAGTATAGTAATAGTTTATAATTTAATATTTTTGTAGACGTTTTACTCGTACAATACATATTTACATATGTCATATTCATGTTTTAACTGTAGAAAGTGAGTTTTATTTTTTTATCAAAAATATAAAATCCTAACTTGACATGTCTTGACACGTCTTGACATGTCTTGACACGTCTTGACATGTCTTGACACGTCTTGACACGTCTTGACATGTCTTGACACGTCTTGACATGTCTTGACACGTCTTGACATGTCTTGACATGTCTTGACATGTCTTGACACGTCTTGACATGTCTTGACACGTCTTGACACGTCTTGACATGTCTTGACACGTCTTGACATGTCTTGACACGTCTTGACATGTTTTGACACGTCTTGACATGTCTTGACACGTCTTGACATGTCTTGACACGTCTTGTCTTGACATATCTTGACATGTCTTGACACGTCTTGACATGTCTTGACATGTCTTGACACGTCTTGACACGTCTTGACATGTCTTGACACGTCTTGACACGTCTTGACATGTCTTGACACGTCTTGACACGTCTTGACATGTCTCAAAAATTGTTCCGTTGTACGTTATACCTACCATGAGTATAGTAATAGTTTATAATTTTATATTTTTGTAGACGTTTTACACGTACAATACATATTTACATATGTCATATTCATGTTGTAACTGTAGAAAGTGAGTTTTATTTTATTTCAAAAATATAAAAACCTAACTTGACATGTCTTGACATGTCTTGACACGTCTTGACAAGTCTTGACACGTCTTGACATGTCTTGACACGTCTTGACATGTCTTGACAAGTCTTGACACGTCTTGACATGTCTCAAAAATTGTTCCGTTGTACGTTATACCTACCATGAGTATAGTAATAGTTTATAATTTTATATTTTTGTTGACGTTTTACACGTACAATATATATTTACATATGTCATATTCATGTTTTAACTGAAGAAAGTGAGTTTTATTTTTTATCAAAAATATTAAACCTAACTTGACACGTCTTGACAAGTCTTGTGACGTCTTGACATGTCTAGACACGTCTTGACATGTCTTGACACGTCTTGATACGTCTTGACATGTCTCAAAAATTGTTCCGTTTTACGTTATACCTACCATGAGTATAGTAATAGTTTATAATTTAATATTTTTGTAGACGTTTTACACGTACAATACATATTTACATATGTCATATTCATGTTGTAACTGTAGAAAGAGAGTTCTATTTTTTTTCAAAAATATAAAAACCTAACTTGACATGTCTTGACACGTCTTGACACGTCTTGACACGTCTTGACATGTCTTGACATGTCTTGACACGTCTTGACATGTCTTGACACGTCTTGACATGTCTTGACACGTCTTGACAAGTCTTGTTACGTCTTGACATGTCTTGACACGTCTTATCTTGACATATCTTGACATGTCTTGACACGTCTTGACATGTCTTGACATGTCTTGACACGTCTTGACACGTCTTGACATGTCTTGACACGTCTTGACATGTCTTGACACGCCTTGACACGTCTTGACATGTCTTAATAATTGTTCCGTTGTACGTTATACCTACCATGAGTATAGTAATAGTTTATAATTTTATATTTTTGTAGACGTTTTACACGTACAATACATATTTTCATATGACATATTCATGTTTTAACTGTAGAAAGTGAGTTTTATTTTTTTTACAAAAATATAAAAACCTAACTTGACATGTCTTGACACGTCTTGACATGTCTTGACATGTCTTGACACGTCTTGACACGTCTTGACTTGTCTCAAAAATTGTTCCGTTTTACGTTATACCTACCATGAGTATAGTAATAGTTTATAATTTAATATTTTTGTAGACGTTTTACACGTACAATACATATTTACATATGTCATATTCATGTTGTAACTGTAGAAAGTGAGTTTTATTTTTTTTCAAAAATATAAAAACCTAACTTGACATGTCTTGACATGTCTTGACACGTCTTGACATGTCTTGACACGTCTTGACATGTTTTGACACGTCTTGACATGTCTTGACACGTCTTGACATGTCTTGACACGTCTTGTCTTGACATATCTTGACATGTCTTGACACGTCTTGACATGTCTTGACATGTCTTGACACGTCTTGACACGTCTTGACATGTCTTGACACGTCTTGACATGTCTTGACACGCCTTGACACGTCTTGACATGTCTTAATAATTGTTCCGTTGTACGTTATACCTACCATGAGTATAGTAATAGTTTATAATTTTATATTTTTGTAGACGTTTTACACGTCCAATATATATTTACATATGTCATATTCATGTTTCAACTGTAGAAAGAGAGTTTTATTTTTTTTCAAAAATATAAAAACCTAACTTGACATGTCTTGACACGTCTTGACACGTCTTGACACGTCTTGACACGTCTTGACATGTCTTGACATGTCTTGACACGTCTTGACATGTCTTGACACGTCTTGACATGTCTTGACACGTCTTGACACGTCTTGACACGTCTTGACACGTCTTGACATGTCTTGACATGTCTTGACACGTCTTGACATGTCTTGACACGTCTTGACATGTCTTGACACGTCTTGACAAGTCTTGTTACGTCTTGACATGTCTTGACACGTCTTGACATGTCTTGACACGTCTTGACACGTCTTGACATGTCTCAAAAATTGTTCCGTTTTACGTTATACCTACCATGAGTATAGTAATAGTTTATAATTTTATATTTTTGTAGACGTTTTACACGTACAATACATATTTACATATGACATATTCATGTTTTAACTGTAGAAAGTGAGTTTTATTTTTTTAACAAAAATATAAAAACCTAACTTGACATGTCTTGACATGTCTTGTCTTATCTTGACATGTCTTGTCTTATCTTGACATGTCTTGACATGTCTCAATAATTGTTCCGTTTTACGTTATACCTACCATGAGTATAGAAATAGTTTATAATTTTAAATTTTTGTAGATGTTTTACACGTACAATACATATTTACATATGTCATATTCATGTTTTAACTGTAGAAAGTGAGTTTTATTTTTTTATCAAAAATATAAAAACCTAACTTGACATGGCTTGACATGTCTTGACACTTCTTGACATGTCTTGACTCGTCTTGACATGTCTTGACACGTCTTGACATGTCTTGACACGTCTTGACATGTCTCAATAATTGTTCCGTTGTACGTTATACCTACCATGAGTATAGTAATAGTTTATAATTTTATATTTTTGTAGACGTTTTACACGTACAATACATATTTACATATGACATATTCATGTTTTAACTGTAGAAAGTGAGTTTTATTTTTTTTAACAAAAATATAAAAACCTAACTTGACATGTCTTGACACGTCTTGACATGTCTTGACACGTCTTGACATGTCTTGACACGTCTTGACACGTCTTGACATGTCTTGACACGTCTTGACAAGTCTTGACACGTCTTGACATGTCTTGACACGTCTTGACACGTCTTGACACGTCTTGACACGTCTTGACAAGTCTCAATAATTGTTCCGTTTTACGTTATACCTACCATGAGTATAGTAATAGTTTATAATTTAATATTTTTGTAGACGTTTTACTCGTACAATACATATTTACATATGTCATATTCATGTTTTAACTGTAGAAAGTGAGTTTTATTTTTTTATCAAAAATATAAAAACCTAACTTGACATGTCTTGTCTTATCTTGACATGTCTTGACATGTCTCAATAATTGTTCCGTTTTACGTTATACCTACCATGAGTATAGAAATAGTTTATAATTTTAAATTTTTGTAGATGTTTTACACGTACAATACATATTTACATATGTCATATTCATGTTTTAACTGTAGAAAGTGAGTTTTATTTTTTTATCAAAAATATAAAAACCTAACTTGACATGTCTTGACATGTCTTGACATGTCTTGACATGTCTTGACACTTCTTGACATGTCTTGACTCGTCTTGACATGTCTTGACACGTCTTGACATGTCTTGACACGTCTTGACATGTCTCAATAATTGTTCCGTTGTACGTTATACCTACCATGAGTATAGTAATAGTTTATAATTTTATATTTTTGTAGACGTTTTACACGTACAATACATATTTACATTTGACATATTCATGTTTTAACTGTAGAAAGTGAGTTTTATTTTTTTTAACAAAAATATAAAAACCTAACTTGACATGTCTTGACACGTCTTGACATGTCTTGACACGTCTTGACATGTCTTGACACGTCTTGACACGTCTTGACATGTCGTGACACGTCTTGACAAGTCTTGACACGTCTTGACATGTCTTGACACGTCTTGACACGTCTTGACACGTCTTGACACGTCTTGACACGTCTTGACATGTCTCAAAAATTGTTCCGTTTTACGTTATACCTACCATGAGTATAGTAATAGTTTATAATTTAATATTTTTGTAGACGTTTTACTCGTACAATACATATTTACATATGTCATATTCATGTTTTAACTGTAGAAAGTGAGTTTTATTTTTTTATCAAAAATATAAAATCCTAACTTGACATGTCTTGACACGTCTTGACATGTCTTGACACGTCTTGACATGTCTTGACACGTCTTGACACGTCTTGACATGTCTTGACACGTCTTGACATGTCTTGACACGTCTTGACATGTCTTGACACGTCTTGACATGTCTTGACACGTCTTGACATGTCTTGACACGTCTTGACACGTCTTGACATGTCTTGACACGTCTTGACATGTCTTGACACGTCTTGACATGTTTTGACACGTCTTGACATGTCTTGACACGTCTTGACATGTCTTGACACGTCTTGTCTTGACATATCTTGACATGTCTTGACACGTCTTGACATGTCTTGACATGTCTTGACACGTCTTGACACGTCTTGACATGTCTTGACACGTCTTGACACGTCTTGACATGTCTTGACACGTCTTGACACGTCTTGACATGTCTCAAAAATTGTTCCGTTGTACGTTATACCTACCATGAGTATAGTAATAGTTTATAATTTTATATTTTTGTAGACGTTTTACACGTACAATACATATTTACATATGTCATATTCATGTTTTAACTGTAGAAAGTGAGTTTTATTTTTTTATCAAAAATATAAAAACCTAACTTGACATGTCTTGTCTTATCTTGACATGTCTTGACATGTCTCAATAATTGTTCCGTTTTACGTTATACCTACCATGAGTATAGAAATAGTTTATAATTTTAAATTTTTGTAGATGTTTTACACGTACAATACATATTTACATATGTCATATTCATGTTTTAACTGTAGAAAGTGAGTTTTATTTTTTTATCAAAAATATAAAAACCTAACTTGACATGTCTTGACATGTCTTGACATGTCTTGACATGTCTTGACACTTCTTGACATGTCTTGACTCGTCTTGACATGTCTTGACACGTCTTGACATGTCTTGACACGTCTTGACATGTCTCAATAATTGTTCCGTTGTACGTTATACCTACCATGAGTATAGTAATAGTTTATAATTTTATATTTTTGTAGACGTTTTACACGTACAATACATATTTACATTTGACATATTCATGTTTTAACTGTAGAAAGTGAGTTTTATTTTTTTTAACAAAAATATAAAAACCTAACTTCACATGTCTTGACACGTCTTGACATGTCTTGACACGTCTTGACATGTCTTGACACGTCTTGACACGTCTTGACATGTCGTGACACGTCTTGACAAGTCTTGACACGTCTTGACATGTCTTGACACGTCTTGACACGTCTTGACACGTCTTGACACGTCTTGACACGTCTTGACATGTCTCAAAAATTGTTCCGTTTTACGTTATACCTACCATGAGTATAGTAATAGTTTATAATTTAATATTTTTGTAGACGTTTTACTCGTACAATACATATTTACATATGTCATATTCATGTTTTAACTGTAGAAAGTGAGTTTTATTTTTTTATCAAAAATATAAAATCCTAACTTGACATGTCTTGACACGTCTTGACATGTCTTGACACGTCTTGACATGTCTTGACACGTCTTGACACGACTTGACATGTCTTGACACGTCTTGACATGTCTTGACACGTCTTGACATGTCTTGACACGTCTTGACATGTCTTGACACGTCTTGACATGTCTTGACACGTCTTGACACGTCTTGACATGTCTTGACACGTCTTGACATGTCTTGACACGTCTTGACATGTTTTGACACGTCTTGACATGTCTTGACACGTCTTGACATGTCTTGACACGTCTTGTCTTGACATATCTTGACATGTCTTGACACGTCTTGACATGTCTTGACATGTCTTGACACGTCTTGACACGTCTTGACACGTCTTGACACGTCTTGACACGTCTTGACATGTCTTGACACGTCTTGACACGTCTTGACATGTCTCAAAAATTGTTCCGTTGTACGTTATACCTACCATGAGTATAGTAATAGTTTATAATTTTATATTTTTGTAGACGTTTTACACGTACAATACATATTTACATATGTCATATTCATGTTGTAACTGTAGAAAGTGAGTTTTATTTTATTTCAAAAATATAAAAACCTAACTTGACATGTCTTGACATGTCTTGACACGTCTTGACAAGTCTTGACACGTCTTGACATGTCTTGACACGTCTTGACATGTCTTGACAAGTCTTGACACGTCTTGACATGTCTCAAAAATTGTTCCGTTGTACGTTATACCTACCATGAGTATAGTAATAGTTTATAATTTTATATTTTTGTTGACGTTTTACACGTACAATATATATTTACATATGTCATATTCATGTTTTAACTGAAGAAAGTGAGTTTTATTTTTTATCAAAAATATTAAACCTAACTTGACACGTCTTGACAAGTCTTGTGACGTCTTGACATGTCTAGACACGTCTTGACATGTCTTGACACGTCTTGATACGTCTTGACATGTCTCAAAAATTGTTCCGTTTTACGTTATACCTACCATGAGTATAGTAATAGTTTATAATTTAATATTTTTGTAGACGTTTTACACGTACAATACATATTTACATATGTCATATTCATGTTGTAACTGTAGAAAGAGAGTTCTATTTTTTTTCAAAAATATAAAAACCTAACTTGACATGTCTTGACACGTCTTGACACGTCTTGACACGTCTTGACATGTCTTGACATGTCTTGACACGTCTTGACATGTCTTGACACGTCTTGACATGTCTTGACACGTCTTGACAAGTCTTGTTACGTCTTGACATGTCTTGACACGTCTTATCTTGACATATCTTGACATGTCTTGACACGTCTTGACATGTCTTGACATGTCTTGACACGTCTTGACACGTCTTGACATGTCTTGACACGTCTTGACATGTCTTGACACGCCTTGACACGTCTTGACATGTCTTAATAATTGTTCCGTTGTACGTTATACCTACCATGAGTATAGTAATAGTTTATAATTTTATATTTTTGTAGACGTTTTACACGTACAATACATATTTTCATATGACATATTCATGTTTTAACTGTAGAAAGTGAGTTTTATTTTTTTTACAAAAATATAAAAACCTAACTTGACATGTCTTGACACGTCTTGACATGTCTTGACATGTCTTGACACGTCTTGACACGTCTTGACTTGTCTCAAAAATTGTTCCGTTTTACGTTATACCTACCATGAGTATAGTAATAGTTTATAATTTAATATTTTTGTAGACGTTTTACACGTACAATACATATTTACATATGTCATATTCATGTTGTAACTGTAGAAAGTGAGTTTTATTTTTTTTCAAAAATATAAAAACCTAACTTGACATGTCTTGACATGTCTTGACACGTCTTGACATGTCTTGACACGTCTTGACATGTTTTGACACGTCTTGACATGTCTTGACACGTCTTGACATGTCTTGACACGTCTTGTCTTGACATATCTTGACATGTCTTGACACGTCTTGACATGTCTTGACATGTCTTGACACGTCTTGACACGTCTTGACATGTCTTGACACGTCTTGACATGTCTTGACACGCCTTGACACGTCTTGACATGTCTTAATAATTGTTCCGTTGTACGTTATACCTACCATGAGTATAGTAATAGTTTATAATTTTATATTTTTGTAGACGTTTTACACGTCCAATATATATTTACATATGTCATATTCATGTTTCAACTGTAGAAAGAGAGTTTTATTTTTTTTCAAAAATATAAAAACCTAACTTGACATGTCTTGACACGTCTTGACACGTCTTGACACGTCTTGACATGTCTTGACATGTCTTGACACGTCTTGACATGTCTTGACACGTCTTGACATGTCTTGACACGTCTTGACACGTCTTGACACGTCTTGACACGTCTTGACATGTCTTGACATGTCTTGACACGTCTTGACATGTCTTGACACGTCTTGACATGTCTTGACACGTCTTGACAAGTCTTGTTACGTCTTGACATGTCTTGACACGTCTTGACATGTCTTGACACGTCTTGACACGTCTTGACATGTCTCAAAAATTGTTCCGTTTTACGTTATACCTACCATGAGTATAGTAATAGTTTATAATTTTATATTTTTGTAGACGTTTTACACGTACAATACATATTTACATATGACATATTCATGTTTTAACTGTAGAAAGTGAGTTTTATTTTTTTAACAAAAATATAAAAACCTAACTTGACATGTCTTGACATGTCTTGTCTTATCTTGACATGTCTTGTCTTATCTTGACATGTCTTGACATGTCTCAATAATTGTTCCGTTTTACGTTATACCTACCATGAGTATAGAAATAGTTTATAATTTTAAATTTTTGTAGATGTTTTACACGTACAATACATATTTACATATGTCATATTCATGTTTTAACTGTAGAAAGTGAGTTTTATTTTTTTATCAAAAATATAAAAACCTAACTTGACATGGCTTGACATGTCTTGACACTTCTTGACATGTCTTGACTCGTCTTGACATGTCTTGACACGTCTTGACATGTCTTGACACGTCTTGACATGTCTCAATAATTGTTCCGTTGTACGTTATACCTACCATGAGTATAGTAATAGTTTATAATTTTATATTTTTGTAGACGTTTTACACGTACAATACATATTTACATATGACATATTCATGTTTTAACTGTAGAAAGTGAGTTTTATTTTTTTTAACAAAAATATAAAAACCTAACTTGACATGTCTTGACACGTCTTGACATGTCTTGACACGTCTTGACATGTCTTGACACGTCTTGACACGTCTTGACATGTCTTGACACGTCTTGACAAGTCTTGACACGTCTTGACATGTCTTGACACGTCTTGACACGTCTTGACACGTCTTGACACGTCTTGACAAGTCTCAATAATTGTTCCGTTTTACGTTATACCTACCATGAGTATAGTAATAGTTTATAATTTAATATTTTTGTAGACGTTTTACTCGTACAATACATATTTACATATGTCATATTCATGTTTTAACTGTAGAAAGTGAGTTTTATTTTTTTATCAAAAATATAAAAACCTAACTTGACATGTCTTGTCTTATCTTGACATGTCTTGACATGTCTCAATAATTGTTCCGTTTTACGTTATACCTACCATGAGTATAGAAATAGTTTATAATTTTAAATTTTTGTAGATGTTTTACACGTACAATACATATTTACATATGTCATATTCATGTTTTAACTGTAGAAAGTGAGTTTTA
Source organism: Catocala fraxini (assembly GCA_930367265.1). Taxonomy (NCBI): domain Eukaryota; kingdom Metazoa; phylum Arthropoda; class Insecta; order Lepidoptera; family Erebidae; genus Catocala; species Catocala fraxini. The sequence goes on from OV884031.1 coordinate 11,686,982, forward strand.
TTTTTTTATCAAAAATATAAAAACCTAACTTGACATGTCTTGACATGTCTTGACATGTCTTGACATGTCTTGACATGTCTTGACACTTCTTGACATGTCTTGACTCGTCTTGACATGTCTTGACACGTCTTGACATGTCTTGACACGTCTTGACATGTCTCAATAATTGTTCCGTTGTACGTTATACCTACCATGAGTATAGTAATAGTTTATAATTTTATATTTTTGTAGACGTTTTACACGTACAATACATATTTACATTTGACATATTCATGTTTTAACTGTAGAAAGTGAGTTTTATTTTTTTTAACAAAAATATAAAAACCTAACTTGACATGTCTTGACACGTCTTGACATGTCTTGACACGTCTTGACATGTCTTGACACGTCTTGACACGTCTTGACATGTCGTGACACGTCTTGACAAGTCTTGACACGTCTTGACATGTCTTGACACGTCTTGACACGTCTTGACACGTCTTGACACGTCTTGACACGTCTTGACAAGTCTCAATAATTGTTCCGTTTTACGTTATACCTACCATGAGTATAGTAATAGTTTATAATTTAATATTTTTGTAGACGTTTTACTCGTACAATACATATTTACATATGTCATATTCATGTTTTAACTGTAGAAAGTGAGTTTTATTTTTTTATCAAAAATATAAAAACCTAACTTGACATGTCTTGACATGTCTTGACACGTCTTGACATGTCTTGACACGTTCTGACATGTCTTGACACGTCTTGACATGTCTTGACACGTCATGACATGTCTTGACATGTCTCAATAATTGTTCCGTTTTACGTTATACCTACCATGAGTATAGTAATAGATTATAATTTTATATTTTTGTAGACGTTTTACACGTACAATATATATTTACATATGTCATATTCATGTTTTAACTGCAGAAAGTGAGTTTTATTTTTTTATCAAATATATTAAAACCTAACTTGACATGTCTTGACACGTCTTGACACGTCTTGACACGTCTTGACATGTCTTGACATGTCTTGACACGTCTTGACATGTCTTGACATGTCTTGACACGTCTTGACAAGTCTTGTTACGTCTTGACATGTCTTGACACGTCTTGACATGTCTTGACACGTCTTGACACGTCTTGACATGTCTTGACACGTCTTGTCAAGTCTTGACACGTCTTTACATGTCTTGACACGTCTTGACACGTCTTGACACGTCTTGACACGTCTTGACACGTCTTGACACGTCTTGACACGTCTTGACACGTCTTGACACGTCTTGACAAGTCTCAATAATTGTTCCGTTTTACGTTATACCTACCATGAGTATAGTAATAGTTTATAATTTAATATTTTTGTAGACGTTTTACTCGTACAATACATATTTACATATGTCATATTCATGTTTTAACTGTAGAAAGTGAGTTTTATTTTTTTATCAAAAATATAAAATCCTAACTTGACATGTCTTGACACGTCTTGACATGTCTTGACACGTCTTGACATGTCTTGACACGTCTTGACACGTCTTGACATGTCTTGACACGTCTTGACATGTCTTGACACGTCTTGACATGTCTTGACACGTCTTGACATGTCTTGACACGTCTTGACACGTCTTGACATGTCTTGACACGTCTTGACATGTCTTGACACGTCTTGACATGTTTTGACACGTCTTGACATGTCTTGACACGTCTTGACACGTCTTGACACGTCTTGACATGTCTTGACATGTCTTGACACGTCTTGACATGTCTTGACACGTCTTGACATGTCTTGACACGTCTTGACAAGTCTTGTTACGTCTTGACATGTCTTGACACGTCTTATCTTGACATATCTTGACATGTCTTGACACGTCTTGACATGTCTTGACATGTCTTGACACGTCTTGACACGTCTTGACATGTCTTGACACGTCTTGACATGTCTTGACACGCCTTGACACGTCTTGACATGTCTTAATAATTGTTCCGTTGTACGTTATACCTACCATGAGTATAGTAATAGTTTATAATTTTATATTTTTGTAGACGTTTTACACGTACAATACATATTTTCATATGACATATTCATGTTTTAACTGTAGAAAGTGAGTTTTATTTTTTTTACAAAAATATAAAAACCTAACTTGACATGTCTTGACACGTCTTGACATGTCTTGACATGTCTTGACACGTCTTGACACGTCTTGACTTGTCTCAAAAATTGTTCCGTTTTACGTTATACCTACCATGAGTATAGTAATAGTTTATAATTTAATATTTTTGTAGACGTTTTACACGTACAATACATATTTACATATGTCATATTCATGTTGTAACTGTAGAAAGTGAGTTTTATTTTTTTTCAAAAATATAAAAACCTAACTTGACATGTCTTGACATGTCTTGACACGTCTTGACATGTCTTGACACGTCTTGACATGTTTTGACACGTCTTGACATGTCTTGACACGTCTTGACATGTCTTGACACGTCTTGTCTTGACATATCTTGACATGTCTTGACACGTCTTGACATGTCTTGACACGTCTTGACACGTCTTGACATGTCTTGACACGTCTTGACATGTCTTGACACGCCTTGACACGTCTTGACATGTCTTAATAATTGTTCCGTTGTACGTTATACCTACCATGAGTATAGTAATAGTTTATAATTTTATATTTTTGTAGACGTTTTACACGTCCAATATATATTTACATATGTCATATTCATGTTTCAACTGTAGAAAGAGAGTTTTATTTTTTTTCAAAAATATAAAAACCTAACTTGACATGTCTTGACACGTCTTGACACGTCTTGACACGTCTTGACATGTCTTGACATGTCTTGACACGTCTTGACATGTCTTGACACGTCTTGACATGTCTTGACACGTCTTGACACGTCTTGACACGTCTTGACACGTCTTGACATGTCTTGACATGTCTTGACACGTCTTGACATGTCTTGACACGTCTTGACATGTCTTGACACGTCTTGACAAGTCTTGTTACGTCTTGACATGTCTTGACACGTCTTGACACGTCTTGACACGTCTTGACACGTCTTGACATGTCTCAAAAATTGTTCCGTTTTACGTTATACCTACCATGAGTATAGTAATAGTTTATAATTTAATATTTTTGTAGACGTTTTACTCGTACAATACATATTTACATATGTCATATTCATGTTTTAACTGTAGAAAGTGAGTTTTATTTTTTTATCAAAAATATAAAATCCTAACTTGACATGTCTTGACACGTCTTGACATGTCTTGACACGTCTTGACATGTCTTGACACGTCTTGACACGTCTTGACATGTCTTGACACGTCTTGACATGTCTTGACACGTCTTGACATGTCTTGACACGTCTTGACATGTCTTGACACGTCTTGACATGTCTTGACACGTCTTGACACGTCTTGACATGTCTTGACACGTCTTGACATGTCTTGACACGTCTTGACATGTTTTGACACGTCTTGACATGTCTTGACACGTCTTGACATGTCTTGACACGTCTTGTCTTGACATATCTTGACATGTCTTGACACGTCTTGACATGTCTTGACATGTCTTGACACGTCTTGACACGTCTTGACATGTCTTGACACGTCTTGACACGTCTTGACATGTCTTGACACGTCTTGACACGTCTTGACATGTCTCAAAAATTGTTCCGTTGTACGTTATACCTACCATGAGTATAGTAATAGTTTATAATTTTATATTTTTGTAGACGTTTTACACGTACAATACATATTTACATATGTCATATTCATGTTTTAACTGTAGAAAGTGAGTTTTATTTTTTTATCAAAAATATAAAAACCTAACTTGACATGTCTTGTCTTATCTTGACATGTCTTGACATGTCTCAATAATTGTTCCGTTTTACGTTATACCTACCATGAGTATAGAAATAGTTTATAATTTTAAATTTTTGTAGATGTTTTACACGTACAATACATATTTACATATGTCATATTCATGTTTTAACTGTAGAAAGTGAGTTTTATTTTTTTATCAAAAATATAAAAACCTAACTTGACATGTCTTGACATGTCTTGACATGTCTTGACATGTCTTGACACTTCTTGACATGTCTTGACTCGTCTTGACATGTCTTGACACGTCTTGACATGTCTTGACACGTCTTGACATGTCTCAATAATTGTTCCGTTGTACGTTATACCTACCATGAGTATAGTAATAGTTTATAATTTTATATTTTTGTAGACGTTTTACACGTACAATACATATTTACATTTGACATATTCATGTTTTAACTGTAGAAAGTGAGTTTTATTTTTTTTAACAAAAATATAAAAACCTAACTTCACATGTCTTGACACGTCTTGACATGTCTTGACACGTCTTGACATGTCTTGACACGTCTTGACACGTCTTGACATGTCGTGACACGTCTTGACAAGTCTTGACACGTCTTGACATGTCTTGACACGTCTTGACACGTCTTGACACGTCTTGACACGTCTTGACACGTCTTGACATGTCTCAAAAATTGTTCCGTTTTACGTTATACCTACCATGAGTATAGTAATAGTTTATAATTTAATATTTTTGTAGACGTTTTACTCGTACAATACATATTTACATATGTCATATTCATGTTTTAACTGTAGAAAGTGAGTTTTATTTTTTTATCAAAAATATAAAATCCTAACTTGACATGTCTTGACACGTCTTGACATGTCTTGACACGTCTTGACATGTCTTGACATGTCTTGACACGACTTGACATGTCTTGACACGTCTTGACATGTCTTGACACGTCTTGACATGTCTTGACACGTCTTGACATGTCTTGACACGTCTTGACATGTCTTGACACGTCTTGACACGTCTTGACATGTCTTGACACGTCTTGACATGTCTTGACACGTCTTGACATGTTTTGACACGTCTTGACATGTCTTGACACGTCTTGACATGTCTTGACACGTCTTGTCTTGACATATCTTGACATGTCTTGACACGTCTTGACATGTCTTGACATGTCTTGACACGTCTTGACACGTCTTGACATGTCTTGACACGTCTTGACACGTCTTGACATGTCTTGACACGTCTTGACACGTCTTGACATGTCTCAAAAATTGTTCCGTTGTACGTTATACCTACCATGAGTATAGTAATAGTTTATAATTTTATATTTTTGTAGACGTTTTACACGTACAATACATATTTACATATGTCATATTCATGTTGTAACTGTAGAAAGTGAGTTTTATTTTATTTCAAAAATATAAAAACCTAACTTGACATGTCTTGACATGTCTTGACACGTCTTGACAAGTCTTGACACGTCTTGACATGTCTTGACACGTCTTGACATGTCTTGACAAGTCTTGACACGTCTTGACATGTCTCAAAAATTGTTCCGTTGTACGTTATACCTACCATGAGTATAGTAATAGTTTATAATTTTATATTTTTGTTGACGTTTTACACGTACAATATATATTTACATATGTCATATTCATGTTTTAACTGAAGAAAGTGAGTTTTATTTTTTATCAAAAATATTAAACCTAACTTGACACGTCTTGACAAGTCTTGTGACGTCTTGACATGTCTAGACACGTCTTGACATGTCTTGACACGTCTTGATACGTCTTGACATGTCTCAAAAATTGTTCCGTTTTACGTTATACCTACCATGAGTATAGTAATAGTTTATAATTTAATATTTTTGTAGACGTTTTACACGTACAATACATATTTACATATGTCATATTCATGTTGTAACTGTAGAAAGAGAGTTCTATTTTTTTTCAAAAATATAAAAACCTAACTTGACATGTCTTGACACGTCTTGACACGTCTTGACACGTCTTGACATGTCTTGACATGTCTTGACACGTCTTGACATGTCTTGACACGTCTTGACATGTCTTGACACGTCTTGACAAGTCTTGTTACGTCTTGACATGTCTTGACACGTCTTATCTTGACATATCTTGACATGTCTTGACACGTCTTGACATGTCTTGACATGTCTTGACACGTCTTGACACGTCTTGACATGTCTTGACACGTCTTGACATGTCTTGACACGCCTTGACACGTCTTGACATGTCTTAATAATTGTTCCGTTGTACGTTATACCTACCATGAGTATAGTAATAGTTTATAATTTTATATTTTTGTAGACGTTTTACACGTACAATACATATTTTCATATGACATATTCATGTTTTAACTGTAGAAAGTGAGTTTTATTTTTTTTACAAAAATATAAAAACCTAACTTGACATGTCTTGACACGTCTTGACATGTCTTGACATGTCTTGACACGTCTTGACACGTCTTGACTTGTCTCAAAAATTGTTCCGTTTTACGTTATACCTACCATGAGTATAGTAATAGTTTATAATTTAATATTTTTGTAGACGTTTTACACGTACAATACATATTTACATATGTCATATTCATGTTGTAACTGTAGAAAGTGAGTTTTATTTTTTTTCAAAAATATAAAAACCTAACTTGACATGTCTTGACATGTCTTGACACGTCTTGACATGTCTTGACACGTCTTGACATGTTTTGACACGTCTTGACATGTCTTGACACGTCTTGACATGTCTTGACACGTCTTGTCTTGACATATCTTGACATGTCTTGACACGTCTTGACATGTCTTGACATGTCTTGACACGTCTTGACACGTCTTGACATGTCTTGACACGTCTTGACATGTCTTGACACGCCTTGACACGTCTTGACATGTCTTAATAATTGTTCCGTTGTACGTTATACCTACCATGAGTATAGTAATAGTTTATAATTTTATATTTTTGTAGACGTTTTACACGTCCAATATATATTTACATATGTCATATTCATGTTTCAACTGTAGAAAGAGAGTTTTATTTTTTTTCAAAAATATAAAAACCTAACTTGACATGTCTTGACACGTCTTGACACGTCTTGACACGTCTTGACATGTCTTGACATGTCTTGACACGTCTTGACATGTCTTGACACGTCTTGACATGTCTTGACACGTCTTGACACGTCTTGACACGTCTTGACACGTCTTGACATGTCTTGACATGTCTTGACACGTCTTGACATGTCTTGACACGTCTTGACATGTCTTGACACGTCTTGACAAGTCTTGTTACGTCTTGACATGTCTTGACACGTCTTGACATGTCTTGACACGTCTTGACACGTCTTGACATGTCTCAAAAATTGTTCCGTTTTACGTTATACCTACCATGAGTATAGTAATAGTTTATAATTTTATATTTTTGTAGACGTTTTACACGTACAATACATATTTACATATGACATATTCATGTTTTAACTGTAGAAAGTGAGTTTTATTTTTTTAACAAAAATATAAAAACCTAACTTGACATGTCTTGACATGTCTTGTCTTATCTTGACATGTCTTGTCTTATCTTGACATGTCTTGACATGTCTCAATAATTGTTCCGTTTTACGTTATACCTACCATGAGTATAGAAATAGTTTATAATTTTAAATTTTTGTAGATGTTTTACACGTACAATACATATTTACATATGTCATATTCATGTTTTAACTGTAGAAAGTGAGTTTTATTTTTTTATCAAAAATATAAAAACCTAACTTGACATGGCTTGACATGTCTTGACACTTCTTGACATGTCTTGACTCGTCTTGACATGTCTTGACACGTCTTGACATGTCTTGACACGTCTTGACATGTCTCAATAATTGTTCCGTTGTACGTTATACCTACCATGAGTATAGTAATAGTTTATAATTTTATATTTTTGTAGACGTTTTACACGTACAATACATATTTACATATGACATATTCATGTTTTAACTGTAGAAAGTGAGTTTTATTTTTTTTAACAAAAATATAAAAACCTAACTTGACATGTCTTGACACGTCTTGACATGTCTTGACACGTCTTGACATGTCTTGACACGTCTTGACACGTCTTGACATGTCTTGACACGTCTTGACAAGTCTTGACACGTCTTGACATGTCTTGACACGTCTTGACACGTCTTGACACGTCTTGACACGTCTTGACAAGTCTCAATAATTGTTCCGTTTTACGTTATACCTACCATGAGTATAGTAATAGTTTATAATTTAATATTTTTGTAGACGTTTTACTCGTACAATACATATTTACATATGTCATATTCATGTTTTAACTGTAGAAAGTGAGTTTTATTTTTTTATCAAAAATATAAAAACCTAACTTGACATGTCTTGTCTTATCTTGACATGTCTTGACATGTCTCAATAATTGTTCCGTTTTACGTTATACCTACCATGAGTATAGAAATAGTTTATAATTTTAAATTTTTGTAGATGTTTTACACGTACAATACATATTTACATATGTCATATTCATGTTTTAACTGTAGAAAGTGAGTTTTATTTTTTTATCAAAAATATAAAAACCTAACTTGACATGTCTTGACATGTCTTGACATGTCTTGACATGTCTTGACATGTCTTGACACTTCTTGACATGTCTTGACTCGTCTTGACATGTCTTGACACGTCTTGACATGTCTTGACACGTCTTGACATGTCTCAATAATTGTTCCGTTGTACGTTATACCTACCATGAGTATAGTAATAGTTTATAATTTTATATTTTTGTAGACGTTTTACACGTACAATACATATTTACATTTGACATATTCATGTTTTAACTGTAGAAAGTGAGTTTTATTTTTTTTAACAAAAATATAAAAACCTAACTTGACATGTCTTGACACGTCTTGACATGTCTTGACACGTCTTGACATGTCTTGACACGTCTTGACACGTCTTGACATGTCGTGACACGTCTTGACAAGTCTTGACACGTCTTGACATGTCTTGACACGTCTTGACACGTCTTGACACGTCTTGACACGTCTTGACACGTCTTGACAAGTCTCAATAATTGTTCCGTTTTACGTTATACCTACCATGAGTATAGTAATAGTTTATAATTTAATATTTTTGTAGACGTTTTACTCGTACAATACATATTTACATATGTCATATTCATGTTTTAACTGTAGAAAGTGAGTTTTATTTTTTTATCAAAAATATAAAAACCTAACTTGACATGTCTTGACATGTCTTGACACGTCTTGACATGTCTTGACACGTTCTGACATGTCTTGACACGTCTTGACATGTCTTGACACGTCATGACATGTCTTGACATGTCTCAATAATTGTTCCGTTTTACGTTATACCTACCATGAGTATAGTAATAGATTATAATTTTATATTTTTGTAGACGTTTTACACGTACAATATATATTTACATATGTCATATTCATGTTTTAACTGCAGAAAGTGAGTTTTATTTTTTTATCAAATATATTAAAACCTAACTTGACATGTCTTGACACGTCTTGACACGTCTTGACACGTCTTGACATGTCTTGACATGTCTTGACACGTCTTGACATGTCTTGACATGTCTTGACACGTCTTGACAAGTCTTGTTACGTCTTGACATGTCTTGACACGTCTTGACATGTCTTGACACGTCTTGACACGTCTTGACATGTCTTGACACGTCTTGTCAAGTCTTGACACGTCTTTACATGTCTTGACACGTCTTGACACGTCTTGACACGTCTTGACACGTCTTGACACGTCTTGACACGTCTTGACACGTCTTGACACGTCTTGACACGTCTTGACAAGTCTCAATAATTGTTCCGTTTTACGTTATACCTACCATGAGTATAGTAATAGTTTATAATTTAATATTTTTGTAGACGTTTTACTCGTACAATACATATTTACATATGTCATATTCATGTTTTAACTGTAGAAAGTGAGTTTTATTTTTTTATCAAAAATATAAAATCCTAACTTGACATGTCTTGACACGTCTTGACATGTCTTGACACGTCTTGACATGTCTTGACACGTCTTGACACGTCTTGACATGTCTTGACACGTCTTGACATGTCTTGACACGTCTTGACATGTCTTGACACGTCTTGACATGTCTTGACACGTCTTGACACGTCTTGACATGTCTTGACACGTCTTGACATGTCTTGACACGTCTTGACATGTTTTGACACGTCTTGACATGTCTTGACACGTCTTGACACGTCTTGACACGTCTTGACATGTCTTGACATGTCTTGACACGTCTTGACATGTCTTGACACGTCTTGACATGTCTTGACACGTCTTGACAAGTCTTGTTACGTCTTGACATGTCTTGACACGTCTTATCTTGACATATCTTGACATGTCTTGACACGTCTTGACATGTCTTGACATGTCTTGACACGTCTTGACACGTCTTGACATGTCTTGACACGTCTTGACATGTCTTGACACGCCTTGACACGTCTTGACATGTCTTAATAATTGTTCCGTTGTACGTTATACCTACCATGAGTATAGTAATAGTTTATAATTTTATATTTTTGTAGACGTTTTACACGTACAATACATATTTTCATATGACATATTCATGTTTTAACTGTAGAAAGTGAGTTTTATTTTTTTTACAAAAATATAAAAACCTAACTTGACATGTCTTGACACGTCTTGACATGTCTTGACATGTCTTGACACGTCTTGACACGTCTTGACTTGTCTCAAAAATTGTTCCGTTTTACGTTATACCTACCATGAGTATAGTAATAGTTTATAATTTAATATTTTTGTAGACGTTTTACACGTACAATACATATTTACATATGTCATATTCATGTTGTAACTGTAGAAAGTGAGTTTTATTTTTTTTCAAAAATATAAAAACCTAACTTGACATGTCTTGACATGTCTTGACACGTCTTGACATGTCTTGACACGTCTTGACATGTTTTGACACGTCTTGACATGTCTTGACACGTCTTGACATGTCTTGACACGTCTTGTCTTGACATATCTTGACATGTCTTGACACGTCTTGACATGTCTTGACACGTCTTGACACGTCTTGACATGTCTTGACACGTCTTGACATGTCTTGACACGCCTTGACACGTCTTGACATGTCTTAATAATTGTTCCGTTGTACGTTATACCTACCATGAGTATAGTAATAGTTTATAATTTTATATTTTTGTAGACGTTTTACACGTCCAATATATATTTACATATGTCATATTCATGTTTCAACTGTAGAAAGAGAGTTTTATTTTTTTTCAAAAATATAAAAACCTAACTTGACATGTCTTGACACGTCTTGACACGTCTTGACACGTCTTGACATGTCTTGACATGTCTTGACACGTCTTGACATGTCTTGACACGTCTTGACATGTCTTGACACGTCTTGACACGTCTTGACACGTCTTGACACGTCTTGACATGTCTTGACATGTCTTGACACGTCTTGACATGTCTTGACACGTCTTGACATGTCTTGACACGTCTTGACAAGTCTTGTTACGTCTTGACATGTCTTGACACGTCTTGACATGTCTTGACACGTCTTGACACGTCTTGACATGTCTCAAAAATTGTTCCGTTTTACGTTATACCTACCATGAGTATAGTAATAGTTTATAATTTTATATTTTTGTAGACGTTTTACACGTACAATACATATTTACATATGACATATTCATGTTTTAACTGTAGAAAGTGAGTTTTATTTTTTTAACAAAAATATAAAAACCTAACTTGACATGTCTTGACATGTCTTGTCTTATCTTGACATGTCTTGTCTTATCTTGACATGTCTTGACATGTCTCAATAATTGTTCCGTTTTACGTTATACCTACCATGAGTATAGAAATAGTTTATAATTTTAAATTTTTGTAGATGTTTTACACGTACAATACATATTTACATATGTCATATTCATGTTTTAACTGTAGAAAGTGAGTTTTATTTTTTTATCAAAAATATAAAAACCTAACTTGACATGGCTTGACATGTCTTGACACTTCTTGACATGTCTTGACTCGTCTTGACATGTCTTGACACGTCTTGACATGTCTTGACACGTCTTGACATGTCTCAATAATTGTTCCGTTGTACGTTATACCTACCATGAGTATAGTAATAGTTTATAATTTTATATTTTTGTAGACGTTTTACACGTACAATACATATTTACATATGACATATTCATGTTTTAACTGTAGAAAGTGAGTTTTATTTTTTTTAACAAAAATATAAAAACCTAACTTGACATGTCTTGACACGTCTTGACATGTCTTGACACGTCTTGACATGTCTTGACACGTCTTGACACGTCTTGACATGTCTTGACACGTCTTGACAAGTCTTGACACGTCTTGACATGTCTTGACACGTCTTGACACGTCTTGACACGTCTTGACACGTCTTGACAAGTCTCAATAATTGTTCCGTTTTACGTTATACCTACCATGAGTATAGTAATAGTTTATAATTTAATATTTTTGTAGACGTTTTACTCGTACAATACATATTTACATATGTCATATTCATGTTTTAACTGTAGAAAGTGAGTTTTATTTTTTTATCAAAAATATAAAAACCTAACTTGACATGTCTTGTCTTATCTTGACATGTCTTGACATGTCTCAATAATTGTTCCGTTTTACGTTATACCTACCATGAGTATAGAAATAGTTTATAATTTTAAATTTTTGTAGATGTTTTACACGTACAATACATATTTACATATGTCATATTCATGTTTTAACTGTAGAAAGTGAGTTTTATTTTTTTATCAAAAATATAAAAACCTAACTTGACATGTCTTGACATGTCTTGACATGTCTTGACATGTCTTGACACTTCTTGACATGTCTTGACTCGTCTTGACATGTCTTGACACGTCTTGACATGTCTTGACACGTCTTGACATGTCTCAATAATTGTTCCGTTGTACGTTATACCTACCATGAGTATAGTAATAGTTTATAATTTTATATTTTTGTAGACGTTTTACACGTACAATACATATTTACATTTGACATATTCATGTTTTAACTGTAGAAAGTGAGTTTTATTTTTTTTAACAAAAATATAAAAACCTAACTTGACATGTCTTGACACGTCTTGACATGTCTTGACACGTCTTGACATGTCTTGACACGTCTTGACACGTCTTGACATGTCGTGACACGTCTTGACAAGTCTTGACACGTCTTGACATGTCTTGACACGTCTTGACACGTCTTGACACGTCTTGACACGTCTTGACACGTCTTGACAAGTCTCAATAATTGTTCCGTTTTACGTTATACCTACCATGAGTATAGTAATAGTTTATAATTTAATATTTTTGTAGACGTTTTACTCGTACAATACATATTTACATATGTCATATTCATGTTTTAACTGTAGAAAGTGAGTTTTATTTTTTTATCAAAAATATAAAAACCTAACTTGACATGTCTTGACATGTCTTGACACGTCTTGACATGTCTTGACACGTTCTGACATGTCTTGACACGTCTTGACATGTCTTGACACGTCATGACATGTCTTGACATGTCTCAATAATTGTTCCGTTTTACGTTATACCTACCATGAGTATAGTAATAGATTATAATTTTATATTTTTGTAGACGTTTTACACGTACAATATATATTTACATATGTCATATTCATGTTTTAACTGCAGAAAGTGAGTTTTATTTTTTTATCAAATATATTAAAACCTAACTTGACATGTCTTGACACGTCTTGACACGTCTTGACACGTCTTGACATGTCTTGACATGTCTTGACACGTCTTGACATGTCTTGACATGTCTTGACACGTCTTGACAAGTCTTGTTACGTCTTGACATGTCTTGACACGTCTTGACATGTCTTGACACGTCTTGACACGTCTTGACATGTCTTGACACGTCTTGTCAAGTCTTGACACGTCTTGACATGTCTTGACACGTCTTGACACGTCTTGACACGTCTTGACACGTCTTGACACGTCTTGACACGTCTTCACACGTCTTGACACGTCTTGACACGTCTTGACAAGTCTCAATAATTGTTCCGTTTTACGTTATACCTACCATGAGTATAGTAATAGTTTATAATTTAATATTTTTGTAGACGTTTTACTCGTACAATACATATTTACATATGTCATATTCATGTTTTAACTGTAGAAAGTGAGTTTTATTTTTTTATCAAAAATATAAAATCCTAACTTGACATGTCTTGACACGTCTTGACATGTCTTGACACGTCTTGACATGTCTTGACACGTCTTGACACGTCTTGACATGTCTTGACACGTCTTGACATGTCTTGACACGTCTTGACATGTCTTGACACGTCTTGACATGTCTTGACACGTCTTGACACGTCTTGACATGTCTTGACACGTCTTGACATGTCTTGACACGTCTTGACATGTTTTGACACGTCTTGACATGTCTTGACACGTCTTGACATGTCTTGACACGTCTTGACACGTCTTGACATGTCGTGACACGTCTTGACAAGTCTTGACACGTCTTGACATGTCTTGACACGTCTTGACACGTCTTGACACGTCTTGACACGTCTTGACACGTCTTGACATGTCTCAAAAATTGTTCCGTTTTACGTTATACCTACCATGAGTATAGTAATAGTTTATAATTTAATATTTTTGTAGACGTTTTACTCGTACAATACATATTTACATATGTCATATTCATGTTTTAACTGTAGAAAGTGAGTTTTATTTTTTTATCAAAAATATAAAATCCTAACTTGACATGTCTTGACACGTCTTGACATGTCTTGACACGTCTTGACATGTCTTGACACGTCTTGACACGACTTGACATGTCTTGACACGTCTTGACATGTCTTGACACGTCTTGACATGTCTTGACACGTCTTGACATGTCTTGACACGTCTTGACATGTCTTGACACGTCTTGACACGTCTTGACATGTCTTGACACGTCTTGACATGTCTTGACACGTCTTGACATGTTTTGACACGTCTTGACATGTCTTGACACGTCTTGACATGTCTTGACACGTCTTGTCTTGACATATCTTGACATGTCTTGACACGTCTTGACATGTCTTGACATGTCTTGACACGTCTTGACACGTCTTGACATGTCTTGACACGTCTTGACACGTCTTGACATGTCTTGACACGTCTTGACACGTCTTGACATGTCTCAAAAATTGTTCCGTTGTACGTTATACCTACCATGAGTATAGTAATAGTTTATAATTTTATATTTTTGTAGACGTTTTACACGTACAATACATATTTACATATGTCATATTCATGTTGTAACTGTAGAAAGTGAGTTTTATTTTATTTCAAAAATATAAAAACCTAACTTGACATGTCTTGACATGTCTTGACACGTCTTGACAAGTCTTGACACGTCTTGACATGTCTTGACACGTCTTGACATGTCTTGACAAGTCTTGACACGTCTTGACATGTCTCAAAAATTGTTCCGTTGTACGTTATACCTACCATGAGTATAGTAATAGTTTATAATTTTATATTTTTGTTGACGTTTTACACGTACAATATATATTTACATATGTCATATTCATGTTTTAACTGAAGAAAGTGAGTTTTATTTTTTATCAAAAATATTAAACCTAACTTGACACGTCTTGACAAGTCTTGTGACGTCTTGACATGTCTAGACACGTCTTGACATGTCTTGACACGTCTTGATACGTCTTGACATGTCTCAAAAATTGTTCCGTTTTACGTTATACCTACCATGAGTATAGTAATAGTTTATAATTTAATATTTTTGTAGACGTTTTACACGTACAATACATATTTACATATGTCATATTCATGTTGTAACTGTAGAAAGAGAGTTCTATTTTTTTTCAAAAATATAAAAACCTAACTTGACATGTCTTGACACGTCTTGACACGTCTTGACACGTCTTGACATGTCTTGACATGTCTTGACACGTCTTGACATGTCTTGACACGTCTTGACATGTCTTGACACGTCTTGACAAGTCTTGTTACGTCTTGACATGTCTTGACACGTCTTATCTTGACATATCTTGACATGTCTTGACACGTCTTGACATGTCTTGACATGTCTTGACACGTCTTGACACGTCTTGACATGTCTTGACACGTCTTGACATGTCTTGACACGCCTTGACACGTCTTGACATGTCTTAATAATTGTTCCGTTGTACGTTATACCTACCATGAGTATAGTAATAGTTTATAATTTTATATTTTTGTAGACGTTTTACACGTACAATACATATTTTCATATGACATATTCATGTTTTAACTGTAGAAAGTGAGTTTTATTTTTTTTACAAAAATATAAAAACCTAACTTGACATGTCTTGACACGTCTTGACATGTCTTGACATGTCTTGACACGTCTTGACACGTCTTGACTTGTCTCAAAAATTGTTCCGTTTTACGTTATACCTACCATGAGTATAGTAATAGTTTATAATTTAATATTTTTGTAGACGTTTTACACGTACAATACATATTTACATATGTCATATTCATGTTGTAACTGTAGAAAGTGAGTTTTATTTTTTTTCAAAAATATAAAAACCTAACTTGACATGTCTTGACATGTCTTGACACGTCTTGACATGTCTTGACACGTCTTGACATGTTTTGACACGTCTTGACATGTCTTGACACGTCTTGACATGTCTTGACACGTCTTGTCTTGACATATCTTGACATGTCTTGACACGTCTTGACATGTCTTGACATGTCTTGACACGTCTTGACACGTCTTGACATGTCTTGACACGTCTTGACATGTCTTGACACGCCTTGACACGTCTTGACATGTCTTAATAATTGTTCCGTTGTACGTTATACCTACCATGAGTATAGTAATAGTTTATAATTTTATATTTTTGTAGACGTTTTACACGTCCAATATATATTTACATATGTCATATTCATGTTTCAACTGTAGAAAGAGAGTTTTATTTTTTTTCAAAAATATAAAAACCTAACTTGACATGTCTTGACACGTCTTGACACGTCTTGACACGTCTTGACATGTCTTGACATGTCTTGACACGTCTTGACATGTCTTGACACGTCTTGACATGTCTTGACACGTCTTGACACGTCTTGACACGTCTTGACACGTCTTGACATGTCTTGACATGTCTTGACACGTCTTGACATGTCTTGACACGTCTTGACATGTCTTGACACGTCTTGACAAGTCTTGTTACGTCTTGACATGTCTTGACACGTCTTGACATGTCTTGACACGTCTTGACACGTCTTGACATGTCTCAAAAATTGTTCCGTTTTACGTTATACCTACCATGAGTATAGTAATAGTTTATAATTTTATATTTTTGTAGACGTTTTACACGTACAATACATATTTACATATGACATATTCATGTTTTAACTGTAGAAAGTGAGTTTTATTTTTTTAACAAAAATATAAAAACCTAACTTGACATGTCTTGACATGTCTTGTCTTATCTTGACATGTCTTGTCTTATCTTGACATGTCTTGACATGTCTCAATAATTGTTCCGTTTTACGTTATACCTACCATGAGTATAGAAATAGTTTATAATTTTAAATTTTTGTAGATGTTTTACACGTACAATACATATTTACATATGTCATATTCATGTTTTAACTGTAGAAAGTGAGTTTTATTTTTTTATCAAAAATATAAAAACCTAACTTGACATGGCTTGACATGTCTTGACACTTCTTGACATGTCTTGACTCGTCTTGACATGTCTTGACACGTCTTGACATGTCTTGACACGTCTTGACATGTCTCAATAATTGTTCCGTTGTACGTTATACCTACCATGAGTATAGTAATAGTTTATAATTTTATATTTTTGTAGACGTTTTACACGTACAATACATATTTACATATGACATATTCATGTTTTAACTGTAGAAAGTGAGTTTTATTTTTTTTAACAAAAATATAAAAACCTAACTTGACATGTCTTGACACGTCTTGACATGTCTTGACACGTCTTGACATGTCTTGACACGTCTTGACACGTCTTGACATGTCTTGACACGTCTTGACAAGTCTTGACACGTCTTGACATGTCTTGACACGTCTTGACACGTCTTGACACGTCTTGACACGTCTTGACAAGTCTCAATAATTGTTCCGTTTTACGTTATACCTACCATGAGTATAGTAATAGTTTATAATTTAATATTTTTGTAGACGTTTTACTCGTACAATACATATTTACATATGTCATATTCATGTTTTAACTGTAGAAAGTGAGTTTTATTTTTTTATCAAAAATATAAAAACCTAACTTGACATGTCTTGTCTTATCTTGACATGTCTTGACATGTCTCAATAATTGTTCCGTTTTACGTTATACCTACCATGAGTATAGAAATAGTTTATAATTTTAAATTTTTGTAGATGTTTTACACGTACAATACATATTTACATATGTCATATTCATGTTTTAACTGTAGAAAGTGAGTTTTATTTTTTTATCAAAAATATAAAAACCTAACTTGACATGTCTTGACATGTCTTGACATGTCTTGACATGTCTTGACACTTCTTGACATGTCTTGACTCGTCTTGACATGTCTTGACACGTCTTGACATGTCTTGACACGTCTTGACATGTCTCAATAATTGTTCCGTTGTACGTTATACCTACCATGAGTATAGTAATAGTTTATAATTTTATATTTTTGTAGACGTTTTACACGTACAATACATATTTACATTTGACATATTCATGTTTTAACTGTAGAAAGTGAGTTTTATTTTTTTTAACAAAAATATAAAAACCTAACTTGACATGTCTTGACACGTCTTGACATGTCTTGACACGTCTTGACATGTCTTGACACGTCTTGACACGTCTTGACATGTCGTGACACGTCTTGACAAGTCTTGACACGTCTTGACATGTCTTGACACGTCTTGACACGTCTTGACACGTCTTGACACGTCTTGACACGTCTTGACAAGTCTCAATAATTGTTCCGTTTTACGTTATACCTACCATGAGTATAGTAATAGTTTATAATTTAATATTTTTGTAGACGTTTTACTCGTACAATACATATTTACATATGTCATATTCATGTTTTAACTGTAGAAAGTGAGTTTTATTTTTTTATCAAAAATATAAAAACCTAACTTGACATGTCTTGACATGTCTTGACACGTCTTGACATGTCTTGACACGTTCTGACATGTCTTGACACGTCTTGACATGTCTTGACACGTCATGACATGTCTTGACATGTCTCAATAATTGTTCCGTTTTACGTTATACCTACCATGAGTATAGTAATAGATTATAATTTTATATTTTTGTAGACGTTTTACACGTACAATATATATTTACATATGTCATATTCATGTTTTAACTGCAGAAAGTGAGTTTTATTTTTTTATCAAATATATTAAAACCTAACTTGACATGTCTTGACACGTCTTGACACGTCTTGACACGTCTTGACATGTCTTGACATGTCTTGACACGTCTTGACATGTCTTGACATGTCTTGACACGTCTTGACAAGTCTTGTTACGTCTTGACATGTCTTGACACGTCTTGACATGTCTTGACACGTCTTGACACGTCTTGACATGTCTTGACACGTCTTGTCAAGTCTTGACACGTCTTGACATGTCTTGACACGTCTTGACACGTCTTGACACGTCTTGACACGTCTTGACACGTCTTGACACGTCTTGACACGTCTTGACACGTCTTGACACGTCTTGACAAGTCTCAATAATTGTTCCGTTTTACGTTATACCTACCATGAGTATAGTAATAGTTTATAATTTAATATTTTTGTAGACGTTTTACTCGTACAATACATATTTACATATGTCATATTCATGTTTTAACTGTAGAAAGTGAGTTTTATTTTTTTATCAAAAATATAAAATCCTAACTTGACATGTCTTGACACGTCTTGACATGTCTTGACACGTCTTGACATGTCTTGACACGTCTTGACACGTCTTGACATGTCTTGACACGTCTTGACATGTCTTGACACGTCTTGACATGTCTTGACACGTCTTGACATGTCTTGACACGTCTTGACACGTCTTGACATGTCTTGACACGTCTTGACATGTCTTGACACGTCTTGACATGTTTTGACACGTCTTGACATGTCTTGACACGTCTTGACATGTCTTGACACGTCTTGTCTTGACATATCTTGACATGTCTTGACACGTCTTGACATGTCTTGACATGTCTTGACACGTCTTGACACGTCTTGACATGTCTTGACACGTCTTGACACGTCTTGACATGTCTTGACACGTCTTGACACGTCTTGACATGTCTCAAAAATTGTTCCGTTGTACGTTATACCTACCATGAGTATAGTAATAGTTTATAATTTTATATTTTTGTAGACGTTTTACACGTACAATACATATTTACATATGTCATATTCATGTTGTAACTGTAGAAAGTGAGTTTTATTTTTTTTCAAAAATATAAAAACCTAACTTGACATGTCTTGACATGTCTTGACACGTCTTGACAAGTCTTGACACGTCTTGACATGTCTTGACACGTCTTGACATGTCTTGACAAGTCTTGACACGTCTTGACATGTCTCAAAAATTGTTCCGTTGTACGTTATACCTACCATGAGTATAGTAATAGTTTATAATTTTATATTTTTGTTGACGTTTTACACGTACAATATATATTTACATATGTCATATTCATGTTTTAACTGAAGAAAGTGAGTTTTATTTTTTATCAAAAATATTAAACCTAACTTGACACGTCTTGACAAGTCTTGTGACGTCTTGACATGTCTAGACACGTCTTGACATGTCTTGACACGTCTTGATACGTCTTGACATGTCTCAAAAATTGTTCCGTTTTACGTTATACCTACCATGAGTATAGTAATAGTTTATAATTTAATATTTTTGTAGACGTTTTACACGTACAATACATATTTACATATGTCATATTCATGTTGTAACTGTAGAAAGAGAGTTCTATTTTTTTTCAAAAATATAAAAACCTAACTTGACATGTCTTGACACGTCTTGACACGTCTTGACACGTCTTGACATGTCTTGACATGTCTTGACACGTCTTGACATGTCTTGACACGTCTTGACATGTCTTGACACGTCTTGACAAGTCTTGTTACGTCTTGACATGTCTTGACACGTCTTGACATGTCTTGACACGTCTTGACACGTCTTGACATGTCTCAAAAATTGTTCCGTTTTACGTTATACCTACCATGAGTATAGTAATAGTTTATAATTTAATATTTTTGTAGACGTTTTACACGTACAATACATATTTACATATGTCATATTCATGTTGTAACTGTAGAAAGTGAGTTTTATTTTTTTTCAAAAATATAAAAACCTAACTTGACATGTCTTGACATGTCTTGACATGTCTTGACACGTCTTGACATGTCTTGACACGTCTTGACATGTTTTGACACGTCTTGACATGTCTTGACACGTCTTGACATGTCTTGACACGTCTTGTCTTGACATATCTTGACATGTCTTGACACGTCTTGACATGTCTTGACATGTCTTGACACGTCTTGACACGTCTTGACATGTCTTGACACGTCTTGACATGTCTTGACACGCCTTGACACGTCTTGACATGTCTTAATAATTGTTCCGTTGTACGTTATACCTACCATGAGTATAGTAATAGTTTATAATTTTATATTTTTGTAGACGTTTTACACGTCCAATATATATTTACATATGTCATATTCATGTTTCAACTGTAGAAAGAGTTTTATTTTTTTTCAAAAATATAAAAACCTAACTTGACATGTCTTGACACGTCTTGACACGTCTTGACACGTCTTGACACGTCTTGACATGTCTTGACATGTCTTGACACGTCTTGACATGTCTTGACACGTCTTGACATGTCTTGACACGTCTTGACACGTCTTGACACGTCTTGACACGTCTTGACATGTCTTGACATGTCTTGACACGTCTTGACATGTCTTGACACGTCTTGACATGTCTTGACACGTCTTGACAAGTCTTGTTACGTCTTGACATGTCTTGACACGTCTTGACATGTCTTGACACGTCTTGACACGTCTTGACATGTCTCAAAAATTGTTCCGTTTTACGTTATACCTACCATGAGTATAGTAATAGTTTATAATTTTATATTTTTGTAGACGTTTTACACGTACAATACATATTTACATATGACATATTCATGTTTTAACTGTAGAAAGTGAGTTTTATTTTTTTAACAAAAATATAAAAACCTAACTTGACATGTCTTGACATGTCTTGTCTTATCTTGACATGTCTTGACATGTCTCAATAATTGTTCCGTTTTACGTTATACCTACCATGAGTATAGAAATAGTTTATAATTTTAAATTTTTGTAGATGTTTTCACGTACAATACATATTTACATATGTCATATTCATGTTTTAACTGTAGAAAGTGAGTTTTATTTTTTTATCAAAAATATAAAAACCTAACTTGACATGGCTTGACATGTCTTGACACTTCTTGACATGTCTTGACTCGTCTTGACATGTCTTGACACGTCTTGACATGTCTTGACACGTCTTGACATGTCTCAATAATTGTTCCGTTGTACGTTATACCTACCATGAGTATAGTAATAGTTTATAATTTTATATTTTTGTAGACGTTTTACACGTACAATACATATTTACATATGACATATTCATGTTTTAACTGTAGAAAGTGAGTTTTATTTTTTTTAACAAAAATATAAAAACCTAACTTGACATGTCTTGACACGTCTTGACATGTCTTGACACGTCTTGACATGTCTTGACACGTCTTGACACGTCTTGACATGTCTTGACACGTCTTGACAAGTCTTGACACGTCTTGACATGTCTTGACACGTCTTGACACGTCTTGACACGTCTTGACACGTCTTGACAAGTCTCAATAATTGTTCCGTTTTACGTTATACCTACCATGAGTATAGTAATAGTTTATAATTTAATATTTTTGTAGACGTTTTACTCGTACAATACATATTTACATATGTCATATTCATGTTTTAACTGTAGAAAGTGAGTTTTATTTTTTTATCAAAAATATAAAAACCTAACTTGACATGTCTTGTCTTATCTTGACATGTCTTGACATGTCTCAATAATTGTTCCGTTTTACGTTATACCTACCATGAGTATAGAAATAGTTTATAATTTTAAATTTTTGTAGATGTTTTACACGTACAATACATATTTACATATGTCATATTCATGTTTTAACTGTAGAAAGTGAGTTTTATTTTTTTATCAAAAATATAAAAACCTAACTTGACATGTCTTGACATGTCTTGACATGTCTTGACATGTCTTGACATGTCTTGACACTTCTTGACATGTCTTGACTCGTCTTGACATGTCTTGACACGTCTTGACATGTCTTGACACGTCTTGACATGTCTCAATAATTGTTCCGTTGTACGTTATACCTACCATGAGTATAGTAATAGTTTATAATTTTATATTTTTGTAGACGTTTTACACGTACAATACATATTTACATTTGACATATTCATGTTTTAACTGTAGAAAGTGAGTTTTATTTTTTTTAACAAAAATATAAAAACCTAACTTGACATGTCTTGACACGTCTTGACATGTCTTGACACGTCTTGACATGTCTTGACACGTCTTGACACGTCTTGACATGTCGTGACACGTCTTGACAAGTCTTGACACGTCTTGACATGTCTTGACACGTCTTGACACGTCTTGACACGTCTTGACACGTCTTTACAAGTCTCAATAATTGTTCCGTTTTACGTTATACCTACCATGAGTATAGTAATAGTTTATAATTTAATATTTTTGTAGACGTTTTACTCGTACAATACATATTTACATATGTCATATTCATGTTTTAACTGTAGAAAGTGAGTTTTATTTTTTTATCAAAAATATAAAAACCTAACTTGACATGTCTTGACATGTCTTGACACGTCTTGAAATGTCTTGACACGTTCTGACATGTCTTGACACGTCTTGACATGTCTTGACACGTCATGACATGTCTTGACATGTCTCAATAATTGTTCCGTTTTACGTTATACCTACCATGAGTATAGTAATAGATTATAATTTTATATTTTTGTAGACGTTTTACACGTACAATATATATTTACATATGTCATATTCATGTTTTAACTGCAGAAAGTGAGTTTTATTTTTTTATCAAATATATTAAAACCTAACTTGACATGTCTTGACACGTCTTGACACGTCTTGACACGTCTTGACATGTCTTGACACGTCTTGACATGTCTTGACATGTCTTGACATGTCTTGACACGTCTTGACAAGTCTTGTTACGTCTTGACATGTCTTGACACGTCTTGACATGTCTTGACACGTCTTGACACGTCTTGACATGTCTTGACACGTCTTGTCAAGTCTTGACACGTCTTGACATGTCTTGACACGTCTTGACACGTCTTGACACGTCTTGACACGTCTTGACACGTCTTGACACGTCTTGACACGTCTTGACACGTCTTGACACGTCTTGACACGTCTTGACACGTCTTGACAAGTCTCAATAATTGTTCCGTTTTACGTTATACCTACCATGAGTATAGTAATAGTTTATAATTTAATATTTTTGTAGACGTTTTACTCGTACAATACATATTTACATATGTCATATTCATGTTTTAACTGTAGAAAGTGAGTTTTATTTTTTTATCAAAAATATAAAATCCTAACTTGACATGTCTTGACACGTCTTGACATGTCTTGACACGTCTTGACATGTCTTGACACGTCTTGACACGTCTTGACATGTCTTGACACGTCTTGACATGTCTTGACACGTCTTGACATGTCTTGACACGTCTTGACATGTCTTGACACGTCTTGACACGTCTTGACATGTCTTGACACGTCTTGACATGTCTTGACACGTCTTGACATGTTTTGACACGTCTTGACATGTCTTGACACGTCTTGACATGTCTTGACACGTCTTGTCTTGACATATCTTGACATGTCTTGACACGTCTTGACATGTCTTGACATGTCTTGACACGTCTTGACACGTCTTGACATGTCTTGACACGTCTTGACACGTCTTGACATGTCTTGACACGTCTTGACACGTCTTGACATGTCTCAAAAATTGTTCCGTTGTACGTTATACCTACCATGAGTATAGTAATAGTTTATAATTTTATATTTTTGTAGACGTTTTACACGTACAATACATATTTACATATGTCATATTCATGTTGTAACTGTAAAAAGTGAGTTTTATTTTTTTTCAAAAATATAAAAACCTAACTTGACATGTCTTGACATGTCTTGACACGTCTTGACAAGTCTTGACACGTCTTGACATGTCTTGACACGTCTTGACATGTCTTGACAAGTCTTGACACGTCTTGACATGTCTCAAAAATTGTTCCGTTGTACGTTATACCTACCATGAGTATAGTAATAGTTTATAATTTTATATTTTTGTTGACGTTTTACACGTACAATATATATTTACATATGTCATATTCATGTTTTAACTGCAGAAAGTGAGTTTTATTTTTTATCAAAAATATTAAACCTAACTTGACACGTCTTGACAAGTCTTGTGACGTCTTGACATGTCTAGACACGTCTTGACATGTCTTGACACGTCTTGATACGTCTTGACATGTCTCAAAAATTGTTCCGTTTTACGTTATACCTACCATGAGTATAGTAATAGTTTATAATTTAATATTTTTGTAGACGTTTTACACGTACAATACATATTTACATATGTCATATTCATGTTGTAACTGTAGAAAGAGAGTTCTATTTTTTTTCAAAAATATAAAAACCTAACTTGACATGTCTTGACACGTCTTGACACGTCTTGACACGTCTTGACATGTCTTGACATGTCTTGACACGTCTTGACATGTCTTGACACGTCTTGACATGTCTTGACACGTCTTGACAAGTCTTGTTACGTCTTGACATGTCTTGACACGTCTTGACATGTCTTGACACGTCTTGACACGTCTTGACATGTCTCAAAAATTGTTCCGTTTTACGTTATACCTACCATGAGTATAGTAATAGTTTATAATTTAATATTTTTGTAGACGTTTTACACGTACAATACATATTTACATATGTCATATTCATGTTGTAACTGTAGAAAGTGAGTTTTATTTTTTTTCAAAAATATAAAAACCTAACTTGACATGTCTTGACATGTCTTGACACGTCTTGACAAGTCTTGACACGTCTTGACATGTCTTGACACGTCTTGACATGTCTTGACACGTCTTGACACGTCTTGACATGTCTCAAAAATTGTTCCGTTTTACGTTATACCTACCATGAGTATAGTAATAGTTTATAATTTTATATTTTTGTAGACGTTTTACACGTCCAATATATATTTACATATGTCATATTCATGTTTTAACTGTAGAAAGTGAGTTTTATTTTTTTTCAAAAATATAAAAACCTAACTTGACATGTCTTGACACGTCTTGACACGTCTTGACACGTCTTGACACGTCTTGACACGTCTTGACATGTCTTGACATGTCTTGACATGTCTTGACATGTCTTGACACGTCTTGACATGTCTTGACACGTCTTGACAAGTCTTGTTACGTCTTGACATGTCTTGACACGTCTTGACATGTCTTGACACGTCTTGACACGTCTTGACATGTCTCAAAAATTGTTCCGTTGTACGTTATACCTACCATGAGTATAGTAATAGTTTATAATTTTATATTTTTGTAGACGTTTTACACGTACAATACATATTTACATATGTCATATTCATGTTGTAACTGTAGAAAGTGAGTTTTATTTTTTTTCAAAAATATAAAAACCTAACTTGACATGTCTTGACATGTCTTGACACGTCTTGACAAGTCTTGACACGTCTTGACATGTCTTGACACGTCTTGACATGTCTTGACAAGTCTTGACACGTCTTGACATGTCTCAAAAATTGTTCCGTTGTACGTTATACCTACCATGAGTATAGTAATAGTTTATAATTTTATATTTTTGTAGACGTTTTACACGTACAATATATATTTACATATGTCATATTCATGTTTTAACTGCAGAAAGTGAGTTTTATATTTTATCAAAAATATTAAACCTAACTTGACATGTCTTGACATGTCTTGACACGTCTTGACACATTTTGACACGTCTGGACACGTCTTGACATGTCGTGACATGTCTTGGCACGTCTTGACATGTCTTGACACGTCTTGACATGTCTTGACACGTCTTGGTAAGTCTTGTTACGTCTTGACATGTCTTGACACGTCTTGACATGTCTTGACACGTCTTGACAAGTCTTGTTACGTCTTGACATGTCTTGACACGTCTTGACATGTCTTGACACGTCTTGACACGTCTTGACACGTCTTGACATGTCTTGACACGTCTTGACAAGTCTTGTTACGTCTTGACATGTCTAGACACGTCTTGACATGTCTTGACACGTCTTGACACGTCTTGACATGTCTCAAAAATTGTTCCGTTTTACGTTATACCTACCATGAGTATAGTAATAGTTTATGATTTAATATTTTTGTAGACGTTTTACACGTACAATACATATTTACATATGTCATATTCATGTTGTAACTGTAGAAAGTGAGTTTTATTTTTTTTCAAAAATATAAAAAACTAACTTGACATGTCTTGACATGTCTTGACACGTCTTGACACGTCTTGACACGTCTTGACACGTCTTGACACGTCTTGACATGTCTTGACATGTCTTGACACGTCTTGACATGTCTTGACACGTCTTGACATGTCTTGACACGTCTTGACATGTCTTGACACGTCTTGACAAGTCTTGTTACGTCTTGACATGTCTTGACACGTCTTGACATGTCTTGACACGTCTTGACACGTCTTGACACGTCTTGACACGTCTTGACTTGTCTCAAAAATTGTTCCGTTTTACGTTATACCTACCATGAGTATAGTAATAGTTTATAATTTAATATTTTTGTAGACGTTTTACACGTACAATACATATTTACATATGTCATATTCATGTTGTAACTGTAGAAAGTGAGTTTTATTTTTTTTCAAAAATATAAAAACCTAACTTGACATGTCTTGACATGTCTTGACACGTCTTGACATGTCTTGACACGTCTTGACATGTTTTGACACGTCTTGACATGTCTTGACACGTCTTGACATGTCTTGACACGTCTTATCTTGACATATCTTGACATGTCTTGACACGTCTTGACATGTCTTGACATGTCTTGACACGTCTTGACACGTCTTGACATGTCTTGACACGTCTTGACATGTCTTGACACGCCTTGACACGTCTTGACATGTCTTAATAATTGTTCCGTTGTACGTTATACCTACCATGAGTATAGTAATAGTTTATAATTTTATATTTTTGTAGACGTTTTACACGTACAATACATATTTTCATATGACATATTCATGTTGTAACTGTAGAAAGTGAGTTTTATTTTTTTTCAAAAATATAAAAACCTAACTTGACATGTCTTGACATGTCTTGACACGTCTTGACATGTCTTGACACGTCTTGACATGTTTTGACACGTCTTGACATGTCTTGACACGTCTTGACATGTCTTGACACGTCTTGTCTTGACATATCTTGACATGTCTTGACACGTCTTGACATGTCTTGACATGTCTTGACACGTCTTGACACGTCTTGACATGTCTTGACACGTCTTGACATGTCTTGACACGCCTTGACACGTCTTGACATGTCTTAATAATTGTTCCGTTGTACGTTATACCTACCATGAGTATAGTAATAGTTTATAATTTTATATTTTTGTAGACGTTTTACACGTCCAATATATATTTACATATGTCATATTCATGTTTCAACTGTAGAAAGAGAGTTTTATTTTTTTTCAAAAATATAAAAACCTAACTTGACATGTCTTGACACGTCTTGACACGTCTTGACACGTCTTGACACGTCTTGACATGTCTTGACATGTCTTGACACGTCTTGACATGTCTTGACACGTCTTGACGTGTCTTGACACGTCTTGACACGTCTTGACACGTCTTGACATGTCTCAAAAATTGTTCCGTTTTACGTTATACCTACCATGAGTATAGTAATAGTTTATAATTTAATATTTTTGTAGACGTTTTACACGTACAATACATATTTACATATGTCATATTCATGTTGTAACTGTAGAAAGTGAGTTTTATTTTTTTTCAAAAATATAAAAACCTAACTTGACATGTCTTGACATGTCTTGACACGTCTTGACATGTCTTGACACGTCTTGACAAGTCTTGACACGTCTTGACATGTCTTGACACGTCTTGACATGTCTTGACACGTCTTGACACGTCTTGACATGTCTCAAAAATTGTTCCGTTTTACGTTATACCTACCATGAGTATAGTAATAGTTTATAATTTTATATTTTTGTAGACGTTTTACACGTCCAATATATATTTACATATGTCATATTCATGTTTTAACTGTAGAAAGTGAGTTTTATTTTTTTTCAAAAATATAAAAACCTAACTTGACATGTCTTGACACGTCTTGACACGTCTTGACACGTCTTGACACGTCTTGACACGTCTTGACATGTCTTGACATGTCTTGACATGTCTTGACATGTCTTGACACGTCTTGACATGTCTTGACACGTCTTGACAAGTCTTGTTACGTCTTGACATGTCTTGACACGTCTTGACATGTCTTGACACGTCTTGACACGTCTTGACATGTCTCAAAAATTGTTCCGTTGTACGTTATACCTACCATGAGTATAGTAATAGTTTATAATTTTATATTTTTGTAGACGTTTTACACGTACAATACATATTTACATATGTCATATTCATGTTGTAACTGTAGAAAGTGAGTTTTATTTTTTTTCAAAAATATAAAAACCTAACTTGACATGTCTTGACATGTCTTGACACGTCTTGACAAGTCTTGACACGTCTTGACATGTCTTGACACGTCTTGACATGTCTTGACAAGTCTTGACACGTCTTGACATGTCTCAAAAATTGTTCCGTTGTACGTTATACCTACCATGAGTATAGTAATAGTTTATAATTTTATATTTTTGTAGACGTTTTACACGTACAATATATATTTACATATGTCATATTCATGTTTTAACTGCAGAAAGTGAGTTTTATTTTTTATCAAAAATATTAAACCTAACTTGACATGTCTTGACATGTCTTGACACGTCTTGACACATTTTGACACGTCTGGACACGTCTTGACATGTCGTGACATGTCTTGGCACGTCTTGACATGTCTTGACACGTCTTGACATGTCTTGACACGTCTTGGTAAGTCTTGTTACGTCTTGACATGTCTTGACACGTCTTGACATGTCTTGACACGTCTTGACAAGTCTTGTTACGTCTTGACATGTCTTGACACGTCTTGACATGTCTTGACACGTCTTGACACGTCTTGACACGTCTTGACATGTCTTGACACGTCTTGACAAGTCTTGTTACGTCTTGACATGTCTAGACACGTCTTGACATGTCTTGACACGTCTTGACACGTCTTGACATGTCTCAAAAATTGTTCCGTTTTACGTTATACCTACCATGAGTATAGTAATAGTTTATGATTTAATATTTTTGTAGACGTTTTACACGTACAATACATATTTACATATGTCATATTCATGTTGTAACTGTAGAAAGTGAGTTTTATTTTTTTTCAAAAATATAAAAAACTAACTTGACATGTCTTGACATGTCTTGACACGTCTTGACACGTCTTGACACGTCTTGACACGTCTTGACACGTCTTGACATGTCTTGACATGTCTTGACACGTCTTGACATGTCTTGACACGTCTTGACATGTCTTGACACGTCTTGACATGTCTTGACACGTCTTGACAAGTCTTGTTACGTCTTGACATGTCTTGACACGTCTTGACATGTCTTGACACGTCTTGACACGTCTTGACACGTCTTGACACGTCTTGACTTGTCTCAAAAATTGTTCCGTTTTACGTTATACCTACCATGAGTATAGTAATAGTTTATAATTTAATATTTTTGTAGACGTTTTACACGTACAATACATATTTACATATGTCATATTCATGTTGTAACTGTAGAAAGTGAGTTTTATTTTTTTTCAAAAATATAAAAACCTAACTTGACATGTCTTGACATGTCTTGACACGTCTTGACATGTCTTGACACGTCTTGACATGTTTTGACACGTCTTGACATGTCTTGACACGTCTTGACATGTCTTGACACGTCTTATCTTGACATATCTTGACATGTCTTGACACGTCTTGACACGTCTTGACATGTCTTGACACGTCTTGACACGTCTTGACATGTCTTGACACGTCTTGACATGTCTTGTCTTATCTTGACATGTCTTGACATGTCTCAATAATTGTTCCGTTTTACGTTATACCTACCATGAGTATAGAAATAGTTTATAATTTTAAATTTTTGTAGATGTTTTACACGTACAATACATATTTACATATGTCATATTCATGTTTTAACTGTAGAAAGTGAGTTTTATTTTTTTATCAAAAATATAAAAACCTAACTTGACATGGCTTGACATGTCTTGACACTTCTTGACATGTCTTGACTCGTCTTGACATGTCTTGACACGTCTTGACATGTCTTGACACGTCTTGACATGTCTCAATAATTGTTCCGTTGTACGTTATACCTACCATGAGTATAGTAATAGTTTATAATTTTATATTTTTGTAGACGTTTTACACGTACAATACATATTTACATATGACATATTCATGTTTTAACTGTAGAAAGTGAGTTTTATTTTTTTTAACAAAAATATAAAAACCTAACTTGACATGTCTTGACACGTCTTGACATGTCTTGACACGTCTTGACATGTCTTGACAAGTCTTGACACGTCTTGACATGTCTTGACACGTCTTGTCAAGTCTTGACACGTCTTGACATGTCTTGACACGTCTTGACACGTCTTGACACGTCTTGACACGTCTTGACACGTCTTGACAAGTCTCAATAATTGTTCCGTTTTACGTTATACCTACCATGAGTATAGTAATAGTTTATAATTTAATATTTTTGTAGACGTTTTACTCGTACAATACATATTTACATATGTCATATTCATGTTTTAACTGTAGAAAGTGAGTTTTATTTTTTTATCAAAAATATAAAAACCTAACTTGACATGTCTTGTCTTATCTTGACATGTCTTGACATGTCTCAATAATTGTTCCGTTTTACGTTATACCTACCATGAGTATAGAAATAGTTTATAATTTTAAATTTTTGTAGATGTTTTACACGTACAATACATATTTACATATGTCATATTCATGTTTTAACTGTAGAAAGTGAGTTTTATTTTTTTATCAAAAATATAAAAACCTAACTTGACATGTCTTGACATGTCTTGACTCGTCTTGACATGTCTTGACACGTCTTGACATGTCTTGACACGTCTTGACATGTCTCAATAATTGTTCCGTTGTACGTTATACCTACCATGAGTATAGTAATAGTTTATAATTTTATATTTTTGTAGACGTTTTACACGTACAATACATATTTACATTTGACATATTCATGTTTTAACTGTAGAAAGTGAGTTTTATTTTTTTTAACAAAAATATAAAAACCTAACTTGACATGTCTTGACACGTCTTGACATGTCTTGACACGTCTTGACATGTCTTGACACGTCTTGACACGTCTTGACATGTCGTGACACGTCTTGACAAGTCTTGACACGTCTTGACATGTCTTGACACGTCTTGACACGTCTTGACACGTCTTGACACGTCTTGACAAGTCTCAATAATTGTTCCGTTTTACGTTATACCTACCATGAGTATAGTAATAGTTTATAATTTAATATTTTTGTAGACGTTTTACTCGTACAATACATATTTACATATGTCATATTCATGTTTTAACTGTAGAAAGTGAGTTTTATTTTTTTATCAAAAATATAAAAACCTAACTTGACATGTCTTGACATGTCTTGACACGTCTTGACATGTCTTGACACGTTCTGACATGTCTTGACACGTCTTGACATGTCTTGACACGTCATGACATGTCTTGACATGTCTCAATAATTGTTCCGTTTTACGTTATACCTACCATGAGTATAGTAATAGATTATAATTTTATATTTTTGTAGACGTTTTACACGTACAATATATATTTACATATGTCATATTCATGTTTTAACTGCAGAAAGTGAGTTTTATTTTTTTATCAAATATATTAAAACCTAACTTGACATGTCTTGACACGTCTTGACACGTCTTGACACGTCTTGACATGTCTTGACATGTCTTGACACGTCTTGACATGTCTTGACTCGTCTTGACATGTCTTGACACGTCTTGACATGTCTTGACACGTCTTGACATGTCTCAATAATTGTTCCGTTGTACGTTATACCTACCATGAGTATAGTAATAGTTTATAATTTTATATTTTTGTAGACGTTTTACACGTACAATACATATTTACATTTGACATATTCATGTTTTAACTGTAGAAAGTGAGTTTTATTTTTTTTAACAAAAATATAAATACCTAACTTGACATGTCTTGACACGTCTTGACATGTCTTGACACGTCTTGACATGTCTTGACACGTCTTGACACGTCTTGACATGTCGTGACACGTCTTGACAAGTCTTGACACGTCTTGACATGTCTTGACACGTCTTGACACGTCTTGACACGTCTTGACACGTCTTGACACGTCTTGACAAGTCTCAATAATTGTTCCGTTTTACGTTATACCTACCATGAGTATAGTAATAGTTTATAATTTAATATTTTTGTAGACGTTTTACTCGTACAATACATATTTACATATGTCATATTCATGTTTTAACTGTAGAAAGTGAGTTTTATTTTTTTATCAAAAATATAAAAACCTAACTTGACATGTCTTGACATGTCTTGACACGTCTTGACATGTCTTGACACGTTCTGACATGTCTTGACACGTCTTGACATGTCTTGACACGTCATGACATGTCTTGACATGTCTCAATAATTGTTCCGTTTTACGTTATACCTACCATGAGTATAGTAATAGATTATAATTTTATATTTTTGTAGACGTTTTACACGTACAATATATATTTACATATGTCATATTCATGTTTTAACTGCAGAAAGTGAGTTTTATTTTTTTATCAAATATATTAAAACCTAACTTGACATGTCTTGACACGTCTTGACATGTCTTGACACGTCTTGACATGTCTTGACATGTCTTGACACGTCTTGACATGTCTTGACATGTCTTGACACGTCTTGACAAGTCTTGTTACGTCTTGACATGTCTTGACACGTCTTGACATGTCTTGACACGTCTTGACACGTCTTGACATGTCTTGACACGTCTTGTCAAGTCTTGACACGTCTTGACATGTCTTGACACGTCTTGACACGTCTTGACACGTCTTGACACGTCTTGACACGTCTTGACACGTCTTGACACGTCTTGACAAGTCTCAATAATTGTTCCGTTTTACGTTATACCTACCATGAGTATAGTAATAGTTTATAATTTAATATTTTTGTAGACGTTTTACTCGTACAATACATATTTACATATGTCATATTCATGTTTTAACTGTAGAAAGTGAGTTTTATTTTTTTATCAAAAATATAAAATCCTAACTTGACATGTCTTGACACGTCTTGACATGTCTTGACACGTCTTGACATGTCTTGACACGTCTTGACACGTCTTGACATGTCTTGACACGTCTTGACATGTCTTGACACGTCTTGACATGTCTTGACATGTCTTGACATGTCTTGACACGTCTTGACATGTCTTGACACGTCTTGACACGTCTTGACATGTCTTGACACGTCTTGACATGTCTTGACACGTCTTGACATGTTTTGACACGTCTTGACATGTCTTGACACGTCTTGACATGTCTTGACACGTCTTGTCTTGACATATCTTGACATGTCTTGACACGTCTTGACATGTCTTGACATGTCTTGACACGTCTTGACACGTCTTGACATGTCTTGACACGTCTTGACACGTCTTGACATGTCTTGACACGTCTTGACACGTCTTGACATGTCTCAAAAATTGTTCCGTTGTACGTTATACCTACCATGAGTATAGTAATAGTTTATAATTTTATATTTTTGTAGACGTTTTACACGTACAATACATATTTACATATGTCATATTCATGTTGTAACTGTAGAAAGTGAGTTTTATTTTATTTCAAAAATATAAAAACCTAACTTGACATGTCTTGACATGTCTTGACACGTCTTGACAAGTCTTGACACGTCTTGACATGTCTTGACACGTCTTGACATGTCTTGACAAGTCTTGACACGTCTTGACATGTCTCAAAAATTGTTCCGTTGTACGTTATACCTACCATGAGTATAGTAATAGTTTATAATTTTATATTTTTGTAGACGTTTTACACGTACAATACATATTTACATATGTCATATTCATGTTGTAACTGTAGAAAGAGAGTTCTATTTTTTTTCAAAAATATAAAAACCTAACTTGACATGTCTTGACACGTCTTGACACGTCTTGACACGTCTTGACAAGTCTTGACACGTCTTGACATGTCTTGACACGTCTTGACATGTCTTGACACGTCTTGACACGTCTTGACATGTCTCAAAAATTGTTCCGTTTTACGTTATACCTACCATGAGTATAGTAATAGTTTATAATTTTATATTTTTGTAGACGTTTTACACGTCCAATATATATTTACATATGTCATATTCATGTTTTAACTGTAGAAAGTGAGTTTTATTTTTTTTCAAAAATATAAAAACCTAACTTGACATGTCTTGACACGTCTTGACACGTCTTGACACGTCTTGACACGTCTTGACACGTCTTGACATGTCTTGACATGTCTTGACATGTCTTGACATGTCTTGACACGTCTTGACATGTCTTGACACGTCTTGACAAGTCTTGTTACGTCTTGACATGTCTTGACACGTCTTGACATGTCTTGACACGTCTTGACACGTCTTGACATGTCTCAAAAATTGTTCCGTTGTACGTTATACCTACCATGAGTATAGTAATAGTTTATAATTTTATATTTTTGTAGACGTTTTACACGTACAATACATATTTACATATGTCATATTCATGTTGTAACTGTAGAAAGTGAGTTTTATTTTATTTCAAAAATATAAAAACCTAACTTGACATGTCTTGACATGTCTTGACACGTCTTGACAAGTCTTGACACGTCTTGACATGTCTTGACACGTCTTGACATGTCTTGACAAGTCTTGACACGTCTTGACATGTCTCAAAAATTGTTCCGTTGTACGTTATACCTACCATGAGTATAGTAATAGTTTATAATTTTATATTTTTGTAGACGTTTTACACGTACAATATATATTTACATATGTCATATTCATGTTTTAACTGCAGAAAGTGAGTTTTATTTTTTATCAAAAATATTAAACCTAACTTGACATGTCTTGACATGTCTTGACACGTCTTGACACATTTTGACACGTCTGGACACGTCTTGACATGTCGTGACATGTCTTGGCACGTCTTGACATGTCTTGACACGTCTTGACATGTCTTGACACGTCTTGGTAAGTCTTGTTACGTCTTGACATGTCTTGACACGTCTTGACATGTCTTGACACGTCTTGACAAGTCTTGTTACGTCTTGACATGTCTTGACACGTCTTGACATGTCTTGACACGTCTTGACACGTCTTGACACGTCTTGACATGTCTTGACACGTCTTGACAAGTCTTGTTACGTCTTGACATGTCTAGACACGTCTTGACATGTCTTGACACGTCTTGACACGTCTTGACATGTCTCAAAAATTGTTCCGTTTTACGTTATACCTACCATGAGTATAGTAATAGTTTATGATTTAATATTTTTGTAGACGTTTTACACGTACAATACATATTTACATATGTCATATTCATGTTGTAACTGTAGAAAGTGAGTTTTATTTTTTTTCAAAAATATAAAAAACTAACTTGACATGTCTTGACATGTCTTGACACGTCTTGACACGTCTTGACACGTCTTGACACGTCTTGACACGTCTTGACATGTCTTGACATGTCTTGACACGTCTTGACATGTCTTGACACGTCTTGACATGTCTTGACACGTCTTGACAAGTCTTGTTACGTCTTGACATGTCTTGACACGTCTTGACATGTCTTGACACGTCTTGACACGTCTTGACACGTCTTGACACGTCTTGACTTGTCTCAAAAATTGTTCCGTTTTACGTTATACCTACCATGAGTATAGTAATAGTTTATAATTTAATATTTTTGTAGACGTTTTACACGTACAATACATATTTACATATGTCATATTCATGTTGTAACTGTAGAAAGTGAGTTTTATTTTTTTTCAAAAATATAAAAACCTAACTTGACATGTCTTGACATGTCTTGACACGTCTTGACATGTCTTGACACGTCTTGACATGTTTTGACACGTCTTGACATGTCTTGACACGTCTTGACATGTCTTGACACGTCTTATCTTGACATATCTTGACATGTCTTGACACGTCTTGACACGTCTTGACATGTCTTGACACGTCTTGACACGTCTTGACATGTCTTGACACGTCTTGACATGTCTTGTCTTATCTTGACATGTCTTGACATGTCTCAATAATTGTTCCGTTTTACGTTATACCTACCATGAGTATAGAAATAGTTTATAATTTTAAATTTTTGTAGATGTTTTACACGTACAATACATATTTACATATGTCATATTCATGTTTTAACTGTAGAAAGTGAGTTTTATTTTTTTATCAAAAATATAAAAACCTAACTTGACATGGCTTGACATGTCTTGACACTTCTTGACATGTCTTGACTCGTCTTGACATGTCTTGACACGTCTTGACATGTCTTGACACGTCTTGACATGTCTCAATAATTGTTCCGTTGTACGTTATACCTACCATGAGTATAGTAATAGTTTATAATTTTATATTTTTGTAGACGTTTTACACGTACAATACATATTTACATATGACATATTCATGTTTTAACTGTAGAAAGTGAGTTTTATTTTTTTTAACAAAAATATAAAAACCTAACTTGACATGTCTTGACACGTCTTGACATGTCTTGACACGTCTTGACATGTCTTGACACGTCTTGACACGTCTTGACATGTCTTGACACGTCTTGACAAGTCTTGACACGTCTTGACATGTCTTGACACGTCTTGACACGTCTTGACACGTCTTGACACGTCTTGACACGTCTTGACAAGTCTCAATAATTGTTCCGTTTTACGTTATACCTACCATGAGTATAGTAATAGTTTATAATTTAATATTTTTGTAGACGTTTTACTCGTACAATACATATTTACATATGTCATATTCATGTTTTAACTGTAGAAAGTGAGTTTTATTTTTTTATCAAAAATATAAAAACCTAACTTGACATGTCTTGTCTTATCTTGACATGTCTTGACATGTCTCAATAATTGTTCCGTTTTACGTTATACCTACCATGAGTATAGAAATAGTTTATAATTTTAAATTTTTGTAGATGTTTTACACGTACAATACATATTTACATATGTCATATTCATGTTTTAACTGTAGAAAGTGAGTTTTATTTTTTTATCAAAAATATAAAAACCTAACTTGACATGTCTTGACATGTCTTGACTCGTCTTGACATGTCTTGACACGTCTTGACATGTCTTGACACGTCTTGACATGTCTCAATAATTGTTCCGTTGTACGTTATACCTACCATGAGTATAGTAATAGTTTATAATTTTATATTTTTGTAGACGTTTTACACGTACAATACATATTTACATTTGACATATTCATGTTTTAACTGTAGAAAGTGAGTTTTATTTTTTTTAACAAAAATATAAAAACCTAACTTGACATGTCTTGACACGTCTTGACATGTCTTGACACGTCTTGACATGTCTTGACACGTCTTGACACGTCTTGACATGTCGTGACACGTCTTGACAAGTCTTGACACGTCTTGACATGTCTTGACACGTCTTGACACGTCTTGACACGTCTTGACACGTCTTGACAAGTCTCAATAATTGTTCCGTTTTACGTTATACCTACCATGAGTATAGTAATAGTTTATAATTTAATATTTTTGTAGACGTTTTACTCGTACAATACATATTTACATATGTCATATTCATGTTTTAACTGTAGAAAGTGAGTTTTATTTTTTTATCAAAAATATAAAAACCTAACTTGACATGTCTTGACATGTCTTGACACGTCTTGACATGTCTTGACACGTTCTGACATGTCTTGACACGTCTTGACATGTCTTGACACGTCATGACATGTCTTGACATGTCTCAATAATTGTTCCGTTTTACGTTATACCTACCATGAGTATAGTAATAGATTATAATTTTATATTTTTGTAGACGTTTTACACGTACAATATATATTTACATATGTCATATTCATGTTTTAACTGCAGAAAGTGAGTTTTATTTTTTTATCAAATATATTAAAACCTAACTTGACATGTCTTGACACGTCTTGACACGTCTTGACACGTCTTGACATGTCTTGACATGTCTTGACACGTCTTGACATGTCTTGACTCGTCTTGACATGTCTTGACACGTCTTGACATGTCTTGACACGTCTTGACATGTCTCAATAATTGTTCCGTTGTACGTTATACCTACCATGAGTATAGTAATAGTTTATAATTTTATATTTTTGTAGACGTTTTACACGTACAATACATATTTACATTTGACATATTCATGTTTTAACTGTAGAAAGTGAGTTTTATTTTTTTTAACAAAAATATAAATACCTAACTTGACATGTCTTGACACGTCTTGACATGTCTTGACACGTCTTGACATGTCTTGACACGTCTTGACACGTCTTGACATGTCGTGACACGTCTTGACAAGTCTTGACACGTCTTGACATGTCTTGACACGTCTTGACACGTCTTGACACGTCTTGACACGTCTTGACACGTCTTGACAAGTCTCAATAATTGTTCCGTTTTACGTTATACCTACCATGAGTATAGTAATAGTTTATAATTTAATATTTTTGTAGACGTTTTACTCGTACAATACATATTTACATATGTCATATTCATGTTTTAACTGTAGAAAGTGAGTTTTATTTTTTTATCAAAAATATAAAAACCTAACTTGACATGTCTTGACATGTCTTGACACGTCTTGACATGTCTTGACACGTTCTGACATGTCTTGACACGTCTTGACATGTCTTGACACGTCATGACATGTCTTGACATGTCTCAATAATTGTTCCGTTTTACGTTATACCTACCATGAGTATAGTAATAGATTATAATTTTATATTTTTGTAGACGTTTTACACGTACAATATATATTTACATATGTCATATTCATGTTTTAACTGCAGAAAGTGAGTTTTATTTTTTTATCAAATATATTAAAACCTAACTTGACATGTCTTGACACGTCTTGACACGTCTTGACACGTCTTGACATGTCTTGACATGTCTTGACACGTCTTGACATGTCTTGACATGTCTTGACACGTCTTGACAAGTCTTGTTACGTCTTGACATGTCTTGACACGTCTTGACATGTCTTGACACGTCTTGACACGTCTTGACATGTCTTGACACGTCTTGTCAAGTCTTGACACGTCTTGACATGTCTTGACACGTCTTGACACGTCTTGACACGTCTTGACACGTCTTGACACGTCTTGACACGTCTTGACACGTCTTGACAAGTCTCAATAATTGTTCCGTTTTACGTTATACCTACCATGAGTATAGTAATAGTTTATAATTTAATATTTTTGTAGACGTTTTACTCGTACAATACATATTTACATATGTCATATTCATGTTTTAACTGTAGAAAGTGAGTTTTATTTTTTTATCAAAAATATAAAATCCTAACTTGACATGTCTTGACACGTCTTGACATGTCTTGACACGTCTTGACATGTCTTGACACGTCTTGACACGTCTTGACATGTCTTGACACGTCTTGACATGTCTTGACACGTCTTGACATGTCTTGACATGTCTTGACATGTCTTGACACGTCTTGACATGTCTTGACACGTCTTGACACGTCTTGACATGTCTTGACACGTCTTGACATGTCTTGACACGTCTTGACATGTTTTGACACGTCTTGACATGTCTTGACACGTCTTGACATGTCTTGACACGTCTTGTCTTGACATATCTTGACATGTCTTGACACGTCTTGACATGTCTTGACATGTCTTGACACGTCTTGACACGTCTTGACATGTCTTGACACGTCTTGACACGTCTTGACATGTCTTGACACGTCTTGACATGTCTTGACATGTCTCAAAAATTGTTCCGTTGTACGTTATACCTACCATGAGTATAGTAATAGTTTATAATTTTATATTTTTGTAGACGTTTTACACGTACAATACATATTTACATATGTCATATTCATGTTGTAACTGTAGAAAGTGAGTTTTATTTTATTTCAAAAATATAAAAACCTAACTTGACATGTCTTGACATGTCTTGACACGTCTTGACAAGTCTTGACACGTCTTGACATGTCTTGACACGTCTTGACATGTCTTGACAAGTCTTGACACGTCTTGACATGTCTCAAAAATTGTTCCGTTGTACGTTATACCTACCATGAGTATAGTAATAGTTTATAATTTAATATTTTTGTAGACGTTTTACACGTACAATACATATTTACATATGTCATATTCATGTTGTAACTGTAGAAAGAGAGTTCTATTTTTTTTCAAAAATATAAAAACCTAACTTGACATGTCTTGACACGTCTTGACACGTCTTGACACGTCTTGACATGTCTTGACATGTCTTGACACGTCTTGACATGTCTTGACACGTCTTGACATGTCTTGACACGTCTTGACAAGTCTTGTTACGTCTTGACATGTCTTGACACGTCTTATCTTGACATATCTTGACATGTCTTGACACGTCTTGACATGTCTTGACATGTCTTGACACGTCTTGACACGTCTTGACATGTCTTGACACGTCTTGACATGTCTTGACACGCCTTGACACGTCTTGACATGTCTTAATAATTGTTCCGTTGTACGTTATACCTACCATGAGTATAGTAATAGTTTATAATTTTATATTTTTGTAGACGTTTTACACGTACAATACATATTTTCATATGACATATTCATGTTTTAACTGTAGAAAGTGAGTTTTATTTTTTTTACAAAAATATAAAAACCTAACTTGACATGTCTTGACACGTCTTGACATGTCTTGACATGTCTTGACACGTCTTGACACGTCTTGACTTGTCTCAAAAATTGTTCCGTTTTACGTTATACCTACCATGAGTATAGTAATAGTTTATAATTTAATATTTTTGTAGACGTTTTACACGTACAATACATATTTACATATGTCATATTCATGTTGTAACTGTAGAAAGTGAGTTTTATTTTTTTTCAAAAATATAAAAACCTAACTTGACATGTCTTGACATGTCTTGACACGTCTTGACATGTCTTGACACGTCTTGACATGTTTTGACACGTCTTGACATGTCTTGACACGTCTTGACATGTCTTGACACGTCTTGTCTTGACATATCTTGACATGTCTTGACACGTCTTGACATGTCTTGACATGTCTTGACACGTCTTGACACGTCTTGACATGTCTTGACACGTCTTGACATGTCTTGACACGCCTTGACACGTCTTGACATGTCTTAATAATTGTTCCGTTGTACGTTATACCTACCATGAGTATAGTAATAGTTTATAATTTTATATTTTTGTAGACGTTTTACACGTCCAATATATATTTACATATGTCATATTCATGTTTCAACTGTAGAAAGAGAGTTTTATTTTTTTTCAAAAATATAAAAACCTAACTTGACATGTCTTGACACGTCTTGACACGTCTTGACACGTCTTGACACGTCTTGACATGTCTTGACATGTCTTGACACGTCTTGACATGTCTTGACACGTCTTGACATGTCTTGACACGTCTTGACACGTCTTGACACGTCTTGACACGTCTTGACATGTCTTGACATGTCTTGACACGTCTTGACATGTCTTGACACGTCTTGACATGTCTTGACACGTCTTGACAAGTCTTGTTACGTCTTGACATGTCTTGACACGTCTTGACATGTCTTGACACGTCTTGACACGTCTTGACATGTCTCAAAAATTGTTCCGTTTTACGTTATACCTACCATGAGTATAGTAATAGTTTATAATTTTATATTTTTGTAGACGTTTTACACGTACAATACATATTTACATATGACATATTCATGTTTTAACTGTAGAAAGTGAGTTTTATTTTTTTAACAAAAATATAAAAACCTAACTTGACATGTCTTGACATGTCTTGTCTTATCTTGACATGTCTTGTCTTATCTTGACATGTCTTGACATGTCTCAATAATTGTTCCGTTTTACGTTATACCTACCATGAGTATAGAAATAGTTTATAATTTTAAATTTTTGTAGATGTTTTACACGTACAATACATATTTACATATGTCATATTCATGTTTTAACTGTAGAAAGTGAGTTTTATTTTTTTATCAAAAATATAAAAACCTAACTTGACATGGCTTGACATGTCTTGACACTTCTTGACATGTCTTGACTCGTCTTGACATGTCTTGACACGTCTTGACATGTCTTGACACGTCTTGACATGTCTCAATAATTGTTCCGTTGTACGTTATACCTACCATGAGTATAGTAATAGTTTATAATTTTATATTTTTGTAGACGTTTTACACGTACAATACATATTTACATATGACATATTCATGTTTTAACTGTAGAAAGTGAGTTTTATTTTTTTTAACAAAAATATAAAAACCTAACTTGACATGTCTTGACACGTCTTGACATGTCTTGACACGTCTTGACATGTCTTGACACGTCTTGACACGTCTTGACATGTCTTGACACGTCTTGACAAGTCTTGACACGTCTTGACATGTCTTGACACGTCTTGACACGTCTTGACACGTCTTGACAAGTCTCAATAATTGTTCCGTTTTACGTTATACCTACCATGAGTATAGTAATAGTTTATAATTTAATATTTTTGTAGACGTTTTACTCGTACAATACATATTTACATATGTCATATTCATGTTTTAACTGTAGAAAGTGAGTTTTATTTTTTTATCAAAAATATAAAAACCTAACTTGACATGTCTTGTCTTATCTTGACATGTCTTGACATGTCTCAATAATTGTTCCGTTTTACGTTATACCTACCATGAGTATAGAAATAGTTTATAATTTTAAATTTTTGTAGATGTTTTACACGTACAATACATATTTACATATGTCATATTCATGTTTTAACTGTAGAAAGTGAGTTTTATTTTTTTAACAAAAATATAAAAACCTAACTTGACATGTCTTGACATGTCTTGACATGTCTTGACATGTCTTGACACTTCTTGACATGTCTTGACTCGTCTTGACATGTCTTGACACGTCTTGACATGTCTTGACACGTCTTGACATGTCTCAATAATTGTTCCGTTGTACGTTATACCTACCATGAGTATAGTAATAGTTT
The DNA here is from genome assembly GCA_930367265.1 of Catocala fraxini. NCBI lineage: Eukaryota > Metazoa > Arthropoda > Insecta > Lepidoptera > Erebidae > Catocala > Catocala fraxini. The sequence continues at coordinate 11,731,583 of OV884031.1, forward strand.
ATAATTTTATATTTTTGTAGACGTTTTACACGTACAATACATATTTACATTTGACATATTCATGTTTTAACTGTAGAAAGTGAGTTTTATTTTTTTTAACAAAAATATAAAAACCTAACTTGACATGTCTTGACACGTCTTGACATGTCTTGACACGTCTTGACATGTCTTGACACGTCTTGACACGTCTTGACATGTCGTGACACGTCTTGACAAGTCTTGACACGTCTTGACATGTCTTGACACGTCTTGACACGTCTTGACACGTCTTGACACGTCTTGACACGTCTTGACATGTCTCAAAAATTGTTCCGTTTTACGTTATACCTACCATGAGTATAGTAATAGTTTATAATTTAATATTTTTGTAGACGTTTTACTCGTACAATACATATTTACATATGTCATATTCATGTTTTAACTGTAGAAAGTGAGTTTTATTTTTTTATCAAAAATATAAAATCCTAACTTGACATGTCTTGACACGTCTTGACATGTCTTGACACGTCTTGACATGTCTTGACACGTCTTGACACGTCTTGACATGTCTTGACACGTCTTGACATGTCTTGACACGTCTTGACATGTCTTGACACGTCTTGACATGTCTTGACACGTCTTGACATGTCTTGACACGTCTTGACACGTCTTGACATGTCTTGACACGTCTTGACATGTCTTGACACGTCTTGACATGTTTTGACACGTCTTGACATGTCTTGACACGTCTTGACATGTCTTGACACGTCTTGTCTTGACATATCTTGACATGTCTTGACACGTCTTGACATGTCTTGACATGTCTTGACACGTCTTGACACGTCTTGACATGTCTTGACACGTCTTGACACGTCTTGACATGTCTTGACATGTCTTGACACGTCTTGACATGTCTCAAAAATTGTTCCGTTGTACGTTATACCTACCATGAGTATAGTAATAGTTTATAATTTTATATTTTTGTAGACGTTTTACACGTACAATACATATTTACATATGTCATATTCATGTTTTAACTGTAGAAAGTGAGTTTTATTTTTTTATCAAAAATATAAAAACCTAACTTGACATGTCTTGTCTTATCTTGACATGTCTTGACATGTCTCAATAATTGTTCCGTTTTACGTTATACCTACCATGAGTATAGAAATAGTTTATAATTTTAAATTTTTGTAGATGTTTTACACGTACAATACATATTTACATATGTCATATTCATGTTTTAACTGTAGAAAGTGAGTTTTATTTTTTTATCAAAAATATAAAAACCTAACTTGACATGTCTTGACATGTCTTGACATGTCTTGACATGTCTTGACACTTCTTGACATGTCTTGACTCGTCTTGACATGTCTTGACACGTCTTGACATGTCTTGACACGTCTTGACATGTCTCAATAATTGTTCCGTTGTACGTTATACCTACCATGAGTATAGTAATAGTTTATAATTTTATATTTTTGTAGACGTTTTACACGTACAATACATATTTACATTTGACATATTCATGTTTTAACTGTAGAAAGTGAGTTTTATTTTTTTTAACAAAAATATAAAAACCTAACTTGACATGTCTTGACACGTCTTGACATGTCTTGACACGTCTTGACATGTCTTGACACGTCTTGACACGTCTTGACATGTCGTGACACGTCTTGACAAGTCTTGACACGTCTTGACATGTCTTGACACGTCTTGACACGTCTTGACACGTCTTGACACGTCTTGACACGTCTTGACATGTCTCAAAAATTGTTCCGTTTTACGTTATACCTACCATGAGTATAGTAATAGTTTATAATTTAATATTTTTGTAGACGTTTTACTCGTACAATACATATTTACATATGTCATATTCATGTTTTAACTGTAGAAAGTGAGTTTTATTTTTTTATCAAAAATATAAAATCCTAACTTGACATGTCTTGACACGTCTTGACATGTCTTGACACGTCTTGACATGTCTTGACACGTCTTGACACGACTTGACATGTCTTGACACGTCTTGACATGTCTTGACACGTCTTGACATGTCTTGACACGTCTTGACATGTCTTGACACGTCTTGACATGTCTTGACACGTCTTGACACGTCTTGACATGTCTTGACACGTCTTGACATGTCTTGACACGTCTTGACATGTTTTGACACGTCTTGACATGTCTTGACACGTCTTGACATGTCTTGACACGTCTTGTCTTGACATATCTTGACATGTCTTGACACGTCTTGACATGTCTTGACATGTCTTGACACGTCTTGACACGTCTTGACATGTCTTGACACGTCTTGACACGTCTTGACATGTCTTGACACGTCTTGACACGTCTTGACATGTCTCAAAAATTGTTCCGTTGTACGTTATACCTACCATGAGTATAGTAATAGTTTATAATTTTATATTTTTGTAGACGTTTTACACGTACAATACATATTTACATATGTCATATTCATGTTGTAACTGTAGAAAGTGAGTTTTATTTTATTTCAAAAATATAAAAACCTAACTTGACATGTCTTGACATGTCTTGACACGTCTTGACAAGTCTTGACACGTCTTGACATGTCTTGACACGTCTTGACATGTCTTGACAAGTCTTGACACGTCTTGACATGTCTCAAAAATTGTTCCGTTGTACGTTATACCTACCATGAGTATAGTAATAGTTTATAATTTTATATTTTTGTTGACGTTTTACACGTACAATATATATTTACATATGTCATATTCATGTTTTAACTGAAGAAAGTGAGTTTTATTTTTTATCAAAAATATTAAACCTAACTTGACACGTCTTGACAAGTCTTGTGACGTCTTGACATGTCTAGACACGTCTTGACATGTCTTGACACGTCTTGATACGTCTTGACATGTCTCAAAAATTGTTCCGTTTTACGTTATACCTACCATGAGTATAGTAATAGTTTATAATTTAATATTTTTGTAGACGTTTTACACGTACAATACATATTTACATATGTCATATTCATGTTGTAACTGTAGAAAGAGAGTTCTATTTTTTTTCAAAAATATAAAAACCTAACTTGACATGTCTTGACACGTCTTGACACGTCTTGACACGTCTTGACATGTCTTGACATGTCTTGACACGTCTTGACATGTCTTGACACGTCTTGACATGTCTTGACACGTCTTGACAAGTCTTGTTACGTCTTGACATGTCTTGACACGTCTTATCTTGACATATCTTGACATGTCTTGACACGTCTTGACATGTCTTGACATGTCTTGACACGTCTTGACACGTCTTGACATGTCTTGACACGTCTTGACATGTCTTGACACGCCTTGACACGTCTTGACATGTCTTAATAATTGTTCCGTTGTACGTTATACCTACCATGAGTATAGTAATAGTTTATAATTTTATATTTTTGTAGACGTTTTACACGTACAATACATATTTTCATATGACATATTCATGTTTTAACTGTAGAAAGTGAGTTTTATTTTTTTTACAAAAATATAAAAACCTAACTTGACATGTCTTGACACGTCTTGACATGTCTTGACATGTCTTGACACGTCTTGACACGTCTTGACTTGTCTCAAAAATTGTTCCGTTTTACGTTATACCTACCATGAGTATAGTAATAGTTTATAATTTAATATTTTTGTAGACGTTTTACACGTACAATACATATTTACATATGTCATATTCATGTTGTAACTGTAGAAAGTGAGTTTTATTTTTTTTCAAAAATATAAAAACCTAACTTGACATGTCTTGACATGTCTTGACACGTCTTGACATGTCTTGACACGTCTTGACATGTTTTGACACGTCTTGACATGTCTTGACACGTCTTGACATGTCTTGACACGTCTTGTCTTGACATATCTTGACATGTCTTGACACGTCTTGACATGTCTTGACATGTCTTGACACGTCTTGACACGTCTTGACATGTCTTGACACGTCTTGACATGTCTTGACACGCCTTGACACGTCTTGACATGTCTTAATAATTGTTCCGTTGTACGTTATACCTACCATGAGTATAGTAATAGTTTATAATTTTATATTTTTGTAGACGTTTTACACGTCCAATATATATTTACATATGTCATATTCATGTTTCAACTGTAGAAAGAGAGTTTTATTTTTTTTCAAAAATATAAAAACCTAACTTGACATGTCTTGACACGTCTTGACACGTCTTGACACGTCTTGACATGTCTTGACATGTCTTGACACGTCTTGACATGTCTTGACACGTCTTGACATGTCTTGACACGTCTTGACACGTCTTGACACGTCTTGACACGTCTTGACATGTCTTGACATGTCTTGACACGTCTTGACATGTCTTGACACGTCTTGACATGTCTTGACACGTCTTGACAAGTCTTGTTACGTCTTGACATGTCTTGACACGTCTTGACATGTCTTGACACGTCTTGACACGTCTTGACATGTCTCAAAAATTGTTCCGTTTTACGTTATACCTACCATGAGTATAGTAATAGTTTATAATTTTATATTTTTGTAGACGTTTTACACGTACAATACATATTTACATATGACATATTCATGTTTTAACTGTAGAAAGTGAGTTTTATTTTTTTAACAAAAATATAAAAACCTAACTTGACATGTCTTGACATGTCTTGTCTTATCTTGACATGTCTTGTCTTATCTTGACATGTCTTGACATGTCTCAATAATTGTTCCGTTTTACGTTATACCTACCATGAGTATAGAAATAGTTTATAATTTTAAATTTTTGTAGATGTTTTACACGTACAATACATATTTACATATGTCATATTCATGTTTTAACTGTAGAAAGTGAGTTTTATTTTTTTATCAAAAATATAAAAACCTAACTTGACATGGCTTGACATGTCTTGACACTTCTTGACATGTCTTGACTCGTCTTGACATGTCTTGACACGTCTTGACATGTCTTGACACGTCTTGACATGTCTCAATAATTGTTCCGTTGTACGTTATACCTACCATGAGTATAGTAATAGTTTATAATTTTATATTTTTGTAGACGTTTTACACGTACAATACATATTTACATATGACATATTCATGTTTTAACTGTAGAAAGTGAGTTTTATTTTTTTTAACAAAAATATAAAAACCTAACTTGACATGTCTTGACACGTCTTGACATGTCTTGACACGTCTTGACATGTCTTGACACGTCTTGACACGTCTTGACATGTCTTGACACGTCTTGACAAGTCTTGACACGTCTTGACATGTCTTGACACGTCTTGACACGTCTTGACACGTCTTGACACGTCTTGACAAGTCTCAATAATTGTTCCGTTTTACGTTATACCTACCATGAGTATAGTAATAGTTTATAATTTAATATTTTTGTAGACGTTTTACTCGTACAATACATATTTACATATGTCATATTCATGTTTTAACTGTAGAAAGTGAGTTTTATTTTTTTATCAAAAATATAAAAACCTAACTTGACATGTCTTGTCTTATCTTGACATGTCTTGACATGTCTCAATAATTGTTCCGTTTTACGTTATACCTACCATGAGTATAGAAATAGTTTATAATTTTAAATTTTTGTAGATGTTTTACACGTACAATACATATTTACATATGTCATATTCATGTTTTAACTGTAGAAAGTGAGTTTTATTTTTTTATCAAAAATATAAAAACCTAACTTGACATGTCTTGACATGTCTTGACATGTCTTGACACTTCTTGACATGTCTTGACTCGTCTTGACATGTCTTGACACGTCTTGACATGTCTTGACACGTCTTGACATGTCTCAATAATTGTTCCGTTGTACGTTATACCTACCATGAGTATAGTAATAGTTTATAATTTTATATTTTTGTAGACGTTTTACACGTACAATACATATTTACATTTGACATATTCATGTTTTAACTGTAGAAAGTGAGTTTTATTTTTTTTAACAAAAATATAAAAACCTAACTTGACATGTCTTGACACGTCTTGACATGTCTTGACACGTCTTGACATGTCTTGACACGTCTTGACACGTCTTGACATGTCGTGACACGTCTTGACAAGTCTTGACACGTCTTGACATGTCTTGACACGTCTTGACACGTCTTGACACGTCTTGACACGTCTTGACACGTCTTGACAAGTCTCAATAATTGTTCCGTTTTACGTTATACCTACCATGAGTATAGTAATAGTTTATAATTTAATATTTTTGTAGACGTTTTACTCGTACAATACATATTTACATATGTCATATTCATGTTTTAACTGTAGAAAGTGAGTTTTATTTTTTTATCAAAAATATAAAAACCTAACTTGACATGTCTTGACATGTCTTGACACGTCTTGACATGTCTTGACACGTTCTGACATGTCTTGACACGTCTTGACATGTCTTGACACGTCATGACATGTCTTGACATGTCTCAATAATTGTTCCGTTTTACGTTATACCTACCATGAGTATAGTAATAGATTATAATTTTATATTTTTGTAGACGTTTTACACGTACAATATATATTTACATATGTCATATTCATGTTTTAACTGCAGAAAGTGAGTTTTATTTTTTTATCAAATATATTAAAACCTAACTTGACATGTCTTGACACGTCTTGACACGTCTTGACACGTCTTGACATGTCTTGACATGTCTTGACACGTCTTGACATGTCTTGACATGTCTTGACACGTCTTGACAAGTCTTGTTACGTCTTGACATGTCTTGACACGTCTTGACATGTCTTGACACGTCTTGACACGTCTTGACATGTCTTGACACGTCTTGTCAAGTCTTGACACGTCTTGACATGTCTTGACACGTCTTGACACGTCTTGACACGTCTTGACACGTCTTGACACGTCTTGACACGTCTTGACACGTCTTGACACGTCTTGACACGTCTTGACAAGTCTCAATAATTGTTCCGTTTTACGTTATACCTACCATGAGTATAGTAATAGTTTATAATTTAATATTTTTGTAGACGTTTTACTCGTACAATACATATTTACATATGTCATATTCATGTTTTAACTGTAGAAAGTGAGTTTTATTTTTTTATCAAAAATATAAAATCCTAACTTGACATGTCTTGACACGTCTTGACATGTCTTGACACGTCTTGACATGTCTTGACACGTCTTGACACGTCTTGACATGTCTTGACACGTCTTGACATGTCTTGACACGTCTTGACATGTCTTGACACGTCTTGACATGTCTTGACACGTCTTGACACGTCTTGACATGTCTTGACACGTCTTGACATGTCTTGACACGTCTTGACATGTTTTGACACGTCTTGACATGTCTTGACACGTCTTGACATGTCTTGACACGTCTTGTCTTGACATATCTTGACATGTCTTGACACGTCTTGACATGTCTTGACATGTCTTGACACGTCTTGACACGTCTTGACATGTCTTGACACGTCTTGACACGTCTTGACATGTCTTGACACGTCTTGACACGTCTTGACATGTCTCAAAAATTGTTCCGTTGTACGTTATACCTACCATGAGTATAGTAATAGTTTATAATTTTATATTTTTGTAGACGTTTTACACGTACAATACATATTTACATATGTCATATTCATGTTGTAACTGTAGAAAGTGAGTTTTATTTTTTTTCAAAAATATAAAAACCTAACTTGACATGTCTTGACATGTCTTGACACGTCTTGACAAGTCTTGACACGTCTTGACATGTCTTGACACGTCTTGACATGTCTTGACAAGTCTTGACACGTCTTGACATGTCTCAAAAATTGTTCCGTTGTACGTTATACCTACCATGAGTATAGTAATAGTTTATAATTTTATATTTTTGTGGACGTTTTACACGTACAATATATATTTACATATGTCATATTCATGTTTTAACTGAAGAAAGTGAGTTTTATTTTTTATCAAAAATATTAAACCTAACTTGACACGTCTTGACAAGTCTTGTGACGTCTTGACATGTCTAGACACGTCTTGACATGTCTTGACACGTCTTGATACGTCTTGACATGTCTCAAAAATTGTTCCGTTTTACGTTATACCTACCATGAGTATAGTAATAGTTTATAATTTAATATTTTTGTAGACGTTTTACACGTACAATACATATTTACATATGTCATATTCATGTTGTAACTGTAGAAAGAGAGTTCTATTTTTTTTCAAAAATATAAAAACCTAACTTGACATGTCTTGACACGTCTTGACACGTCTTGACACGTCTTGACATGTCTTGACATGTCTTGACACGTCTTGACATGTCTTGACACGTCTTGACATGTCTTGACACGTCTTGACAAGTCTTGTTACGTCTTGACATGTCTTGACACGTCTTGACATGTCTTGACACGTCTTGACACGTCTTGACATGTCTCAAAAATTGTTCCGTTTTACGTTATACCTACCATGAGTATAGTAATAGTTTATAATTTAATATTTTTGTAGACGTTTTACACGTACAATACATATTTACATATGTCATATTCATGTTGTAACTGTAGAAAGTGAGTTTTATTTTTTTTCAAAAATATAAAAACCTAACTTGACATGTCTTGACATGTCTTGACACGTCTTGACATGTCTTGACACGTCTTGACATGTTTTGACACGTCTTGACATGTCTTGACACGTCTTGACATGTCTTGACACGTCTTGTCTTGACATATCTTGACATGTCTTGACACGTCTTGACATGTCTTGACATGTCTTGACACGTCTTGACACGTCTTGACATGTCTTGACACGTCTTGACATGTCTTGACACGCCTTGACACGTCTTGACATGTCTTAATAATTGTTCCGTTGTACGTTATACCTACCATGAGTATAGTAATAGTTTATAATTTTATATTTTTGTAGACGTTTTACACGTCCAATATATATTTACATATGTCATATTCATGTTTCAACTGTAGAAAGAGTTTTATTTTTTTTCAAAAATATAAAAACCTAACTTGACATGTCTTGACACGTCTTGACACGTCTTGACACGTCTTGACACGTCTTGACATGTCTTGACATGTCTTGACACGTCTTGACATGTCTTGACACGTCTTGACATGTCTTGACACGTCTTGACACGTCTTGACACGTCTTGACACGTCTTGACATGTCTTGACATGTCTTGACACGTCTTGACATGTCTTGACACGTCTTGACATGTCTTGACACGTCTTGACAAGTCTTGTTACGTCTTGACATGTCTTGACACGTCTTGACATGTCTTGACACGTCTTGACACGTCTTGACATGTCTCAAAAATTGTTCCGTTTTACGTTATACCTACCATGAGTATAGTAATAGTTTATAATTTTATATTTTTGTAGACGTTTTACACGTACAATACATATTTACATATGACATATTCATGTTTTAACTGTAGAAAGTGAGTTTTATTTTTTTAACAAAAATATAAAAACCTAACTTGACATGTCTTGACATGTCTTGTCTTATCTTGACATGTCTTGACATGTCTCAATAATTGTTCCGTTTTACGTTATACCTACCATGAGTATAGAAATAGTTTATAATTTTAAATTTTTGTAGATGTTTTCACGTACAATACATATTTACATATGTCATATTCATGTTTTAACTGTAGAAAGTGAGTTTTATTTTTTTATCAAAAATATAAAAACCTAACTTGACATGGCTTGACATGTCTTGACACTTCTTGACATGTCTTGACTCGTCTTGACATGTCTTGACACGTCTTGTCATGTCTTGACACGTCTTGACATGTCTCAATAATTGTTCCGTTGTACGTTATACCTACCATGAGTATAGTAATAGTTTATAATTTTATATTTTTGTAGACGTTTTACACGTACAATACATATTTACATATGACATATTCATGTTTTAACTGTAGAAAGTGAGTTTTATTTTTTTTAACAAAAATATAAAAACCTAACTTGACATGTCTTGACACGTCTTGACATGTCTTGACACGTCTTGACATGTCTTGACACGTCTTGACACGTCTTGACATGTCTTGACACGTCTTGACAAGTCTTGACACGTCTTGACATGTCTTGACACGTCTTGACACGTCTTGACACGTCTTGACACGTCTTGACAAGTCTCAATAATTGTTCCGTTTTACGTTATACCTACCATGAGTATAGTAATAGTTTATAATTTAATATTTTTGTAGACGTTTTACTCGTACAATACATATTTACATATGTCATATTCATGTTTTAACTGTAGAAAGTGAGTTTTATTTTTTTATCAAAAATATAAAAACCTAACTTGACATGTCTTGTCTTATCTTGACATGTCTTGACATGTCTCAATAATTGTTCCGTTTTACGTTATACCTACCATGAGTATAGAAATAGTTTATAATTTTAAATTTTTGTAGATGTTTTACACGTACAATACATATTTACATATGTCATATTCATGTTTTAACTGTAGAAAGTGAGTTTTATTTTTTTATCAAAAATATAAAAACCTAACTTGACATGTCTTGACATGTCTTGACATGTCTTGACATGTCTTGACATGTCTTGACACTTCTTGACATGTCTTGACTCGTCTTGACATGTCTTGACACGTCTTGACATGTCTTGACACGTCTTGACATGTCTCAATAATTGTTCCGTTGTACGTTATACCTACCATGAGTATAGTAATAGTTTATAATTTTATATTTTTGTAGACGTTTTACACGTACAATACATATTTACATTTGACATATTCATGTTTTAACTGTAGAAAGTGAGTTTTATTTTTTTTAACAAAAATATAAAAACCTAACTTGACATGTCTTGACACGTCTTGACATGTCTTGACACGTCTTGACATGTCTTGACACGTCTTGACACGTCTTGACATGTCGTGACACGTCTTGACAAGTCTTGACACGTCTTGACATGTCTTGACACGTCTTGACACGTCTTGACACGTCTTGACACGTCTTTACAAGTCTCAATAATTGTTCCGTTTTACGTTATACCTACCATGAGTATAGTAATAGTTTATAATTTAATATTTTTGTAGACGTTTTACTCGTACAATACATATTTACATATGTCATATTCATGTTTTAACTGTAGAAAGTGAGTTTTATTTTTTTATCAAAAATATAAAAACCTAACTTGACATGTCTTGACATGTCTTGACACGTCTTGAAATGTCTTGACACGTTCTGACATGTCTTGACACGTCTTGACATGTCTTGACACGTCATGACATGTCTTGACATGTCTCAATAATTGTTCCGTTTTACGTTATACCTACCATGAGTATAGTAATAGATTATAATTTTATATTTTTGTAGACGTTTTACACGTACAATATATATTTACATATGTCATATTCATGTTTTAACTGCAGAAAGTGAGTTTTATTTTTTTATCAAATATATTAAAACCTAACTTGACATGTCTTGACACGTCTTGACACGTCTTGACACGTCTTGACATGTCTTGACACGTCTTGACATGTCTTGACATGTCTTGACATGTCTTGACACGTCTTGACAAGTCTTGTTACGTCTTGACATGTCTTGACACGTCTTGACATGTCTTGACACGTCTTGACACGTCTTGACATGTCTTGACACGTCTTGTCAAGTCTTGACACGTCTTGACATGTCTTGACACGTCTTGACACGTCTTGACACGTCTTGACACGTCTTGACACGTCTTGACACGTCTTGACACGTCTTGACACGTCTTGACACGTCTTGACAAGTCTCAATAATTGTTCCGTTTTACGTTATACCTACCATGAGTATAGTAATAGTTTATAATTTAATATTTTTGTAGACGTTTTACTCGTACAATACATATTTACATATGTCATATTCATGTTTTAACTGTAGAAAGTGAGTTTTATTTTTTTATCAAAAATATAAAATCCTAACTTGACATGTCTTGACACGTCTTGACATGTCTTGACACGTCTTGACATGTCTTGACACGTCTTGACACGTCTTGACATGTCTTGACACGTCTTGACATGTCTTGACACGTCTTGACATGTCTTGACACGTCTTGACATGTCTTGACACGTCTTGACACGTCTTGACATGTCTTGACACGTCTTGACATGTTTTGACACGTCTTGACATGTCTTGACACGTCTTGACATGTCTTGACACGTCTTATCTTGACATATCTTGACATGTCTTGACACGTCTTGACATGTCTTGACATGTCTTGACACGTCTTGACACGTCTTGACATGTCTTGACACGTCTTGACATGTCTTGACACGCCTTGACACGTCTTGACATGTCTTAATAATTGTTCCGTTGTACGTTATACCTACCATGAGTATAGTAATAGTTTATAATTTAATATTTTTGTAGACGTTTTACACGTACAATACATATTTACATATGTCATATTCATGTTGTAACTGTAGAAAGTGAGTTTTATTTTTTTTCAAAAATATAAAAACCTAACTTGACATGTCTTGACATGTCTTGACACGTCTTGACAAGTCTTGACACGTCTTGACATGTCTTGACACGTCTTGACATGTCTTGACACGTCTTGACACGTCTTGACATGTCTCAAAAATTGTTCCGTTTTACGTTATACCTACCATGAGTATAGTAATAGTTTATAATTTTATATTTTTGTAGACGTTTTACACGTCCAATATATATTTACATATGTCATATTCATGTTTTAACTGTAGAAAGTGAGTTTTATTTTTTTTCAAAAATATAAAAACCTAACTTGACATGTCTTGACACGTCTTGACACGTCTTGACACGTCTTGACACGTCTTGACACGTCTTGACATGTCTTGACATGTCTTGACATGTCTTGACATGTCTTGACACGTCTTGACATGTCTTGACACGTCTTGACAAGTCTTGTTACGTCTTGACATGTCTTGACACGTCTTGACATGTCTTGACACGTCTTGACACGTCTTGACATGTCTCAAAAATTGTTCCGTTGTACGTTATACCTACCATGAGTATAGTAATAGTTTATAATTTTATATTTTTGTAGAGGTTTTACACGTACAATACATATTTACATATGTCATATTCATGTTGTAACTGTAGAAAGTGAGTTTTATTTTTTTTCAAAAATATAAAAACCTAACTTGACATGTCTTGACATGTCTTGACACGTCTTGACAAGTCTTGACACGTCTTGACATGTCTTGACACGTCTTGACATGTCTTGACAAGTCTTGACACGTCTTGACATGTCTCAAAAATTGTTCCGTTGTACGTTATACCTACCATGAGTATAGTAATAGTTTATAATTTTATATTTTTGTAGACGTTTTACACGTACAATATATATTTACATATGTCATATTCATGTTTTAACTGCAGAAAGTGAGTTTTATATTTTATCAAAAATATTAAACCTAACTTGACATGTCTTGACATGTCTTGACACGTCTTGACACATTTTGACACGTCTGGACACGTCTTGACATGTCGTGACATGTCTTGGCACGTCTTGACATGTCTTGACACGTCTTGACATGTCTTGACACGTCTTGGTAAGTCTTGTTACGTCTTGACATGTCTTGACACGTCTTGACATGTCTTGACACGTCTTGACAAGTCTTGTTACGTCTTGACATGTCTTGACACGTCTTGACATGTCTTGACACGTCTTGACACGTCTTGACACGTCTTGACATGTCTTGACACGTCTTGACAAGTCTTGTTACGTCTTGACATGTCTAGACACGTCTTGACATGTCTTGACACGTCTTGACACGTCTTGACATGTCTCAAAAATTGTTCCGTTTTACGTTATACCTACCATGAGTATAGTAATAGTTTATGATTTAATATTTTTGTAGACGTTTTACACGTACAATACATATTTACATATGTCATATTCATGTTGTAACTGTAGAAAGTGAGTTTTATTTTTTTTCAAAAATATAAAAAACTAACTTGACATGTCTTGACATGTCTTGACACGTCTTGACACGTCTTGACACGTCTTGACACGTCTTGACACGTCTTGACATGTCTTGACATGTCTTGACACGTCTTGACATGTCTTGACACGTCTTGACATGTCTTGACACGTCTTGACATGTCTTGACACGTCTTGACAAGTCTTGTTACGTCTTGACATGTCTTGACACGTCTTGACATGTCTTGACACGTCTTGACACGTCTTGACACGTCTTGACACGTCTTGACTTGTCTCAAAAATTGTTCCGTTTTACGTTATACCTACCATGAGTATAGTAATAGTTTATAATTTAATATTTTTGTAGACGTTTTACACGTACAATACATATTTACATATGTCATATTCATGTTGTAACTGTAGAAAGTGAGTTTTATTTTTTTTCAAAAATATAAAAACCTAACTTGACATGTCTTGACATGTCTTGACACGTCTTGACATGTCTTGACACGTCTTGACATGTTTTGACACGTCTTGACATGTCTTGACACGTCTTGACATGTCTTGACACGTCTTATCTTGACATATCTTGACATGTCTTGACACGTCTTGACATGTCTTGACATGTCTTGACACGTCTTGACACGTCTTGACATGTCTTGACACGTCTTGACATGTCTTGACACGCCTTGACACGTCTTGACATGTCTTAATAATTGTTCCGTTGTACGTTATACCTACCATGAGTATAGTAATAGTTTATAATTTTATATTTTTGTAGACGTTTTACACGTACAATACATATTTTCATATGACATATTCATGTTGTAACTGTAGAAAGTGAGTTTTATTTTTTTTCAAAAATATAAAAACCTAACTTGACATGTCTTGACATGTCTTGACACGTCTTGACATGTCTTGACACGTCTTGACATGTTTTGACACGTCTTGACATGTCTTGACACGTCTTGACATGTCTTGACACGTCTTGTCTTGACATATCTTGACATGTCTTGACACGTCTTGACATGTCTTGACATGTCTTGACACGTCTTGACACGTCTTGACATGTCTTGACACGTCTTGACATGTCTTGACACGCCTTGACACGTCTTGACATGTCTTAATAATTGTTCCGTTGTACGTTATACCTACCATGAGTATAGTAATAGTTTATAATTTTATATTTTTGTAGACGTTTTACACGTCCAATATATATTTACATATGTCATATTCATGTTTCAACTGTAGAAAGAGTTTTATTTTTTTTCAAAAATATAAAAACCTAACTTGACATGTCTTGACACGTCTTGACACGTCTTGACACGTCTTGACACGTCTTGACATGTCTTGACATGTCTTGACACGTCTTGACATGTCTTGACACGTCTTGACGTGTCTTGACACGTCTTGACACGTCTTGACACGTCTTGACATGTCTCAAAAATTGTTCCGTTTTACGTTATACCTACCATGAGTATAGTAATAGTTTATAATTTAATATTTTTGTAGACGTTTTACACGTACAATACATATTTACATATGTCATATTCATGTTGTAACTGTAGAAAGTGAGTTTTATTTTTTTTCAAAAATATAAAAACCTAACTTGACATGTCTTGACATGTCTTGACACGTCTTGACATGTCTTGACACGTCTTGACAAGTCTTGACACGTCTTGACATGTCTTGACACGTCTTGACATGTCTTGACACGTCTTGACACGTCTTGACATGTCTCAAAAATTGTTCCGTTTTACGTTATACCTACCATGAGTATAGTA
Source organism: Catocala fraxini (assembly GCA_930367265.1). Taxonomy (NCBI): domain Eukaryota; kingdom Metazoa; phylum Arthropoda; class Insecta; order Lepidoptera; family Erebidae; genus Catocala; species Catocala fraxini. The sequence goes on from OV884031.1 coordinate 11,747,230, forward strand.
ATAGTTTATAATTTTATATTTTTGTAGACGTTTTACACGTCCAATATATATTTACATATGTCATATTCATGTTTTAACTGTAGAAAGTGAGTTTTATTTTTTTTCAAAAATATAAAAACCTAACTTGACATGTCTTGACACGTCTTGACACGTCTTGACACGTCTTGACACGTCTTGACACGTCTTGACATGTCTTGACATGTCTTGACATGTCTTGACATGTCTTGACACGTCTTGACATGTCTTGACACGTCTTGACAAGTCTTGTTACGTCTTGACATGTCTTGACACGTCTTGACATGTCTTGACACGTCTTGACACGTCTTGACATGTCTCAAAAATTGTTCCGTTGTACGTTATACCTACCATGAGTATAGTAATAGTTTATAATTTTATATTTTTGTAGACGTTTTACACGTACAATACATATTTACATATGTCATATTCATGTTGTAACTGTAGAAAGTGAGTTTTATTTTTTTTCAAAAATATAAAAACCTAACTTGACATGTCTTGACATGTCTTGACACGTCTTGACAAGTCTTGACACGTCTTGACATGTCTTGACACGTCTTGACATGTCTTGACAAGTCTTGACACGTCTTGACATGTCTCAAAAATTGTTCCGTTGTACGTTATACCTACCATGAGTATAGTAATAGTTTATAATTTTATATTTTTGTAGACGTTTTACACGTACAATATATATTTACATATGTCATATTCATGTTTTAACTGCAGAAAGTGAGTTTTATTTTTTATCAAAAATATTAAACCTAACTTGACATGTCTTGACATGTCTTGACACGTCTTGACACATTTTGACACGTCTGGACACGTCTTGACATGTCGTGACATGTCTTGGCACGTCTTGACATGTCTTGACACGTCTTGACATGTCTTGACACGTCTTGGTAAGTCTTGTTACGTCTTGACATGTCTTGACACGTCTTGACATGTCTTGACACGTCTTGACAAGTCTTGTTACGTCTTGACATGTCTTGACACGTCTTGACATGTCTTGACACGTCTTGACACGTCTTGACACGTCTTGACATGTCTTGACACGTCTTGACAAGTCTTGTTACGTCTTGACATGTCTAGACACGTCTTGACATGTCTTGACACGTCTTGACACGTCTTGACATGTCTCAAAAATTGTTCCGTTTTACGTTATACCTACCATGAGTATAGTAATAGTTTATGATTTAATATTTTTGTAGACGTTTTACACGTACAATACATATTTACATATGTCATATTCATGTTGTAACTGTAGAAAGTGAGTTTTATTTTTTTTCAAAAATATAAAAAACTAACTTGACATGTCTTGACATGTCTTGACACGTCTTGACACGTCTTGACACGTCTTGACACGTCTTGACACGTCTTGACATGTCTTGACATGTCTTGACACGTCTTGACATGTCTTGACACGTCTTGACATGTCTTGACACGTCTTGACATGTCTTGACACGTCTTGACAAGTCTTGTTACGTCTTGACATGTCTTGACACGTCTTGACATGTCTTGACACGTCTTGACAAGTCTTGACACGTCTTGACACGTCTTGACATGTCTCAAAAATTGTTCCGTTTTACGTTATACCTACCATGAGTATAGTAATAGTTTATAATTTAATATTTTTGTAGACGTTTTACACGTACAATACATATTTACATATGTCATATTCATGTTGTAACTGTAGAAAGTGAGTTTTATTTTTTTTCAAAAATATAAAAACCTAACTTGACATGTCTTGACATGTCTTGACACGTCTTGACATGTCTTGACACGTCTTGACATGTTTTGACACGTCTTGACATGTCTTGACACGTCTTGACATGTCTTGACACGTCTTATCTTGACATATCTTGACATGTCTTGACACGTCTTGACATGTCTTGACATGTCTTGACACGTCTTGACACGTCTTGACATGTCTTGACACGTCTTGACATGTCTTGTCTTATCTTGACATGTCTTGACATGTCTCAATAATTGTTCCGTTTTACGTTATACCTACCATGAGTATAGAAATAGTTTATAATTTTAAATTTTTGTAGATGTTTTACACGTACAATACATATTTACATATGTCATATTCATGTTTTAACTGTAGAAAGTGAGTTTTATTTTTTTATCAAAAATATAAAAACCTAACTTGACATGGCTTGACATGTCTTGACACTTCTTGACATGTCTTGACTCGTCTTGACATGTCTTGACACGTCTTGACATGTCTTGACACGTCTTGACATGTCTCAATAATTGTTCCGTTGTACGTTATACCTACCATGAGTATAGTAATAGTTTATAATTTTATATTTTTGTAGACGTTTTACACGTACAATACATATTTACATATGACATATTCATGTTTTAACTGTAGAAAGTGAGTTTTATTTTTTTTAACAAAAATATAAAAACCTAACTTGACATGTCTTGACACGTCTTGACATGTCTTGACACGTCTTGACATGTCTTGACACGTCTTGACACGTCTTGACATGTCTTGACACGTCTTGACAAGTCTTGACACGTCTTGACATGTCTTGACACGTCTTGACACGTCTTGACACGTCTTGACACGTCTTGACACGTCTTGACAAGTCTCAATAATTGTTCCGTTTTACGTTATACCTACCATGAGTATAGTAATAGTTTATAATTTAATATTTTTGTAGACGTTTTACACGTACAATACATATTTACATATGTCATATTCATGTTTTAACTGTAGAAAGTGAGTTTTATTTTTTTATCAAAAATATAAAAACCTAACTTGACATGTCTTGTCTTATCTTGACATGTCTTGACATGTCTCAATAATTGTTCCGTTTTACGTTATACCTACCATGAGTATAGAAATAGTTTATAATTTTAAATTTTTGTAGATGTTTTACACGTACAATACATATTTACATATGTCATATTCATGTTTTAACTGTAGAAAGTGAGTTTTATTTTTTTATCAAAAATATAAAAACCTAACTTGACATGTCTTGACATGTCTTGACTCGTCTTGACATGTCTTGACACGTCTTGACATGTCTTGACACGTCTTGACATGTCTCAATAATTGTTCCGTTGTACGTTATACCTACCATGAGTATAGTAATAGTTTATAATTTTATATTTTTGTAGACGTTTTACACGTACAATACATATTTACATTTGACATATTCATGTTTTAACTGTAGAAAGTGAGTTTTATTTTTTTTAACAAAAATATAAAAACCTAACTTGACATGTCTTGACACGTCTTGACATGTCTTGACACGTCTTGACATGTCTTGACACGTCTTGACACGTCTTGACATGTCGTGACACGTCTTGACAAGTCTTGACACGTCTTGACATGTCTTGACACGTCTTGACACGTCTTGACACGTCTTGACACGTCTTGACAAGTCTCAATAATTGTTCCGTTTTACGTTATACCTACCATGAGTATAGTAATAGTTTATAATTTAATATTTTTGTAGACGTTTTACTCGTACAATACATATTTACATATGTCATATTCATGTTTTAACTGTAGAAAGTGAGTTTTATTTTTTTATCAAAAATATAAAAACCTAACTTGACATGTCTTGACACGTCTTGACATGTCTTGACACGTTCTGACATGTCTTGACACGTCTTGACATGTCTTGACACGTCATGACATGTCTTGACATGTCTCAATAATTGTTCCGTTTTACGTTATACCTACCATGAGTATAGTAATAGATTATAATTTTATATTTTTGTAGACGTTTTACACGTACAATATATATTTACATATGTCATATTCATGTTTTAACTGCAGAAAGTGAGTTTTATTTTTTTATCAAATATATTAAAACCTAACTTGACATGTCTTGACACGTCTTGACACGTCTTGACACGTCTTGACATGTCTTGACATGTCTTGACACGTCTTGACATGTCTTGACATGTCTTGACATGTCTTGACACGTCTTGACATGTTTTGACACGTCTTGACATGTCTTGACACGTCTTGACATGTCTTGACACGTCTTGTCTTGACATATCTTGACATGTCTTGACACGTCTTGACATGTCTTGACATGTCTTGACACGTCTTGACACGTCTTGACATGTCTTGACACGTCTTGACACGTCTTGACATGTCTTGACACGTCTTGACACGTCTTGACATGTCTCAAAAATTGTTCCGTTGTACGTTATACCTACCATGAGTATAGTAATAGTTTATAATTTTATATTTTTGTAGACGTTTTACACGTACAATACATATTTACATATGTCATATTCATGTTGTAACTGTAGAAAGTGAGCTTTATTTTTTTTCAAAAATATAAAAACCTAACTTGACATGTCTTGACATGTCTTGACACGTCTTGACAAGTCTTGACACGTCTTGACATGTCTTGACACGTCTTGACATGTCTTGACAAGTCTTGACACGTCTTGACATGTCTCAAAAATTGTTCCGTTGTACGTTATACCTACCATGAGTATAGTAATAGTTTATAATTTTATATTTTTGTAGACGTTTTACACGTACAATATATATTTACATATGTCATATTCATGTTTTAACTGCAGAAAGTGAGTATTATTTTTTATCAAAAATATTAAACCTAACTTGACATGTCTTGACATGTCTTGACACGTCTTGACACATTTTGACACGTCTGGACACGTCTTGACATGTCGTGACATGTCTTGGCACGTCTTGACATGTCTTGACACGTCTTGACATGTCTTGACACGTCTTGACAAGTCTTGTTACGTCTTGACATGTCTTGACACGTCTTGACATGTCTTGACACGTCTTGACAAGTCTTGTTACGTCTTGACATGTCTTGACACGTCTTGACATGTCTTGACACGTCTTGACACGTCTCGACACGTCTTGACATGTCTTGACACGTCTTGACAAGTCTTGTTACGTCTTGACATGTCTAGACACGTCTTGACATGTCTTGACACGTCTTGACACGTCTTGACATGTCTCAAAAATTGTTCCGTTTTACGTTATACCTACCATGAGTATAGTAATAGTTTATGATTTAATATTTTTGTAGACGTTTTACACGTACAATACATATTTACATATGTCATATTCATGTTGTAACTGTAGAAAGTGAGTTTTATTTCTTTTCAAAAATATAAAAAACTAACTTGACATGTCTTGACATGTCTTGACACGTCTTGACACGTCTTGACACGTCTTGACACGTCTTGACACGTCTTGACACGTCTTGACATGTCTTGACATGTCTTGACACGTCTTGACATGTCTTGACACGTCTTGACATGTCTTGACACGTCTTGACATGTCTTGACACGTCTTGACAAGTCTTGTTACGTCTTGACATGTCTTGACACGTCTTGACATGTCTTGACACGTCTTGACACGTCTTGACACGTCTTGACACGTCTTGACTTGTCTCAAAAATTGTTCCGTTTTACGTTATACCTACCATGAGTATAGTAATAGTTTATAATTTAATATTTTTGTAGACGTTTTACACGTACAATACATATTTACATATGTCATATTCATGTTGTAACTGTAGAAAGTGAGTTTTATTTTTTTTCAAAAATATAAAAACCTAACTTGACATGTCTTGACATGTCTTGACACGTCTTGACATGTCTTGACACGTCTTGACATGTTTTGACACGTCTTGACATGTCTTGACACGTCTTGACATGTCTTGACACGTCTTATCTTGACATATCTTGACATGTCTTGACACGTCTTGACATGTCTTGACATGTCTTGACACGTCTTGACACGTCTTGACATGTCTTGACACGTCTTGACATGTCTTGACACGCCTTGACACGTCTTGACATGTCTTAATAATTGTTCCGTTGTACGTTATACCTACCATGAGTATAGTAATAGTTTATAATTTTATATTTTTGTAGACGTTTTACACGTACAATACATATTTTCATATGACATATTCATGTTTTAACTGTAGAAAGTGAGTTTTATTTTTTTTACAAAAATATAAAAACCTAACTTGACATGTCTTGACACGTCTTGACATGTCTTGACATGTCTTGACACGTCTTGACACGTCTTGACTTGTCTCAAAAATTGTTCCGTTTTACGTTATACCTACCATGAGTATAGTAATAGTTTATAATTTAATATTTTTGTAGACGTTTTACACGTACAATACATATTTACATATGTCATATTCATGTTGTAACTGTAGAAAGCGAGTTTTATTTTTTTTCAAAAATATAAAAACCTAACTTGACATGTCTTGACATGTCTTGACACGTCTTGACATGTCTTGACACGTCTTGACATGTTTTGACACGTCTTGACATGTCTTGACACGTCTTGACACGTCTTGACACGTCTTGACACGTCTTGACATGTCTTGACACGTCTTGACATGTCTTGACACGTCTTGACATGTCTTGACACGTCTTGACAAGTCTTGTTACGTCTTGACATGTCTTGACACGTCTTGACATGTCTTGACACGTCTTGACACGTCTTGACATGTCTCAAAAATTGTTCCGTTTTACGTTATACCTACCATGAGTATAGTAATAGTTTATAATTTTATATTTTTGTAGACGTTTTACACGTACAATATATATTTACATATGTCATTTTCATGTTTAAACTGTAGAAAGTGAGTTTTATTTTTTTATCAAAAATATAAAAACCTAACTTGACGTGTCTTGACATGTCTTGTCTTGACATATCTTGACATGTCTTGACACGTCTTGACATGTCTTGACACGTCTTGACATGTCTTGACACGTCTTGACACGTCTTGACATGTCTCAATAATTGTTCCATTTTACGTTATACCTACCATGAGTATAGTAATAGTTTATAATTTAATATTTTTGTAGACGTTTTACACGAACAATATATATTTACATATGTCATTTTCATGTTTAAACTGTAGAAAGTGAGTTTTATTTTTTTATCAAAAAAATAAAAACCTAACTTGACGTGTCTTGACATGTCTTGTCTTGACATATCTTGACATGTCTTGACACGTCTTGACATGTCTTGACACGTCTTGACATGTCTTGACACGTCTTGACACGTCTTGACATGTCTCAATAATTGTTCCGTTTTACGTTATACCTACCATGAGTATAGTAATAGTTTATAATTTAATATTTTTGTAGACGTTTTACACGGACAATATATATTTACATATGTCATTTTCATGTTTAAACTGTAGAAAGTGAGTTTTATTTTTTTATCAAAAATATAAAAACCTAACTTGACGTGTCTTGACATGTCTTGTCTTGACATATCTTGACATGTCTTGACACGTCTTGACATGTCTTGACACGTCTTGACATGTCTTGACACGTCTTGACACGTCTTGACATGTCTCAATAATTGTTCCGTTTTACGTTATACCTACCATGAGTATAGTAATAGTTTATAATTTAATATTTTTGTAGACGTTTTACACGTACAATACATATTTACATATGTCATATTCATGTTTTAACCGTAGAAAGTGAGTTTTATTTTTTTATCAAAAATATAAAAACCTAACTTGACATGTCTTGACACGTCTTGACATGTCTTGACACGTCTTGACATTTCTTAATTGACGTGTCGCAACAACGTACGTAACGTACGTACGTACGCAACGTACGCATTGATTTCAATAAATTAATAAATTAAAATTGAATTTATTGTAAGTACTCAATAGTATTATTATGTTACATTTTGATAACCAATGTCACATTAAAATGGTGCCCTACATTAATATAATATATGTCGGAGAAGTATTGTTCTCTATGACAACGTCGTTATAGAGTAAGATTCCAAAGCCGTAAGACATAACTTATTTTCTAAAAGATGAAGCCTTCGGTCCTGAGTAGTGTCTCATGTACTTTTAATACCTGCGTGCTTATGGAGTTCGCTCTGACACCTGGGCAGGTACCAGGTGAGCAAAGGTAATTAAAAATAAAAGTTACCTACATAACTTAAATTTGTATGGCTGATTTATATATATATTTTGTAGAATATTACTCTAAAGTAATATCAAAAGTGTCAGACGCTTTCCATGGACCAGAACTTTTCTCAGACGCTTTAAAGCTCCACAAAAAATAAATTAACTTATTTTTATATGTCTGATTTTTAAATATGTTATTAATACAACTATTACAAAGTTATATTTAATCATTCAGACAAATTGTAATGACCAAACATAAACACAAAAATTATTCAACCATGAGTATGAGCGCGTGAGCACTATGCATGCGTTTCAGAGCGAGTGAGACATCCATGGTAACTCGGTTTCTTAAACTCACAATCTGTTTTAGAGTTCGAAAAATCTCTTATACAACAGCTTTGTCCGGCCGTCTGTCTGTTATACAACTTTCAACTAAAGAACCGTAAGAGCTAGAGACTCGCGGTCAACTCCATTCGACTCAGCATAGTCGATATACCATAAATTACTATGACCTCTGACCACGTGATACCATTTTTCGAACTCTTATATTTACGGCAATTGATGGCCATTTCTCACTTGTTTTAACACAGCTCACAACTCAACGTTCCGACTCGATCAGTCGCTATCGCTCAAATGTGTCTCAAATCTCAATAACTGTCGGTCAGTGTCGGCCTTCCTAAAGTAAAGATGACGCCTCGACCCCACTCAAGCACGCGCTCTGCTCTGATTGGTCGTTACGTGAATTACAATATTCATAACTTTTATTAGATTAATAATGTTTTTAAGCTATAGAATAATTTAACAAATCAAATATAATTAAATTAAGAAGTTTAAAAGTAATTAAACTGTAGACAATTTATAATATAAATTATACATGCAAACAACAATCAACCCGACTCATAGCTTCCTCCGACATATTATATGCAAGATAATCAGTTTGGATTTAGGCCCCAATTATCAACGGAAAGTGCCATGCTGTGTCTTAAGCATACCGTCAGATACTATAATGACCGTAAAACCCCGGTATATGCGTGTTTTCTCGACTTGTCCAGGGCCTTTGATTTGGTGGCGTATGATCTCTTGTGGGAAAAATTTAAGAGTATCGGCCTACCCTCAGAACTTGTTACCATCCTTAAGTATTGGTATACGCACCAAGTCAACAGTGTCAGGTGGGCGGGCGCAATGTCGGAGCCATATCGATTGCAGTGCGGTGTAAGACAGGGCGGACTGACTTCACCCTTGTTATTCAATCTTTATATGGACGCGCTGATCGTCGCGCTGAGCAGTCAGCACGTCGCACACTGGGGCAGTATATATGACGGCCGTACCCAAAACTCAAATTATTAAATGAAGGTAGTTGGGTATGATTTTTATTATGTATGTAGGGTAGGTATTCCCACAACTGTTAGCAATATTGAGATTAATGAGAAGTTAGTCATTTACGAGATTGACATACGTAAAGTGTAGTCTGTTATCAGTTTATTACAATTTCTATAATTTATTGAGCGCAATCAATATCGTTTCATATATTCTTTGTGATATTTACATTAAAACATTATTATGTCGAGTATAGATCAAGGTAAGTCGTATTTAAAATCTACTTTCATTTATACAAACGTTGAATAATAGTCGGAGATATGATAGTTTTAGCAAGCAGATAATAAGTAATACTTTACGCTCTAGTATTTCAAAAAGGCGCAAGAGGCTTTTGAAACTAAATTAACAGTAAGGTAGTCTGAACCATCTATTACATTAATCTAAACTCAAAAGTGAAAGCCCGTTGCGCTAAATCGAGATTTTTTTTTTTTTGAATTTCGTGAATCTAAAGGCGCTTAATATTTTTCCAGATTTATGTTCCAAATTAAAAATAAAACGAAGAATTATGTTTGACGTATTTTACAACAGTAGTTATAAGCCATTTGATAGAAAATTTAAAGATTTCATTGATTATGTTGCAAATAAAACCAACTGTACATCAGAAAACCAGCATAATTTATCGAAAGAGTTACGTAATTTTAAAAATCAGTTAAAGTCTAAATGGCTCGGGCAAAATAGACACAAAGAAAAATTTTTGAATGCTGAGAAGTCGTGGCTTAACGATTATTGCAGTTTTACTTTATACTCGGGCAATAAGGGTGGTAGGCCAACGCTAACATTTGAGGAGAGTAGTGAAAATACGAAGCGCAGGAAGACAGCACATTTGCGTTCAGAGGCAGGGCCTTATGAATTATCATATGCAGCTCAAATGCAGTTTAGAGCAACAGGTAAATCTACAGAAGCCAGTGTCATTGCACAAGTTGCCGGTAGCCCCCAGTATGCGATGGATTGCTTTAATATAGCTTCTACTGTGAAAGCAAAAAAAGTTTCGCCACGCGATGCTCTATCATTAATTATTGAAGCACAATTGTCGCGTAAACAATATGAAGTTATTAGAACGTATGCCAAGGAAGTTTTCCCAAGTTATAAGGAAGTACAGGCTGAAAAAGTAAATTGCTATCCAAAAGACCTAAAAGTTACTGAGACTGATGCTGAAGTTCCTCTCCAATGCTTATTAGATCATACAGGAACTCGTTTACTGCAGACTCAAAAATCTGTTTTGGAGGCTGATTCTGAACATTCTTTTGATAAAATTTTATTGTATTCGAAATGGGGATTTGATGGCAGCTCTAGTCATACCCAATATAAACAGAAGTTTATGTCTGAAACATCTGATGATAAATATATGTTCTTAACATGTTTGGTTCCATTACGACTCATAGGTGAAAAAAATGGAAAATCAATTACATTATGGCAAAACCCGAGACCTTCATCGCCTAGATTCTGTAGACCCATAAGCCTCGAGTATAAAAAAGAGACTGAAGAATTAGTAAAGTCTAAAAAAGAGCATATGAACAAACAAATCAAAGATTTAGTTCCTACAGAAGTTAATTTAGACGGTAAAAAATACTTGATTGAACACCATACTTTATTTACAATGGTAGATGGCAAGTTGTGTAACTGTCTATCGGATACAAAATCTACTATGCGCTGTTACCTATGTGATGCTACATCCAAGGAATTTAATGACCTTGATATGATTAAGAACAGACCTATCAAATCTGAATATGTATCTTTTGGCATATCAGTACTACATGCCTGGATCAGGTCGTTTGAATCGCTTTTACACTTAAGTTATAAATTACCCGTTCGTAATTGGCGTGTATCTAAAACTAATAAGGAGCTTATAGATGAAACAAAGAAGGATATTCAGACAAGATTCAAAAATAAGTTGTCTCTTATTGTAGACAAACCTAAACCTGGTTTTGGAAATTCGAATGATGGTAATGTGGCGCGTAAATTTTTCCAAAATTTCAAAGTTTCTTCAAGTATTACTAACATTGATGAAGAACTTATAAGACGTATTTATATGATATTGCAAACTATTTCCAGTGGTTTCCAAATTAATATAGAGAAGTTTCAGCAATATTGTTTGGATACAGCTCAATTATATGTTAATCTTTACCCTTGGATGCCTATGACACCGACACTTCACAAACTATTGATCCACAGTGCTGAAATTGTTAACCATGCATTACTGCCTATAGGAATGCTGAGTGAGGAGGCTCAAGAAGCCCGTAATAAAGACTTTAAGTCCTATCGAGAAAATTTTGCAAGGAAAACATCAAGAACTGACAACCTTACCGATATAGTTAATCGTTTGTTCATTTCTTCCGATCCAATTATCAGTCTTAATCGAAGATTACCTAATTATGAAAAAAAAAACTTTGATTCTGATGTACTGAATATGCTGGAACAAGAATTATAAACATTACGATCACTCAAAAGTAGTTTTTATTATGTTTTGCGCGTGAACACTTATTTTCTGATAAAATTTGAGTTTTGGGTACGGCCGTCATATATACTGCCCCAGTGTGCGTCGGCTGTCATGTAGACGACGTGTGTGTCAATAATTTAAGCTATGCAGACGACATGGTGCTGCTGAGCGCGTCGATCTGTGGCCTAAGGAGATTGATAGCGACATGTGAGGATTACGCTGTTAATCATGGACTTATCTATAATATTAAGAAAAGTCAGTACATGGTAAGTGATAAATAGTGTTCCCTTAGACAGGGTAAATCAGTTTAAATACCTAGGGCATATAGTCACGGCTGACCTCAGGGATCATGCTGACTTGGAACGGAAGCGGAGGGCTTTATCCAAAAGAGCTAATATGCTGGCCCGCAGGTTCGCGCGTTGCTCAGATGGCGTGACAATTACTCTTTTCCGATCATATTGCACGTCTATGTACACCTGTAGCCAGTGGGCTAATTACACGCAAAAAAGCTACAGCACCCTCCGCGTCCAGTTTAACAACGCTTTCAGAGCGGTGTTGGGTCTGCCTCGCTACTGCAGCGCCTCAGGTATGTTCGCATGGGCGCGCACGGACTGCTTCTATGCGACCATGCGGAAGCGCTGCGCGTCTCTTGTACACAGAGTGCGGGCCAGCTCCAACACCGTTCTGAGTATGATAGCAAACAGGTTGGACTGTCCTTATGAGCGGCACTGTTGTGACAGACAAGTTACATATAGTGTCGCACGTAAGAGACTACTGTAATTAATTGAATTATGAAAATGAATTTGAATTTGTATTATTGATTTATATTATTTATATGTGTGTTAATATTGTATTTATTTGTGTGTATGATATAATATGGGTTATGAACCTGAAATAAATGAATTTAATTAATATATATATATATATCTTCTACTTCTTCCATCAGTGGGTAGCCTCACGACGTGTACAAGCATATCTTATTACTTACTTTAAATATAATAATTACAATATTTTAAGTTATAAATCCAAATAGAAATTTATGAAAAAGAAAATCTTATCTCGTCACAAGTAACTGGTATTGGGTTCGGTAATTGGCAACTGTTGGTTACTGGTTCAATGATATCTAAAATAATTTATGTTTTGTGGTTTATAATAGAAATCACATAATTATCTTCTTGCTGTTGTTAATATGAGAAAACAATGGCTTCTATCTATGCATTTTCTCAATTTATACATCAAAGCAAAGCTAAAACTGAATTGCAACGCACCATGGGCATTTTTTAAATTACATTTTCTTAATTATTTTTATTCATTGCATCAATAACTGACTATGTAAATATAGAAAGACGCAAAATGCACGATGTTTTTTTAGATCTGCACCTCTGCAACAATTTTAAAGATAAACAGCTTTAATACATTCATCCATTTGTTCATTCAATAAGTACGTGTACGTGACTGTCCATCGACCGAATTTATGTGAAAAATAAGCCTGAATTTCTCTTTTCAGAAGCACCGACTAATTCTGACAGTTTGTGACTAATGTCGACCAATTAACGACAAATTATTGGTGCAATCTGATATTCGCTAGGTAATGTGGTTTCCGCAATATTGAGGTGGCTGTGCCAAGATGAGCGCTCATCTTGGCACAGCCACAAATACCCCTCTGTATCATTTAAATGGCGGACCGACGAAATTTTGTATTTTACGACCAAATTTGACTAAATAACGAATTATCTAAAAAATTAATTATCCACCTTAAAAGATTTCCAGTTTGCGATGGTGGCTGTGGCAAGATGAGCCATACGTTAGACACCCTATATACGCATAACTACGCTACATACAAAATAGAGAATTGTCGGAAAGGGACAGTGCATAGTGGTGTCGATGAATTGGTAAGGATAGAGCGTAACAAAAATATAACACTCTCTCGCACGATTCGCAGCGTTCAACTTCTAATAGTTCAAAGTCCAAACAGTCTAGGTTGAAGCGTCGCTGTGTGTACCAAATACAAGCTCTACACCAAATTTCAATAGGAGAAGTAGTTTAGACAAAGTATAGATTTTTAAATTTTGCTAGACTGCAACGGGTTGTATCTGCCCTAACAGATGACCGAGAGTCTAAGCATGCACCTTAAAGCGACAAAAATTTAGATGTTGCCGCTCTGATACTTAGTATACATTATTACAGTAACAATCACGCCTAAGTGAGTCTTAATCTTAGCGCAATAAGAACGAAAACACAAGCATGTTATGCTTGTGTTTTCGTTCTTATTGCTTTCACCATTAGTTTGTAACACAAACAAGGAAGCAATAAATAAGCCCGTGTTACATACTGGACGCTAATGAATATCGACGACGCAGCAATATCGTAATTTATTTGGAAACAACTTCAAATCGCCGACGCAGCAGTTGCAGCATCGCCGATGATATCCGTTCGGGCACGTTTCGCTGACACATCAAGTTAATTTTAATAATTTTAGTTAATAAAATGTTTAGTCCATATTCTCGCATCGAATAGGTTTCATTTATTTTAATTGTAGTTTCTTTGTTAAGTAAATTAAAGTTAATTTTATAAGTATGTTTGGTTTTTTTTTCGAACCTCCGGCTGCAGTATACGTAATTGCCGTGACAACAATGAAACAATGAAAGAAAAACAACAATGAAACAATGACAGACATGAGACAACAGATGTTTATAAAATATGGTGTTTGCGTATTAAATTGAAGTAATTTGTTTGAAAAAGTGATTAGTGACTATTTTTCTCTTCATCGAGTTTTTATCCGTTTCGAATTAACACTGAGCCCATATGGAATACTCTATCCATTATAATGTCCATGGATCATAGCAACCTTGTATACCTACATCATTACGGTATATAGAACTGAAGACGTCATTTTTATTTCCATATACTTAATATGTATTAATCCTTCGCTTTTAATAGTCATTCGAATTTGGTCGGATAACCAGCCGCTGTTTACATGTTTGGGTTTTTATTTATATCTATTTACATGCGAAACATTCCAAGCTGAAACTTTGCATTATATTATTTGACTAAACGCTCTAGTTATTGGTTTACACCCACACACCTTAGGTTGCGTCGTTTTCCTGTATGTTGACATAAGTTATGACGCCTTGTCGGTTTGACTTTTAGTAATATTATTCAATAACGCATGGATGTACGCTTTTGAAAATATTCATATTTATTATAAACGTCAAGGAGGACCGAATACAGTTAGCTTATACATTTTCTCATTTAGGCGCAGCAAATGCTTTTCTGACTTTCAAAAAACCTTAAATTAAGATCTTCACGTGTATGTTTATTCTACAGGCGCACATATAATGGTTTTAGAGATACACGATTATGCAAAACGTTACTCCAGCAGGAAATACAATATCTCGAAAACCTGAAGACACACAAATTATATTTTAACATTCACAGCAGATTGCGCTCTAATTACACGTGCCACTCATATCACTACAAGGCACTTTCCTGCTGGAGTAACGTTGACTCATAAAAGAAGTCCGTTACTGCGACTATGACACGTATGGCGTAGTGGTATAAGTGCCTCGCCACTCAGTTGCGTAGCGTGGGTAGGTATCAGCCGCCCAGGGGGGAAGACAATTTTGCCGCCCTCTTACAGATCGCGCAATCTATGATGGCCGGACTGAACATAGCGTCTCCGAATTGTTGCGCATGTACAGTCTGTCAGTCAGTACGAATTGCATCCCGCCCCCGCCCCCCGTCACCAAAGAGACCTAAAACTTTACAACTGCAACGCCACTCGCGCAATGTTCAGACTGGCCATCATATAGTGCGCGATCTATAATTAGCTAATTCAGTTTAAAAGATTAGAATATACAGTAATTCTGAAGAACAGGCATCATTTTAGTGTGTGTACATCTGCTCGTTCGTCACGAAATTGTTGAAGTATTTACATTATTATTTATTGAGAAATTTTGCCGTCCCCTAAAAGTGCCGCCTCCACTACGCTACGGGTGTTGTGGGTTTGAGCACTACAGAACAAAAAATTGTGTGATACACAAATTGTTGTTTCGACTCTGTTCTGTGTCCGTTGTTTGAATATATTGGTAGGATTTGAAAAATTAATTTTGTTTTTAGAAATATAATAATAATAATATTCTATCACATACATACACACAACACCATCTAGCCCAAACTAAGCAGAGCTTGTACTATGGGTTCTAGACAATGGATAAACATACATATATACTTTTTTTTTGTAAATACATACATATTATACATAGAAACACCCAGACCAAGACAAACATTCATGTTCATGCACACAAATGTTTGACTTGTGCGGGAATCGAACCCGCGACCTCAGGCGTGGCAGTCGGTTACACTAACCACTACGCCATTGAGGCCGAGAAAAGAAGACAATTACGTCTGCCTTTGAAAAGGCGTAAATAATTCAGTGAAGTCTATATTAAAACAAACTGACGTGACGTTTTTGGGTAAAATCAAAGAGCAAATGGCGTGAAGAGTTTATTTTTGGCCGTTTTTTAACAACAATATATTTCTGAAATAGATAAAACAAGATAAATAATGATTCAATTACAGAATATGCCACTGCCAATATAGGTAATTTTAGAATGTATACTTTTTCGACACTTGTATAAGAGCATGATTTATTGAAACTATAGCACATTATAAAATTTTATCTGATATGCTTTCTATTTCTGGTTTCACAAAATCTGGTGTAGCTATCTATTACTTTATGTTGGCGGTATAAATTTAACGTTGATTCAAGGTATTATCATCTATATGTTGTACACAGCAACATGCAACAATTACACTTGAGCGTCAAGTCTCTTACGCCACAAAATTTAATAAACTGAAAATAGAGATCATATTGGCTTAATGAGCTTGATTATGTTAAAGCATTATTGCAGTCTATAGATGATAATATAACTTTGTTATATACCAAGCCTTTCAATTAGACAAGAGCATAAGCCAAGAATCAACGACAATTATAACAAGATATAATAAGAATATTGCCCTCTTTATTTTATTAACCTGCATCATTTTGTTACTCAATAGTCAGTTCATATACATACTTTGAGGATTATCGGAAGACTAAACAATTAAATATATTATGTATAGTTAGTAGGTACACACAAATCTAATCTTAACCCAGTTACGTAGCATCAGCAACACAGATGATTATATTTTACTCATTACATTCAATAATTCAGTATATTTTAATTACTATAAACATATTCGCTGTGTTGCTGGGTGTACCATAAAACCATCATCTTTATCACAGATATATTTGTCAAAATCATTATTCCTGACACAGCATCTTTCTGGAATTTCTTATTAATTTTCTACAGTTTCAAGCTTTCATGTTCCAAAACAACCCTTATCCTAATACAGTCAGCAAATCAATCTTTCCAAACAATTCAACTCTGTCTCTAACCACATTACCTTGTACAATTACATTTTTCTCTTCAAGTCAATGACAGGCTAATAAAATAACACTTGAAACACCAAATTTTCATTTTCGCTTTGAAACCCAAAAATTATTAATCAGATTTACTTGTGACAACTGGGCACACTCAACTAGTGTATAAAAGTTAGGCATTGAAATTTTAAATTAAATACTAATTGACAGTAGGATATGATATACATATATGTATGTAGTTTTTCGAAAAAAGATGGAACAAAAAAACAAGTTTAACTAGTATATTGGACTGAACTTTTGATTGTACTCTATAAATTAAGGTTTGATAACCAAATTATTTTCAACTCTTCACTTGACATCCCGAATATTAATTCCCCGGAGAGCAGATGTTAGTTGCGTAAATAAAAACGAAGCTCTCCAAAATAATAAAGTCCCCAGTATGAGCTATGAGCCATATCTGCAAGCCGTTTCAGAATGGTCCATGTCTCAACTTATCAATGTCACAGTTTTCTTTCAATGTTATGATTTCTAGAGCAAGAATATGCAATTTTCTTTAGCTAAGCCATGGAGGGCAAATGAAATCATGTTATTCACATAAATGATACTTAATCACAATTCAGGAATGGATTCATATTGAAATCCCTCATCCAATGCCCACCAAAGCCTTAAAACAGTCTGTAAACTAAACACTGTGACTAAAACCGCTTAACAATTAGAAATTAAAGTAAGATGACAACAAATCAGTAAAGCTGGTTAAACATGATACTTCACCAAGACAAATGATAAACTGAAATTATATTTTTTTGTTTATAGTCAGTTTTTGAGAATCAGTTACGATAGTCCAATAGGATCGGTATCATGATAACCTGCCTTAATTAAACACGGCTTGTTGACAATGTTGTTTCAAGCGGCCAGAAACAACATGGATTACACTGAGATATTTGTAATTTTAACAACAAATGCTGTTTGAGCTAGACTATTTACCTACCCACTTCACAGTATTTCAAAGAATTTTTAAAGAAAAATAATCTGGTGCTAGCTCAAACATAATATAGAAGTGGGTAAGTATTCGTGATATTAGAAAGTCAACCACAATTTATGTAAGATGATGGACAAATCTAGGTAGACTCTCACAGATGATGCTCAAATAAATATTTTTTATATTTTAACAATGTAGGAATTCGCAGACAATATCCAATATGGACAAAGTACGCAAGATACCCTTTTGTTTCAATCGTCCTGATGTACGGTTGTATTTACACTTTAAAAAAGTAACCCATTCAAGGGCGAAGTCTTATCACGATAAACTATTTACACTCACATTTTGTTACAATAAATTCATTACACTTTTTACAAATAAGTTTTTGTTTTTAAAGATTTAAACTATGTAGTTCCATTCACCAGTCAGCAAGTCCAGTTAGTTGCGGTGAGCGCATGGCGAGTGCGCGTGAGAGCGGCACGGCGTTACTTGTTGGCCGAGTCGTCGTCGTCCGCCGGGCGCGCCACGTACAGCGCGGGGTCGATCACCTTGGGGATGGGCTTGATCTCCGTGCCCAGCTCCTGCTCGATGCGATGCAGGGCGAAGCGATCCTCGTACGTGATTAGGTTGATCGCGATACCCAGGTGGCCGAAACGGCCTGAGCGCCCGATGCGATGTAGGTAGGTTTCCGCCATGCGCGGAAAATCGAAATTGATGACAACGTTGACGGCCTGCACGTCAATACCTCTGGTGAAGAGGTCAGAGCACACCAGGTTGCGGCACAGCCCCGCACGGAAATCGTGAAAGACACGATTACGATGCGCTTGCGCCATGCGCGCGTGTATGTAATAACAGCAGTAACCCAGCTCTGTTATTTTCTTTGCAAGCAACTCCACACGCTGGGTTGAATTACAGAATATTATAGACTGGTTTATTTGCAACTGTAACAAAGATACATATAGATTAAATTAATGTCATCTTTTTTCAGTAGGCATTATAATAAATGATTACTAATGTGGTAAAAGTCACCTTTGAAAAAAGTGTATTTAAACAATGCACTTTCTGTCTCTCTTGTACAAATGCATAGTACTGTGTAACACCCTTCAATGTAAGTTCCTCCATGAGATTAATCTCATAAGGCTCTCTTAAGTGCTTTTCCATGAATTGTTTCACACTCAGTGGGAAAGTGGCTGAGAACAGCAAGATCTGGCGTTCTTTGGGTAATCTGAAAATATTTTTATTTCAGTTTATCGAAGGATATACAAAAAAAGATAGAAGTGAATATCGCATTACATATAGTAATATCCACATACCGTGAAATAACCATGTCTAGCATGCCTTTAAAGTCTTGAGAAAGAAGTTTATCTGCCTCATCAAGAACCAGCATCCGGCACTGGTCCATCTTGGCAACTTGTTTATCCATGAGATCAATCATACGGCCTGGCGTAGCAATAATTACTTGAACTGAAACAAATTAAGAAATAATATGAGATTAAATTATATGTAAATTCAGCAATATTAACAAATATATATTATGATAGAAGCAACTTACCATTCTGATAAATACGCATAATGTCATCCCGAAGATTTGTGCCTCCTGTAGTAACCATTACGCGAATATCTGTGTGCTTAGCCAGTTCAATGCAAATTTGTGATGTCTGGAGTGCTAACTCCCTAGTTGGTACCACAATTAAAGCTTGAATAGCATCTTTTTTGGGATCCACCTAGGAAAATTTTAAATATTAATGAAATTATGTTACAAAATATTATAAAAGGTAAGGTTTTAAAATATTGGTCAGAATAATACGGGTTTTATCACTTATAAACAAGTGAAGGGGAATCCAAAAATATCATCATTTTGATGGAGATTGTACATTTGAATATTTATGTAATTATGTAATGTTATAACAAACAATAATTATCATCAAACCTGTTCTAAAACTGGAATACAATAAGCGCCAGTTTTGCCAGTTCCATTTTTAGCTCTTGCAAGGACATCTTTACCACTAAGTGCAATGGGGATAGAAGCCTCTTGAATGGGGGAAGGTTTTTCCCAACCCTTTTCAAAAATGCCCATCAGCAGCTCTCGTTTTAGGCAAAACTCTTCAAACTCATTACCTCTTGTGTCTGTTACATCCTGTAAACAAAATATTTTGAATTAAAATTATGAAACTTAAAAAGGTTATTATGTAAAATATTATTATATTACATTAATTTAAATAAACTGATAATGATTTTATAGTCTCTCAGTTCAGTTGTGTTCTACTTCTAAACACGAGAATCATTTGTGGCAAAGCACTCTCATAAATTATTTTTACACAAAATAAATTGATTGTATAAATAAATACCTTTATGAGTTATAAGAAATATTATAATAAGAATAGTATGGTCATTATCAACAACACAAGAAGTGAAATTAATAAATTTTTTTAAATATGATTTCTTTTATTTTCATGTATAGGTTGTGTACTATTTAGATTTGCATTGACATACATAGTGTTGCTAACTGATGTTGATATAATTGAATTCCAAGTAATTAATATGATTATTATTATAATTATACTGTTTTCTGACAAAAATGTATTTGACACAGAACTTTCTGATAATATAAAAATAAGACTGTTCAATATGATCAGAATGAAAAAAGAAAATATTAAATAATATTTTCTTTTAAAAAAATATTATTTACTTTTTAGTTATACTAAATTTCATAAGAATAAAGGTAAATAAATTATATTTTGCAAACAAACTGTTCTTGTTTTCACATTATTTTAGTATTACATCACATTATCTTGTTTATATTTTGCAATTATAACACTAAAATTAAAAACACAATATTTAATTAGTTGGTTGGGATACCTGAAAAATAATAGTAAAAGTTCCCTATAATGAATGTTGTTTGACTGCTACAGATTTGTCTGAGATAATAATTGAAGGTACTTTTAAATACTTACACTAGTCTTTATTCTCCTGTCTTTCGGGGGTATTTTTAATTTTGATTTCCAACCGATGTCGTCGATACTTTTATCGACATCTCTGTAAAAAATTATACTCATTTTTAGTAAAGGCGTTCAATTCAAAGCGAATAGAAACAAAAGAAGTTATACGAACCCCTTATTCTGACTGCTCATACTGTTTCCGACGTGATTACTTGAACTAATTCTATTTTCGGTCATCATTTTGCCAAATAATCCCACTAGGGACACGACTAAAATTAGAAACTTAGAATCACAATTCTTTGTCCAAGTCCAACACTAAACAAATTTTACGTAAAGTCACTTTTAGACACATAAGCTATTTAGAAGTTTATCACGTTCACCAACTTAGTCCGGGGATATCTGAAACAACAAATAGATTAAAGTCGTTAATGGATCTCACAGAGATACGCCGCAGCGGAACATAAGTAAACGAGATTACAAGACGCGTCAACAAGCACCAAAATAAGTACAAATAAATATATAACAGTCATTTTAACACACAGACAACTACTTACTATAACTAATGGGAATCTAGTAAAGCTCACAATATTTAACAGCAATTTGTACGCTAAATATACGGAAACTTGTAATGATCATAAAGATTGAACAGGATAAAACTAAGTCGTAGTTTTATCTTCAAAATTTAATATGGCCGCCAAGAAATATATAAATGACAAGTTGTTATTATCAGAAATAATAAAGTAAGAAGTTAAAAAATATAATTTAAAGAGCTTACATAGAAGGAATTAGAAAATAATGCATACAAAATTCATAAATAAACAATACCTTGATAAAATTCTACAAAAGACGACGACACTCGATACTCGACGACGACATCACAATGTAACCAAAACAGTGTTGCCAAAAGTTTCTAACTCATTACTGGTACACACTGGCACAGGAGTGCGTAATTAGGTATTGGGATAATAATTGATAAGAAGATCAAAAAAGTATAACTTAAAATATTAAATATTAATGTTCGCCCAAGTTACAATTACATCTAAATTAAATAAAACGAACATTAATTTCTAATCTTGAGGAGTAATAAATTGGCAATCAAAGTAATAGTAAAATATTTAATTCAATGTGCATAAATTCAAAGACAACAGCACTAACTTTACTTTCATTAACAGCAGTTTATTATCATTGAATCTAGAGACTGAATACATTGATTAAATTAAAATATATATAAGTATATTACTTTACATATCATAAAATATACATTTGCATATTACTTTCATAATTATGGTTCATACCTATATTGGTAGCAAACAGCGAGCTATTAAATTATCTTAATTTATTGACTGTTCAAAGTGCTGCTTAAAGCATCTTTACTTTACAGTCCATTAAATGGTAATAAAATACTAAATATTATACAAAAAACCAAAAGAAATAGAAAAGTTTATGTTTTCATTGTGAGCTGCTATTTATTACTATATCTATATTTTCACGAGTTACTAGTTCATGCGATTTGAGTTTGCCTAGAACTTATTGGTATTGCGCTTTGTGTAACTCAAAATGAGAAAGATTTTCGGTTTAAGGCAATTACATAGAACCACCATATAATAAGGAAGATAAGGCCGCTTGATTTTTAGTGAATATTGTGACCTATATTTTACTGCAAATTACAACAAAAAAAAAACAATGTTAATAAAACCATTTAATTGTTTACCTTAATAAATTAATTAATTAACGAAAAGCAACAAAAAGGTGCTTAACAATAAGCATGAATTAAGCTTGCTTTTAAGTGACCATTATTCTAAATAAAAAACTTTACATATTCTAGAAACACTTTGGAACGTTTTCACACTGGAATTACCAATAATTCAATTATCTAATATGTACTTCTCGGCAATCTAAAATATTTCATAATTCCATGTTGACACAAAAACCGCTGCCAAAAAGCCGGTGCCTATGATTTCCAGACTATTGGCGAGTGAACAACATGCAAATAAACATGTTCAATAGTTAAAAACCGACTGAAATAACTGACTTAAAAACGATGAGCATATGAATCGACTTAGTGATTTAATCCGCGTGAACTTAATTCTGTGATTTATCACACCAGTTACATTTTTCTAGACATTTATTTATATAATTCGAACTTAAATCTAAAATTATAGGTAGTTAAAACCAAATGTGATCGGCAAACTTATATTTACCATGTCAAGCAAAACAATGTTGTAGATTAACCAGTATCCCGGACACAGCTTAAAGTGCAGGTGCAAATCTTATAAATTTATTTTGAGTTCTTTGCCACATTTTTTATGGTTGGTTTCACTGGGACTCCAAACAGTCGTGTTATATTCTAATGACTTTCCACTAGTGCTCCGTACAAGGCTTTTGAAGTAATCATATTAATAAAGTCATTTGCCTGGCGAAACACGAATCCAAGATTACGATATGCTTTCGAAAAGTTAGATTTACGGTAAAGTGAATAACCAGATTTTAACCTCCATAACCCCTGTACAGTGTACAGGCTGCTGAGTCATATGATACCTACTTATAGTGGCTGCAGCATATATAGATGCTGCAGTACTAACTATGCAGGGCCGAAGCATAGCACCGAGCATTTTGCCATGATAGAATAAAACTTGTTTTATTTATTCCACTTAACAACATTATTAATGTCCCGCTAGAGAGCATTATCTGTTATTAATTACCATACCTACTTATTATTAATAATAAAAGTAGTGTTCCTGAACTACTATCTTAACTGACAATAAAGTAAGTCTGCTAAGGTCGACAAACTGACGTTAGTCACGCAAGTAGCTGGTGAAGAACTATAGTGCGAGGGCATAAACCCATAACAGCAAATTCTGGCAATATAGTTATCATTGTTGACTTATCAAACGCTTTTCCGAAGTTTTTATTTGCGTTGCCGACAACTGGTCCAAACTTATATAAAATTTGTTGCCATCGACACGATAAGTAAGTTAATATGCATGATCCACCTATAGGTCTGCATAAACTGCTGATATCACAGTTGCCGTTTGATTTAGTATATGCTCCGTTGTTCCTCTTACCAGACGAAAGCCACGCTGGTTATCAGACAAATGGGGGCTTACCCGCATAAGGAATTATGAATGGCCGCCCTAAATACTTGAGCTGGGGCACGAAGAATCGCTAGAGCAGGTATTTTATCACTAGTTTCCTTGCCTCCTTTGCCTTTTGGAACTGGGTATACTCGCGTCAGCTTCCAAATGCCTATTGGTAGTGGTCTCGAAGATCGAAATGTGAAATCGGTAGATCTACCGAGTAAAATGGGTATATTTAGACCAAAAATCGTTACATTGGGTTAAAATTAAGAAATTTGATCAAATCTCTCTTTTTTAGAAATGCTTGGGTCCTGCCGACTGAACCTACCACGGTTAGCGAGTTAAAATGAAGGATTTTGATGTTTTTAGATGAATGCTCTGTTTCTGTTGACTGAATCTACCGCGGTGTTCCTAAACGAGCTTCCTTAGGTATTGAACGCAATGGTATTTCCCAAAATATCCGTCGATCGACGTTTAAGCACTACGGAATCCCCGTAAAAGAACAAAAATAGGGATGCGAACTGAGATTGTTGAAAATCGTTATAAACATCGTGAGAAATTCCTTACATTGACAAAATCGTAGAAAAATAAATCATTCCATTTCGGTATTTCGGTAGGACAAGCGCCAAATCGGTAGAAATACCGAAATATCGGTAGCTTCGAGATCACTGCCTATTGGCGAAGATAGCGTAATTACACAGGTATTTTGTCAATGAGATAGTAACATTGTATTTTGCACTTTTTTCCGAATTTGTTATGTCAAATAAGCAAAAAAGTAACTGTCAAAACTTGTCACTGTCAATGGTTTGTCAGTGTGAAATATAATAATTTGTGGGATTTTGTCAATCCTCAGTGTGAAATGGTGTAAATAGTAATTTATTACACCAGTCTTCTATTGTTCATTTTGCATAGGAATATTAATAAGCGTATGCATTAGACTATTTTATGTGATACAAGTATATGTTAGTTATTTTATTTCCACAAAGATAATATGAATATCAAGTCGGGTGCATGCTTGTAGAAAGTGTGTTACTTTGAATATAATTACAGTTTATTATCAAATACTGATAATTGAATTTATCAGTTACTATGTAAGCAACTAAATTTGTTCACGTATTAACATTATCCTATTTGCTTTTATGAATAAAGGTATTGTCCGTTTTTGCAGGACGGAATATTGGAAGTCCCAAGCTAGAAAATATTGTGAGTTTTGTAAATGTTGGTTCGCAGACAATAAAGTAGTAAGTAATGGTTAATCTATTGGTCAACATTTGGCTCTTGGTGCAGGTAACAATGCATTTTCATTGGGTGTGAATTCTGGTTATTCAAGGAATTGATTGATCACAAGCATAATATCTACAGTATTTGTGAGCAGCGATAGCTCAGTGGGGAGACCAACAGACTGCAATGCGGAGGGTCACGTCGCGCACTTCTGACTTTCGGAAGTTATATGACTTAATTGAGAATTATCGCCTGCTCCGTGACAAACATCTATGGCAGTCGTTATTGGGAGAGTGTCAATACAAAGGATCCCACTGGGTCGAAGTGTCGCCGGTCTGCACTGACTTGCCCCCTACATAAGATATATACATCTACAATATTTGCTTTTAAGTAAAATATTTGCCTGAAAAACATAATGCACATAGGCCTCACCCAAGATTTTCCACACAGACAGGTCTTGGGCCACCCGTATCCAACCATTTCCCACGAGCCCACCAGGTTGTGGGACACCTAGCTCTGCTGTCGTCTGGTGCGTGGATGCCACTCGAGAACCTATGTGCCCTGGCCACTTCTTTTTGGCTAATTAGAGCTATGTCAGCAACTTTACTTCACACTGTTAATTCAATTAATTTACCTAAAGTACATTTAAATTTCAGTCTATATCATTTCATGAAAATGGGAAAAGACACAAAGAAAATGTTCAAAAGCACATATCAACACTCAGTAAGAAGAGTGCTAAAGAACTCAAACAAAAGGAGAAAATGGATGATGATATCAAGAAGATGGAGGCTGCAGCAATGGCTGCATACTTAAAAGATGTACAAAGCAATGCTGATCTTACATCACAGGTATGCATTAGTATCAATATATTTAAATGACTTGTTATGTGAATTAGCACAGTTTGTTATCTTACATTATTATTGTGAGATGGATATGATGTTTGACAAAACAAATTGCCTGGATAACTTTAATACTATTGTATACCTAATACAACTTCTAACAGATGAACAAGTTATGCAACCTGATAAGCCGTGTACTCACTAGGGAACCGTAACTGTAACATGCGTGATACAGTAACGAGGTTCTAGTGTGTACGCTTTTTACAATTACGGCTCACGACGACGCCAGAACGCTTTCACTGAGCGTACTCATTTTGCGAGCTATAAATGTAACCAAACAGATACAGTAACGAGGTTCTAGTGTGTACGCGTTTTACAATTACGGCTCACGACGTCGCCGGAACGCTTTCACCGAGCGTACTCATTTTGCGAGCTGTAACTGTAACCAAACAGATACAATAACGAGGTTCTAGTGTGTACGAGGAGTAACGAACGGGGAGGCCTGCTCTGCCCTCAGTTTTGGTTTGTAAATCCACGATGTCGGACGAAGTGTCTCTCGCCTGTGCAGCATACTTACTTATAGATGCCTTACTCGATGATTTTAAACGGCCACGAAGATGGTGGATTCATAGAATGTATCGAGAAAGAAGTGATCTACTGTTCATATTGAAAAATCAAGAAATAAGTGGTCATTACAAAAATTTCACAAGAATGAATGCAACTGACTTTGAATATCTCATGAATTTAATCGGTCCCAAAATAGAACGAAGAAACACTGCATTTCGAGAAGCTGTGTCGGTTCAAGACAGGTTAGCTGTGACGCTGAGATACTTAGCTACTGGTGATTCTTTTACAAGTTTGCAATACCTGTTTCGTATTTCCAAACAAGCCATAAGCTCGATTATACCAGAAGTGTGGCGTTAACAGGAGCATTGAAAGAACAAATCAAGGTAATTATTTAATGTAATTAATAATTAATTATACATAGTCGTCGAAATTCATGTCTGACGAATACTGGCTACTGCTGCTGTGTGGAGAGTATGGCGGGTTTTGAGAAGAAGTAGAAGCAGGGCCTGCTGTGTCTAAGTCCACATAAGGGGTTTCTTTATTTGTAGCCATGGAAGAGGTTGAATTGCGTGGAGATTTTTGGTTTTGTGTAGCAGAATAGTAACCATAATTTTGCATAGAATTGTAATAGCCTTGATCGGCACGCATAATGATCTGAAATATTTCGTGTTGAATTGTGTTTTTTGTGTCCCTTGAGTAGTTTTTCATTTTTTCTTGTATGAAATCGAAGAAAGACTTTAGTTCCATATCCTGTTCTGGCTTATTTGCCGTATTTTTCAATATTCCGAAAGCCTCTTTTAGCATTTGTAGTTTGGGATCGGACTTTAGCTTTTTATTGGGAGGCTCAAGTGATGGTGGGGGGCTGTTGGCATTAGTATCGCTCTTATCCTCCACCTGCAAAAAATCGTGTGTTTATTTTAATATGATCAATAATAATAAAAATAACGTTTGTTGTAGATGCCGACAAATCGTGATGAATGGCTTGAATGCAGCAGAGAGTTTGAGAAACTATGGCACTTTCCACATGTAATTGGGGCTATCGATGGCAAACATATTCTTATCCAGTGTCTATTCAATTCTGGAGCAGAATACTACAATTATAAATCTCAGTTCAGCATCGTATTGTTGGAATTAGTAGACGCACAATACAACTTTATGTACGTACATATTGGGATTCAAGGAAGAATTTCAGATGGAGGTGTATTACAAGGATGTAGTTTGAAAAGGATGATGGATGAGAAATCTTTAAATTTACCGGAACCCGTATCCCTACAAAATCGCAACAGGCTACTTCCCTTCTACTTCCTCGGTGATGCAGCATTTCCTTTGGGAGAAAATCTAATGAAACCATACGCGGGCACCCATCCGAAAGGATCAAAAGAAAGAATTTTTAACTATCGGCTGTCAAGAGGCCGAAGAGTGGTCGAAAATGCATTTGGGATTCTTGCTAGCGTTTTTAGAGTACTAAGAAAACCAATATTACTCCAGCCAGAAAAAGTTGAAACGATCGTAATGACCCTAGTGCTTCTGCACAACTTTCTAAGGCGTTCTTCCTCATGTTCGGTATACACACCCCAAGGCTCTTTTGATAATGAAAACACAGAGACTGGTGAAGTTATACCAGGAACTTGGCGAAGCGAAGCGGAAGGCACATCGTTTTGTCCGTTATACGCCATTGCTCGCCGTTCAGCGGCAAATTTTAAAGAAAATCGTGAAGAACTTGCTCATTATTTTTTAAATGAAGGTAAAATACCATGGCAGCACATGCCTGTTCATTCGCATCTCCAGCCTCAAGTCCTTTTCGAGGTGTGAAACGATCATTCAAGAATCCTAGCACCTTAAATGCATACCATTTACTTTCGTAAATCTCGTCTTTTCCTGTAATAAGAAATGTTATAAAACAGTTAGATGTACCTAAAAGTTATTATTAAAAAAAACAATAAATAAATATTAACAATTAATAAATAATTTAGTTGGTGTGAGAGTAAATACCTTTCCCCGTACCCACTGATTTCTTAATTTTCATGCGCTCCCTTCTGTACGAAGCCAATAAATTAATCATTTTTTGTTTGCATGCTTCCCCACTTTCATTAATTATACTTCCGATTTTAGCCCAGGCATCTTCTTTCAAATGTTTTTTGTAATAATCTTTGTCCTTAGGGTTCCATAGTACAGTATTTTCCCTGTAGGCGTCTATCAGCAAAAGACATTTATCCTCTGACCATTCACTCATGATGACGAAGGAATATAACTCAAAAACTAATATAATAACTCGTAAACACAGCTGGTTCGCAGCGTCTAGCAACAACCTCTCCTCATGACGTCCACGAACGCACTGCGAGCGCTCTTTGATCCGCGGCAAAAACCGACAATCGTCGGCTCGCTGCGAGTCGCTCGTCGCAGGCTCGCGAATCACGTACACACTATGTTTTTGGTAACAGTAACGGTTACAGTTACGCGCAACGTTACGCGTTCAGAAATGAGTACGTTGTAAACATCGGCTCGCTGCAAACCGCACGCGTACCGCTCGCAACAGGTTAGCGAACCACGTACACACTATGTTTTTGGTAACAGTAACGGTTACAGTTACGTGCAACGTTACGCGATCAGAAATGAGTACGTTGTAAACATCGGCTCGCTGCAAACCGCACGCGTACCGCTCGTAGCAGGTTTGCGAACAACGTACAAACTATGTTTTTTGGTTACAGTACATACAATAGTTACAGTTACAGCTCGCTAGTGAGTACCCGGCTATAGATGCAATTATTTTATTTTTTATATTATATATATATATATATCTATAATTTTATATTTTATTTCAAGTAGAGTCTACCTTATTGTTTTAATTAAGAACTGAGAAAAACAAGGCTTTGTAAGTTGTGTAACTTTGCTGACCAAGTGCAGGTTGGCAGACTTTACATGTCTTTGAGAACTCTCAGACATGCATGTTTCTTTACCGCAAGCAATAATTATATAATTAATTTGCACATAACTGCAAATAATCAGAGGTGGATGGGATCAACGCAAGATCACTACATGGCAGTCCAACGGTGGACACCTAGGCTGTCACTACTACTATGTCACTTACTAACTATTTTTTAAAATGCATATTCTATATCTATTTTTATGCATTTCTATGTGATGAAATGTATTAGTGTTATTATATTATAACTAGATGTGGCCACAGTTTCACCCGCGTTTACGATTACTGCGCCGCCGTGGGTTGTAGCGTGATGTTGTGTGGGGGGTAGTAAAAGAATTTTTCAAATAACCAGTAGTTCCTGAGATTAGCGCGTTCAACCAAACAAACAAACAAACTCTTCAGCTTTATAATATTAGTTTAGATTATTGCACTAAAGACTGATACCTAGATGTATTGTTGTTATTTGCAGAGCATTAATGAGTTAGTAGAACAGAGTATGAGTGGTGACAGCAGCACTGCTATTGTTGTGGGTAACCAGCCTGCTAAGAAAACACCTCCTGCCTGGAATGAAGTCAAAAGTGACGATGGAAGCTCATACTTTTGGAACACTGTCACAAATGGTATTATTGATTCTTAACACACATGCATTGTGTGCCCCTTATGCCCATCCCTACAGGTGAAACACACAGCTGTTAAACAGCTGTGGTCCTAGATTTTACCTTATTTTTGTCAAAAAAAAAACCGCACTAAGAATAATTTCAGTGACAAGGTGTCTTTTACAAATATTTAAACAATGGACACTAAGAACACCCAGAGTGAGAACAACAACTTGTGGAACATATGTTTTGTCCCCAGGTGCCGTGGCAATGGCAAGACAACCACTTGAACCATTATGCTACCAGTGCAGTCATTATTTCGAACTACCAGGCACAATTCTAGATGGATTAGTGTCAGATAGTCTGGATAGTAAGACTCTGTGCTGATACTAAGAATTTTTGAGAGAAAACTAGAATAATATTGTATTAAAGAGGAATTTGAAAGATTGATTCTTTGTAAATTGGAACATCATAGGATATTCTTAATAAATTATGCCACTAATGTCAACAATTATTAGTTTTGTTGGTTCATTGTTCATTCTAGATTTAGACTTTTAGAGCAACACTGATTAGCTATACTTATACTTGCGTACATACCAAATTATTTGAGATTTCTACAATAAATTTGTATTTGAAAGTGAATATTATAGTCATATTCGTAATTCTGGAAGCTGAGATGTTCTTTTGTTTTTCATTGGATGCAAATATCTTATCTAGATCACCCTAAAGTCCAAAGTGGATCTTTTGTAAGCAATACAAATGATCTAAAATAGTAACCCATGATATACATATATGGAATGAGTATCTATAAAGAAATTTGACCACTATAATAGCATCCATATACATAATATAGTATATACATATATGTGGCCTCGATGGTGTAGTGGTTAGTGTAACCGACTGCCACACCTGGGGTCGTGGGTTCGATTCCCACACAAGTCAAACATTTGTGTGCATGGACATGGATGTTTGTCTTAGTCTGGGTGTTTCTATGTATAGTATGTATTTATATAAAAAAGTATATAATGTATGTTTATCCATTGTCCAGATATATAGTACAAGCTCTGCTTAGTTTGGGCTAGATGGTGATGTGTGTATGTGATAGAATATTATTATTATAATATACTAGTTTTTGCCCGCGACTTCGTCCGCGTGGAATAGTTACTTTGGGCAGAATTTTTAATTTTTTAAGAAACTTGGTTTCCTATTTATACACTTATAAATGCCATGTTTTACTGCAAATAGCTTATTTCAATACTTTTTTAAAATTTTTATGTTACGTTTTATGTTTTTCCATCCATTGCTAAAACATAAATATTTTACGGCTTTGATACTCGTGAGCACGTCATATAGAGTTGCCCATGGAAAACAGTATTGTTTATTATTATCGTAAATGTTGCTTTTAGGGGAATCTGCACTCTTTTAAACTGAAATGGCAAATCGGGTCGAATTATCGGAATACGGAGAATTAAAACATTTTCTTCTTTTGACATTCTAGTCATGATTATAGCTTTTATAGTATTGCGCCCTAAACGAGTAATTTGTTGCCGTGTACCTACCATTACATAGCCTTGATGCGTCAAGATTTCTCATAACAAACAATTTCTAAAGAGTTGAGAAACTCTATTGAGTACGATGTCACTTGTTCAGTGTCCATAAAATTGTCTACTGAAAGGTACACGATAACATCTTCCCCAACATCATAATTTGTTCGTTTATCTAGCCTACTGTCTCATTGGTCAGCGCCAATATTTACCTGTCACACAACCATTCCCGATTGCCCATACTTATGTGAAGATCTGGATAGACATTAAATCATCTGTGTTATCGACAATTTGACAGAATTGACGTCTTAGTGTAATCATGCCGTTACTGTCTGTTAGCATACAATCTTCTCGAACTTTTAGATGAGCATCCGCATATTGCCTGCGTGAGAATCGTTGTGTAGCTGTACTCGCATATTTGTAGTCAGACAAAACCTTTTTACGTGTACCCATAACACAGGCGCCTTCAAACAGGCATTTATTTCATCTGCCGGTGTACCTCTTGTAATAACCGGCAGGGTCTGTCTAAAGTCACCAGCTAAAAGTACCACCATCCCTCCCATGATACCCTGGTTGCTCTTGATATATTTCATGGTGTGATATAGTGCTTAGATTGCTCTTTTGTGGGACATCGTACATTTATCCCAATATTTATTTATTCCCATACAAACGTGCATCCCTTATTTCAACCCCTGTATGCCCTTTTTTACAACAAAAGGCAGCCTGTGTCCTTTCCCAGGATCTAGTCTATCTCTGTACAAAATTTTATCAAAATCGGTTCAGTGGTTTAGGCGCGATAATGACGAATTTCTATACAAACTTTTATCCCTTATTTCACCCCCTTTATGCCCTTTTTTACAATAAATGGTAGCGTATGTCCTTACCCAAAGTCCAGTTTATCTTTGTATCAAATTTTATCAAAATAGGTTGTGGTTTTGGCGCGATAATGACGAATTCCCATACAAACTTTCATCCCTTATTTCAATCTCTTCATGCCCTTTTTTACAACAAAAGGTAGCCTATGTCTTTTTCTCCTCCTCCTATGTCTATTTGTGTACTAAATTCATCTAAATCGGTTCAGTGATTTAGGTGTGAAAGCGTAACAGACAGACAGACAGAGTTACTTTCGCATTTATAATTTTAGTAGGGATTACATGAAATGCAATTAAACTTTGACACATCTTTATATATATAATATATACAGTACACATACAGCTGTTTTAAAAAGAACATGCCTTATTGAGCTTTTGTGCATAGAGGCTTATAACGTAAATAAATATAATTATATTCCATCTATGATACACACTAGGTTAGTCTATAGAGTGTCTTAAAAATTGTTATAAAATGTAGCACAAATAAAATTATTACATTTAACAACCTCAAAATAAAACTTAAGTTTTATTTGAGTCGTCACTAATTGCCCTCGCGCTCTTCCAGCGTCCTCGGCGACGGGCAGCACTGATTAGGATTTCTTTTTATAGCAGTCCAGCTTTTCACATGCTTTCAGTGGTCGTCTTGCCACCATTTTTTTTTTTTTTTTTTTGTTTTCGCAGGGGAATGCCTTTGCGCACACCCACTCCTGTCGACACGGCTGGAAAACCGCGCCGGCAACAGTGGGTAGTGTCGGACTCGCCGGATGCCACGGAATACCGACTAAACCTAACTGCGGCGCTCTTCCCATCTATCATGGAGCGCCGGAGGATCTCCGTTCCGAACTCTCTCCGGCACTCAGACGTTAGCCTGGCAGGGCTACGACCTTGAACACAACCATCTAAGGCGGGGGGAGGAGATGATCGTAACGGCGTCGCCTCCTCCCTGGCCTTGCTCGGCGGAGCGGGTCCGCACTGGCGTCGGCCTCCCGTTCCCGCTCCGCAGCCTCCTTCAGGAGCATTACTGCCTCGCTGAATTCGGCAACAGCTTGCCAGCACCTGTCGCTGGCCAGCATGGTGCTCACTGTTCGTCCCAGCGACAGGTCCCCGCCGATGACGGCGGTTAGGTCGCTCCGTTGTGTCTGCCAGGCAGCGCAACTCTCCACTGTATGGCGCGCCGTATCAACGGGCGCGCCGCACGACTTACAGGAGGGTGAGGTCTCCCTCCTGGCGATCTGGTGCAGGTACTTACCGAAGCAGCCATGTCCGGTAAGCACCTGCGTCAGTCTAAACGACAGCACTCCGTGCCGACGATTCAGCCACTCCTCCAGTTGCGGCCGGATAGCCTCCACTATTTTAACTCCGGCGGTGGGGGTCCTCAGTTCACTCCTCCACCGCCGGATGAGGGCACTTTGAGCCTCAGCCCGCATCTCTCCCACGACCGGTTCCTCGCCCCGAGACCGCGCCACCGAGCGGTGACGGTAGACTTCTGCAAGAACTTCCGCCTCCAGTTCCCAAGGCGGGTCGCTCGCTAGAACCGTAGCAGCCGTCCACGACACTGTACGATACCCCCTGATGGCTCTCACCGCGATGACCCGCTGTGCTCTCCTCAGCAGGGCCTTATTACGCGCGGTGAGGGTGTCGGCCCAGATTGGGGCGCCGTACAGCGCCATAGACCTCACGATCCCGCTGTACAGCCTCCGGCAAGACGACCCTGGTCCTCCAGTGTTGGGCAGAAGTCTACCCAGCGCTGCAGCTACATTTACAAGCTTCGGGGCGAGTTGGGCGAAATGAGGCCCAAAGCACCATTTACCATCTAGGTTCATTTGGGCCCGCACTGGCACGTCCCCACCAAAAATCTTTACTTTCGCCCCTCGGGGGGCACCGCGACGCGGGCCGTGAAATAGGAGGGCCTCCGTTTTGCTTACAGAGACCCTCAGGCCCAGCATTTGAATCCGCTCTATGACGAGCGCCACTCCGACCTCGGCCAATCGGGCCGCCGCCTCAAAGCTGCTCCCCCTCGCCGTGACGAGGGTGTCGTCGGCGTAACAAATCACCCCCATCCCGGGGAGGAGCTCGCCGCGCAATAGCCAGTCGAAGCCGATGTTCCACAGAGTCGGACCCAGAACCGATCCCTGTGGAACACCGCGCTCCATACGACGCCGAAGTAGACGCCCGTCGGTGCCCTCCCAAAGTCTTGCCACCACTACTACGCCGAGTGTTGGAAGTTTTATCTCCAAAAAATGTGTGGTACATAAATAGTTGTTCTTGATCTGGGTGACCTTTGTGTCCGTTGTTGTTATGTTTGTAAAGCCCTTCGCGACACAGGAATTATATACTGAGCAGATAAGATCGTGGCGTTATTTAAAAAGCTGATGCAAAACTAAAATGTCGGCTTGACTTTCATGGATCGACGGATTGGCTATGATGCGACCTTATTAACATATACAGTTGCATACTTTATAATATATGGTTATTGATTTTAGAAACTACATGGGACACTCCTGACCAATATTTGTCCGTCGCAGACCAAGAAAAGGACAAATTAAAAGAAGAACAGCTAGAGAAAAAGAAACAAAAAATAAAGTGAGTGTTATACTATGTCGCTCAGTCGCAGAATGTACACTTCTCAAAATGACATTTCACCAAAGAGACATTCTGAGAAATTGACATTTTGCGACCTGTATACATTTTGAGACCTGGACATTCTGCGGCTGAGCCTACTATGTATCTGCGCTTTTTATGATCTTACTTTGATGTAGTAACTATACTATATCTTCGTCCTTGGTTTTATTTATACAGAAAACATAAACAGAAGGAGGCACAAAAGGAAGTGTTCAAGGAGGTTAATGCTCATATAGCAAGGGAGAAAATGAGAGAGTTAGCTGTGAACAAGGATGAATCTCCTGCAGCTAAACCAAGCGTAGACTACGGACCAGCGCCGCGCGCCGCCAAGCCGTATGGATCGTGGACCCCAGTTGTCAACGAGTATGTGCCTTTATTTACTAATAAAAATATCCATAAAGTATATAACAATGTTTGGAGACTGTCAGCCTGTCTTATAAAAATATCACAAAGTTACAACTGGACTGAATATGACTCAATTCTTTGATCAATGGTTATTCATTTGAATCTTATAAATTAGGTTCAACGGTATCTAAGCTAAAAGATATACCTACGTTTATACTAGCACAATAGAGTATGACCATCCTAATTCACTAAAGAAAAAGTTGAAGCATTTTACGATTTTGATATCTGGTACCTGTGGCGAGTTTATCCTCTCAACTAACTTTCAGAACTGAATAAAGATTGGAGATGAGATTTTTTAGGTTAGTCGCTAACTGGGCGGCCTTATAAATCTTAAAGAGTGAGAACAATTATCTTAGGTATAATAACAATAATGCTGTAGGTATCCCTATCTATTCATTAAATCAAATAGGTATAATTAAACCGACAAAATAAATAGATATATCATATACTTATGTTAACAAATTTTATGTAACTGCCAAATAGCGAAAAAGTTGATTGAAAAAAATCGATCATTGTGTTTCTTGAATACTTCAGTTCTTTTTAATATTATTTATTGAAGTTGCATGACTGACGGTCGAGTTAAGAAACACGGTTATCCCCCTAAACCTTGCCTTGATTGTCTCTACTCTGCTTACTCATTCATCAGAAAACATGTATCCGGCATAAAGTAGAACAAAGTACCATAATATTCTCTAAAGTAACTTCATTTAATGTATTATTAAGCTATATCTGTAAAATTACGGAGGCAGAGAGTAGTAGAAAGAACTTCACTGTGGCACTCCAGGATAATCTGCTGTTGGAACAATGGCTCCTAAGTTTGGAAGATGGCAGTATACCAAATACCCGTGCTTCGGAAAGCACGTAAAGCCGATGGTCCTGGCAATGATATCTTTCCAGTCGTGTCGTAAACTGCAGTGCCATCAGAATATCACAGTTAGGAAATATAGAGTGCACTTGTGTTTGCGCACACACTTGTCCACTATAGTATCTCCTGCCCAGATGTGCTGTCTACGTTTAATTTGGCCGCTATGACCGATATAGGTTATAATGACCTTATGTGGTATATTGACAAGGACAAATGTTTTTGGAATAATGTCACATGTTGCCTCTCTCATTTGGATTTCCTGATCTACTATCTCTGTTAGGCGCGTATTCAGTATAGGCGTCTAACGTTTAGTATGACCTCAAAGCTACTAAGGTGTTAATCCTACAGCCTAGTTGCTGGACAGACAATACGCTGTAGTCAGTGTAGCTCATTTATAAGTGTACATATAGCTATAAATATAAAAATATTTCTTTTTCTTGTCAGGCCTGTGGAAAGCATCGATCTTCAGCTTCCAAAACCTGAGAAGGAGTTACCGCCGCCGCCAGTAATTGTGCAACCTGAGATAATACAGTTCAAAGAAAAGCGAGTGCAGTCCTTGGGCGAAGGACCTGTCGAATTTAAGAAAAGGAAATTTAATAACTCCAAAAGAAATATACGACAGAAATTAGATGATGATTGATATCTGTTTATTAAACATAACGTTGTAAATAAATACTGTTTTCTTAATTTTGATTATTGCCTACTATCTTCTCAATGTTATCTACCTATATTTATATTTATGTGAATTTCTTAAGGTTTAAATGATAACAGTTGTCCATTATTTCTAGATACTATTCCATATGTAATGAAACCATGCGCAAAAACAAGTACACACGAACGTAACTGACTACTGATTACGGCTGTCTTAATCTTTACTGCATCCTTTGGGATAAACAAGCATACAATAGGTAATTTCTTTGCATTATAGCGTAAGAAATAAAATGGACTAAGGAAGCTCCAACAACGATAATATCATAACTAGATTTCATAATGGGAACTGAAGCTCTATCACCTGACCAGGGACTACGTTTCTCGCTTAACCTGTGGTATGCCGGAACGTGGATCTACGCGAGACACAATGCTTTTTCTATTATGTCTGGTATTCGGGCATACAAGAGGTTAATATATTAAGCCTTGGAATGCCAGACATCATTAAAAACCTACTGTCTGGCCACCGGTGTGCTACTTTTTATATGACATCTCCCACTATACTATCCTATGTCGCGGGGTACTTTACAAACATTAAAATAACGGAAACAAAGAACATCCAGACTCGGAACAACAATTTGTGGATCACACAAAGTTTTGTCCCGTGTGGGATTCAAACCCACAAAGAGTTAATTGAGCTTCTTAGGTATAACTCTACATTACTTATGTGTTGGTGAACATTAGGTAGCTCGCTATAACGAGAAACGTGTCCGTGGAATTGATCTGGCCCCTGAAGGTCGTTTCGGGCTCTGGTCTCTGTCTGTGACAGAGATATATTATCCCTTCCTCACCATCCGCCATCCTAAATTTGATAGATAGTAGTGAAGCAAAATATGTGGATGAACTATCTGCCTAGTGCAGCTCATTAGTAGGTATAGTCATATGGACAAACATGTATTAGTCCTTTGCAAACTATTACCACATATATAATTAAACAAAATCACTACACATGAGTAAAAGCGAAGTGTAGCTGCAGCACGTGGCTGCATGCCTTGAACCGCACACGCACGACATCACAAGACCAATGGTTTCCATTTGCGTGAGAAACGACGTTAGCGCCGCGCACGGAAGTTAGCGTAAACTAAACTCTTCTGATTCGTTGAATGTTGCTATTGGTTAGATTTCTGTGTAAATTTTTTATAAGTTTTTATTGGCAAACGCAATATTTGGTGTGCTATAAATTACGGTGTCAAAACTCAAATATACCGGGTGATTGGTAAAAGACTGGACATATTGAAGGAGGGTATCACTATGGCCCAGCTCTTTTTCAGCTCTATATCAATGATCTCTGCTTAATGTCTCTACCAAACACAAAAATCTACACATACGCAGATGATACAGCTGTTTTCGTCTGGGGTGAAAATTGGGAAAAAGTCAAGAACAGTGCTGAATACTTGCTAGAAAAAATTACGCAATGGCTTAGCAATAATCTATTAACATGAAAGGTAACCAAAAAACAGTTCATGCCATTCTGTATCACTAAAGTTAACCAAACGTTTCATAATTTTGCGCTTAATTGCACTTTTTAATTGCACACATATATGCCAAAATCGGAATAACTACACCTGTCAAGAAATTAAAAGAGCCCAATATCTTAAATACCTGGGTGTGCAAATGGACAGCAGGCTCAGTTGGGATAAGCATTTAGACCTAGTGACGTGCAGAGTGAGAAGACTAATTCACACGTTTAAATTGCTGAGAGACTCCGCAAAGCCAGATAAGCTGAAACTAGTTTACCTAACCCCATGCCAATCCATAATTTAATACTGTATCCCAGTATGGGGGAGGAGCAGGTAAAACGCTCTTACTTGGTTTGAAGAGAGTGCAAAGAGCTGTCTTAAAAGTTATGATGAACAAATCATACCGATAACAAATCAACTGTACGCCGAGTGTAACGTCCTGACGGTAAGACAACTCTTTGTGCTTAGATCCATCATAAGAAAACACAGCACAGTCCACCCACGGGATTCCAACAAGCGCAGCAAATGTTCTGTTTGCCGAACAAATCGTTGTAAGACTTCATTTGCCAGACGACATTCTATGTTTTAAGTAGGTAGCAAATTTTACAACACCATCAACAAACAACTCAATATAGTAGGATTCAATAAACACGAAGTCAAAGGTAAAGTCACTACTTAGATGGTTTCAACAACTTGACTACATCAAAACTGAGGACTTATTTACTTAAATTTCATAAGTTACGTTATCCACCACAACACACATGCATATGCTCACACTCGCTCACTCACTCACGCTCTCTCTCTCTCTCACACACACTCATATACACCCACACACACCCACACACACACACACACGCACACACACACACACACACACACACACGCACACACACACACACACA
This sequence comes from Catocala fraxini, assembly GCA_930367265.1. Taxonomy (NCBI): domain Eukaryota; kingdom Metazoa; phylum Arthropoda; class Insecta; order Lepidoptera; family Erebidae; genus Catocala; species Catocala fraxini. Next base: position 11,786,928 of record OV884031.1, read on the forward strand.
TACGACATCCATCTAAAACAAAAATCTTTATTTGCAACTCCAGAAACATCCCTTCAATAGCGAACCCGTTCGAGAAACGACTCTTTGTGTCATTTTATACGACTAAACGCTGTCTCCCAAAATACAGGCTCTCGCTTAGTTTGGGAATCAGTTTACAGTATCTTATTATGTTTACACTAAGTATGTATATCTGATCTTCTACCAAATAATAATTGCCTGTAAAAATATCAGTGATAAATAAAAAAAAAAATATATTTTTTATTATTATAAACACTAGTACATAAACATGCTTAGATTTGATTTGAAACGTTCACACAGTGTGAACGAATTTTATTCATTTAAGAAACGAAATATTATTATAACTTCAAAATGATACGTGTACATGAAGTTAATTTATATATTTGTGTTTAGCAGGCTTAGTTTGATAGCAAACAGGTATTTTAATCAAGTTACTAAAAAAATAATCTTTTCTCACACAATGTTATTGGTGCAATCAGATTATCGCTAGGCATTGTGGTTCCTCAGATATTAAGGTAACTGTGCCAAGATGAGCGCTCACTTTGGCACAGCCACCAATACCCCTTGTATCTTTTAAACGTCGGACCGACTAATTCTGCTACTTTACGACCAATTTCGACTAATTCACTACGTAAACAGATTTCCAGTTTGCGATGGTGGCTGTGCCAAGATGAGCCATACAGTATTAATAGATTTTCCCTTATATAAAATCCAAATAATATCACGGCACAGACTGTGGAACTTTGCCTAGTAGGTACACTAGGTACCTACACGAGAATAGGCTCGCCCATTACGTTTAGTGGGATTTTAATCCTATCCATATCTGACGAAATGTAGGTGTGATACAGCTATGCCGAACCTTTGGCCGAAATTGGAGTGAGATATGTATTTTTCCTTTAGTTTCATTTTAATGTTGGATCGGAATCCTCGTTGCATGAGTCCGACTAGCTGACCACTCTAAAATCCCTTACAGTTACTTATATTACGTTCCTTGGCGGCCGTGATAATAACTCTGTAGTTATAGACTATGTTGTGTATGGCTAACGAGCGCCCACCAGATGATAAATGATGATAAGAGATAATTGCAGCCATGGATAGCCACTATACTGTCCATGGATATGGGTGTATTCCCTTGGCACTGCAGCGGCAATGACAATAATTTAATCATAATCAGGATATCTGAATCTTTAATTTTTTTGTGATGTTACTAATAACGATTTTTAATATTGATTATTTGTTTGCTTGTGTACCTAACATTAATGTGTATGCATATTCCCATTATAGCACCTAAAATTCACATACCGTCTCCCTATAGTAGATATGGTCTCCCTATATTTAGGTAGGTACCTACTTTAATCCTTATTCTTACTAATATTATAAATGCGTATGTGAGTTTGTTACGTTTTCACGCCTTAACTTCTCGACCAATCATCATGAAATTTCGAATAAGTACACGTTGTCAGGAGCACAGAAAAGGACATGGGCTACCTTTTATGCAGGAAAAAGCACTGTTCCCGAGGGATTGAAAATTGACATAAACTACATTTCCGCAGGCGAAGCCGCGGGCAAAATCTAGCAGATATCATAATAAACCAACGGATGGTTCATGTGTATGCAGTGCAACAAAAATATGACAAGTCGTTTGTTAATGATTGTAGGCATGTAGATTTTATTCCTACACGATTAGATTTGTAATTAGATATGATGCAGTACGCAGTAGTAGCTACTTTGGTACTCATTTTATGCTTACGCCATAATGTCTGACAGCGCGCGCCCGAACATTGCATTCACAATCAATTATCCTCTTTGTCTTTATTTGGCTCGCCTCGTGGTAACCAAATCGTTGGAATATCACTGATGTAGGTACCTGCTGAACATAGCAGAGAGAGTCCATGCAATAAGAAGTTATTTTGGCCTTACGGCCGTACCTAACCACCTGTAAGGCTAGGTGTTTGCCCAGACGAGCTAGTATAGGTAACTTTGAGAGCGGATTTCGACGTGCCCTTGTGCTCAAATGCTCATAATAAATCCTTACTTTGAAAAGGAGATAACTTAATAATTAAACGCATGACAAAAACATAAAATAACTTACGAATTTAAGCTCATAGTTATTACTTGATTCCGATAATACATTTTAATAAGTATATTTGTTAAGTGAGAAGACAGTTTCTATCTATAAGTATTATATGCTTAGATAATAAGAATTACGAAATATTATAACTTTAGTTTAAATTACGGATTTCATAATTGAATATATGTTTAATTATCTAAAATCTGATTAAATACAGGCGAAGAGTAAAAAAGATAAATTAAAGGCAATGTTCAGTTAACAAAGTGAAGACCTACAAAGGTGCGTAATTGCGACTGGTACGACTTCGATTTCCTTATCTCAAACTAATTTTGAGCTTTTCTTTGAGAACTTGGGAATGTTCAGCAAAAAGTCTATATGTTAGGTCTGTAGTATATAAAAATAGAGGTGGTATTTGCGCTTTACGGGACTAGAACAACTTTGCGTCATGAGGCGCGACAAAACTCTGTAGGCGTCACGTCAGTAATCGTGCCTATTATTATGTTTGTTTAGGAACAAGCATATGCCCTGACTGGTGGTAAGTACTTGCTGTTACTGCCTATGCACGCTTGCAACGCCATTTACACGGTCCTCTGCTAACAACTAGTTTGCTTTTCTAACCTCACAATGATGCCTGAGAACTCACTTAAACGTTGAAACGCAATACAAGACTGCTTGGCTCCGAACTTACATTGGATGCAAGCACTTCCCCAGTTAGGAAAATGCGGACTGTGCGACATTTTAGGCTCAAGTAAATACGGCACCTTGAACGTAATATGTAGGTAATAATAATAATGTCCTTCAGACCGAATTTCGGTTACGGTGGCCAATCTGAACGGAGACTGGCCATTTGCGCAGGAGATATTATAGTGCACAAGCGTGTATGCAAACACAAAGTGCACTCTCTGTTCCTTAACTCTCATAATCCGATGGGACGGTAATCCGACACGACCGGAGAGAGATCAGGCGCAGGACCAACGGCTTTACGTGCTTTTCGAGGCACGGGGGTGTCTAACACCGCCAACTTCCTAACTTCGGGCTGCTATTGAGATTTCTTAACAGAAAAAGCCAATAACTTTTTGTTGGCCCGACTCGGGATTCAAACCCGTGACCTCATGCACAGCAGTCGCATTCACTACCGCTGCGCCACGTAATATGTACATATATTGTAGACGGCAGATTGTAGCTAGGAATTCATAAAATAATTATAATAATAAATGAAAACCGTTATAATAAATCAACGTTTGAGTAGTAGTCAAAGAATAACGTTGATTAACTAATTTAGCATCGTTCATTGAGCCACGGAGAGAACTATGCTGTGGAGCTGCGATTTTAACTATGTAGTATTTTGCTTTATCAATAATAACTACCTAGGGAGCTTCTTGGATTAAATAGGTACTAAAACGAGTGCAAGACATTGTTAGCTTTTTCATTAGGATGATGCGTAATTTAATACAATAGTAGGTAGGTACTCAGCTATACAGTCATATTATAAAAATAATGTCACACCGAGAACATGATACATGCATGTTTAATGATCAGAATTCCCCATAGCAAAAACATTGCCGGCATTGATATTCAGCATACGACGCATTATTTTTGGATGCGGATTTTAGAAGTTCTTCAAAGAATTTGTACTCATGCAGATACCTGTATAAATGTACCTATTTATTATTTACATTTTAGGTTATTTTCCATATAAATTACCTAATTGCCTTTTGCATATATTATATTTTAAGTACCGTATAATAAGAGTTCAAGATATGCATCTACGTAAAATATTTTGTAATAAATATCGCCCGGTAAAACTAACAACAGCCAAAAGCTATTTATCATTTCACACTTTTACCCGACTAAGGCCAAGCCGAAAGGAAGGATAATGATTTGGCAGTCTGGGTATGTATGTTTGTATGTTCCACCGTAGCGCCTAAACTACTGAACCGATTTTAATGAACGAGGTGTATAGGATAAATTTTAAATTCGTCCTTTTGAGACCCGTTTCTTACGTAGTCGGGTTATAGCTTTTAAACTTTCATTAAGAATTTATATCTGTCTTTATATTTGTTCTTTATCAACTTTAGAATGTCTGGACCGAATTCAATAAAAGCTATAATAATTTACCTACAGCTGAGCTGCTAATTACAACCAGAGGCATGTTTCATCACCTTCAGTTGAATACATAAAGAGATTAAGGTGTATCTATATGAATTATATGATACACCTTAGGTAATCTCTTTATTAATTGCTCGGTGGCGCATCGATAATGAATGCGACTGCTATGCAAGTGGTGACCCGACTCGGGTTCAAAGCCCAGATCGGGTCTACAAAATGTTATCGGATATTTCTGTTAAGGAATTCTCAAAAGGAGGCCGGTGTTAGGAAGATAGTGGTATTGCACGCCCTGTGCCTTGGCAAGTGTGTACCTACCAAAAGCAGTTGGCCCTGCACCTGATCTCTCTACAGTGGTTTAAATTTGCCATCCCATCAGATTCTGAGAGTTAGGAATAGCATATGCACTATATTATCTTCTGCGCATATGTGCCTTCTTTGTCTGAGAGACTTTATATGCAGTCCTAAATAAAAGCAGAGGTCTTGATCAATTAGTTGTTTAAATGGAGCTCGTATTTTTATTACCAAAATTTATTAATATTTAAAATATTTATTAATTTATGTCGTATGACTCACATGTGTAATAAAAGCTACCGATATTTCGGTACATAATACTAGCCTTGTTTGCGATAGATGGCGTAACTGGTATTCTGAATTGCTCTATGACTCTGTTTGCGATATTTTATTTAACATTAATTATTGTTAATGGATTATATGTATTAGGCAAATTCATATCTGTCTGTGTGTTTCGATTTGTGGAGCGTTTACGTTTTGCTTTATTAATAATAATCAATAAAGGTATGAAGCTTTTGTAACATCTTCCGCACTAGGTATAAATCCTGTACCGCGGAGACTTAACTTACAAACATTCAAACAACGCCCACAAAGAACACCCTGACTCGAAACAACTATTTGTGGATCACACAATTTTTTGTCCCTGTGAGATCCGAACCAGGGATGTTGCGGATGCAGATTTATTGACATCCACGGATGTGGATGCGGATACAAATATTTAAATACTCACATCCGTGGATGCAGATACGGATGCGGATGTCCATATCGATGCGGAAGCTCCGCAATTGCGGATACGGATGTTAATGAAAATGGTTCATCTTGTTTAATAAAAAGTATCTAATACCACCGCCTTCGCAGGTTCAAGCCTGTTTTGCAAAGGTTATTCATAAATAAAACACGTACTATTGAACAACTGATTTCTTTCTTATTGTAACCTACGCTATATCTGGATCCGCTTTAACATCCGCGTTGATTATTGCGGATGCGGCTGCGGATGTAGATGTCAAAATCAATGTGGGAGGTCCGCAATTGCGGATGCGGATGCGAATATTCGCAACATCCCTGATTCGAACCCACAACACTCGCATAGATGGTAATGGCGAGGCGACCATTTAAAACACTCCGTCTCGTGCAGTCAAAGTTAAATAAAATAACATTTTATTATTATCATAGCTAGCTACTATACTTCTGTGGTGTCACTTACAGGTTATAATTATGATAAATAACTTCGCCCGCAGATTGGAGACTCCTTGAGCAACGAAGTTGACGAGGCTCAACCGTGCGATCCATGTTTTGAATAGCATATAGCAGACTACGTATCTGTGATCTCAATTTGTAAACCGATATTTAAGTATCTTTATTTTCTCCTTTTTGAGTAAACGTCGGTTAACATAATGTCGTGGACAGATAGAGGGACGCACCGACCCGTTTTTATCATTTTGGTACAGAGCCCTAAACCTATTAACTCTTATTTTTATTTCACCATCTTTAGAATCACTTAACATTCTTATACTTTTCGCTCCTTTCGTCCTACTCCAGGTTTGCAATCAAACTATCGTAAACTAATTTAAATAAAATTTGTATACGGTAGTATAATTTCAATGTAAGTATAACATTCGCGTAAACGTGAGACGATATTACTCCAGTCTTGTTTAATTGTACCATGTTTCTAATGTCTTTCAGAATATGCTTCTTTATTAAAGAATTCTTTATCAAGCTAAATCTTGTTGTGATGGTTGTTTTTCACCTTAGCCGTATAATAGCGGCATATTTGCCTTTTTAAAGCATAGGGAATGGTTATCTTTTTTTGGTAATTTAATCACCCTATACAAAGTTTGCCAAATCCATTTCCAAAATATTATTATAAAGTTGTTTTGAGTTAAAAGTCGACTAAGTAAAACCAATCAACCTCATCAATTTACTTATAGCACGTAATACAATTTTTATTATGGAAAACTACTTACAATAATGAGTGTTACTCAATTTCACGCTAGATTACACCTAATGAAGCTTTAATGAATAATATAGCTACAGCAATTTATCCATCTACCATATATCTATATGTACGTACTCAGATGGGACAATAGGTACATACGAGTGTAAAGACGTCTGTGAGCTTTTTGTGATATTTAAATGACATCATTAATGGTGTTATTTCCAAAGCCATTTGTATATTTGACTAATGTAGAGAACGAGCCTACAATATGAGGTCAAATTTTATACATTTTCCATTTTCACACAGACTACTATAGTCACAATTACTTACTAACTACTTAGTAGGTAAGCCAACGTATCAACTGAAAACATTTATTTAGAAATATAAATATTTTTTATGGTAGAAATGTTCCAAAAAGGAACTCTCGTAATTACGTTTTCCTGTTCAAGAAATTGTTAGTCGCAGCACGGAGTTCGTCAAATAGACAATAATTATATAGGCTTGCCCGCAAACATAGTAACCAAAAATATAGCCGGCGAAATTATTAATGTAGTACGTCTCTGCCTACCTCTACGAAGATATAGGCGTGATACTATGTACGTAAGGTTATAACCTTTTGACCGCCACGTCAAAAAACCAAGTGTACTCTCGGCGCATGGCTACGATTTCATCCCTTAATACCTACATCATTTTTGTGATCTTATGCTAATATAGATGAAATAAATAGTAAGCAGTTCACATAACATAAATTGGGATGATTTTTCCATCTTCCCAATTAACAACACAAATAAGAAAAACAATACTTTTTTATAAGATTTTTTAAGCGTTTAAGCCTGTCACGTAGTCGTGACATTGGCGTGCTGGACTCATTTTGCTGTCATGTGTACATGACTGTGGCGGTGAAAAGGTTAAAATATCTTCTAAGACTGAGACCTTCGGAGCGCAAAACCGGCTTGCGCTCGTTTTTTTATATAAGTAGACGAGTTTTGTATATCTAAAATTGTAAAAAGTGTGTCCACGTCTTCCTTACATGACATTTTGAGTTTAGCGACCGCAGAAGACCGCAGCAGATAAAATCAATATCTACCTATCGAGATTGTGTAAATATATACTTTACTTCTATCACTGCTACACTACCTAAGCTGTAAACCAAAATAAATACATTTTACCCGTGAACGTTCCTTCCGACTAAACCCCTTCGTCTTTTTAGTCCCGACACGCTCTTAGCAGTTTTTAGGCCCGACACGCTCTTAGCAGTTTTTAGGCCCGACACGCTCTTAGCAGTTTTCAGGCCCGACACGCTCTTAGCAGTTTTTAGAGAACGAGAGAGAACGAGAACTACGAGTAGGTATATAAATAATTTTATTATACGGTATATTGTATTAATATTAATTCTACCAATGGCAATGGTGACACCATTGCCATTGGTTGAATTAATTGAAATACTTAAATAACTGTGCATAATTATGACTTAAGTCATAAAGTACTTATGCTGCAGATTCATAGTCCAACAACCTTTTCTACTATATCGTACAGCAAAACTCATATAGTGTTGGGTGCAGTTTACTGGTTTCTGGAAGATACATCACATCGTTATCACGTACAAATCTTAGCAGATGTCTATAGGTTTATTTTTTGCAGCCATTAATCAGTCGTCGAATCTTCTACGCGTCCATTGTAATGATCGTGATCCGGCTTCATATGGAAATCAAGTACTATTAACTGTTAATGCGACATTGTGTATAACATTTTTTACATCCTATATCGCTGCATGTTGAGGACGGTCCGAGGATCATTACATTTTCCAATCACGGACTGGAGCCGGAGCTCGGGCTCTGTATATAAAGGTACCGAGCTAGGAGGCAGCACGACACTTGCACCTGCCGCATCGTTCCATAACACTCCCATCTAGTTACCGACGCTAGATCTAGTTTGGTGCTGTCTTTGCGGACTAACCGATACATTCTCAAAATGTTCAAATTGGTAAGTGGCAATCAATGATTAATATTGAAAAACTTGAGTTGTTGATTTTGAATGCTACAAATAGTATATCTAGCATGCGAATGTAGTTAACTCCTATAATAAGTATATATACACATTCTCGTAAATACACACACATACACACACACACACACACACACACACACACACACACACACACACACACACACACACACAGACACGCACACACATACACATACGCACACACTGCACTAACACACAAAGATTGCATGCATTAATTTATATTAATAGTAATAAAATTATATTGTCTTCTGTTAAACTATTAAAACTCCCCGTTACCATGGCTACTGAAAAGCAACCGAAACGTCAGGGAAAGTGTAAACTTAAATATAAATAGTTTTAATAATTTAATTAGCTTAAAAATTTGTAAAGTTTAATAGTATCTAGTAGTAGTGTAACAGTTTCAAAATTTGTAATAAAGTGTAAAATAAATAACGCGATAAAATCCGTATATAGTAGTTTAATTTCAATAATAAAATTGCAAAAATATCTTTATATCAATTTTGTAATGACTTTATTTGCTATGTCTAATATTATTATTTTAATTCATTATTTTATAAAATTGTGAATTGTTAATAATTATCCATACATTTTATTTTAAATATTTAAAATGTAATTTTTCGGTATGGAAGAGCAAAGCCTCCTAATACAGACATTAAATGCTTAAAAGGAGACTCCACAAACTAACGATATTTATGTCGAAACGATATAAATAAGGTTAAATTTGAAATTATAAAATTGTAATGATAATATTGGATATAATTACATTTAAAGAAACTATTTAGTTTTAAAATTGTGGTAGGTAGGTATAGGTACATAGTTATAATTACTACTTACTGACTAGTAGATAGGTATCGATAAGTATTTAAATTATAGTTAGATAAATTTATACCACGTTAGTAAGAGTTTAAAGAGTCTGGTTGCTTAACAATTTAATTTAAAGTGATCAAATACACACATCTACACTCACGTATGTATATGCGATGTGCAATCTTTGCTCTAAGCAGGCATCGAATTCGTTGCAGACATCAGTGAACTTCTACAACTTATCCCGACTTCGATGTACTGCATAGTGCATGATATAATTACCGTTGTTGTATGTTAAAATTGATATGTGTCGCCAGATGATGCTGATCGCGTTCGCCGCGGCGCTGCTGGTGGGCCCCGCAGTGGCCAAGCCGCAGGTGCTGCTAGACTACGGCTACTACGCTCCGGCCTACGTCTCTTCATACAGTACTCCCCTCGCATACTCCTACTCGTACCCCTACGCCTACTCCTACAGTTACCCGCTAGCATACTACTAACACACTATTGAACGCTCTAGCAGCCCACCAAAGCCACTATGTATCAATACTCTAATGTAATCAAACCTAAAGGTTTAAATAAACCTATTAAGGTTCGTTTTAAAGCATCAGTATTTAATGAATTGATTAGCATACCTTATATTGTGTGATATTGTGTCTGTAATAATTAAGTTTAAATAATAAGAACGTACGTATTATCAATAAAATCATTAATATTAAACTAGTGTCTTATTTACTGATTTAATTAACAGTCTTCGGGGCGCGGCCATATTGACTGATTTGTACTACAGTGTTTCTTAATCAAAGTTACCTTTATTTATTATATTATATATATATATATATTTTAATAAGGCTTTTAAGATAGACTGTCGATCTTTAATTTAATCTTAATTTCTCTTACTAGATATTGTCACTAAAAATATATGCCTAAAGTAGCAATATCTTGTAATATGAGACTTAGGTCACATCTCGTCTCTTAGGTCTCGTCTCTTAGATCTCGCCTAATTGACAATACCGCTGATATGAATCACATCATGTGTAAAGCATTCACTAATTTATTTTGTATAGTTCATAATTCATCACCACGTGCTACTTACTTACCTAAAACACAAGCCTTTAAACAAATTGAATCTAATCGCGCAATTGTCGTTTAATCAGGACGGTAATGGCGATGATAAAACTTATGAACAATGAATGAATTTGATTTACATAAAGATAATGTTGAATGAGTCACGTGAACTCATGGTGCTCTACGTGCCAATAATAAATATGACGACGTGTCAAATGAATCCTAAGTAGAATTCACAGCACAATATTTGTTGTAATTAAACTATTTTTACAAATGTGGACGCGGATTATATTGTTTAGGTATCCTGGTATACTTTTATTCCGACTTCACGGATAGATATGTTTAAGGGGCCGTATCCCAATGAATAAGGCTTACTTGTGAGCGGTTGTTATCTCACCAATTGCATGACCGACGTGAATCATCTCCTAACACAAGCTTATTAGCTTAGCTGGAAAGTTTAACAAGAATACTAGTAATTTGTAATCCAAATTGCTAGCACAAAGCAGTGACAATCACGCGGCGCCTGAGATGTTAAAATAAATTTGCCCTGTGTAAGCTATTGCTTATGTATAAGCATCTTAAAGAGTTCTGGTGATAGTTAATTTTTTTTAATGAAACGGCAAGTCCCCCTCTGTGTGCAGTCTTAATTCTTAATATATGTATGTATATTCCACACTACTAATCTAGATTATTTAATTGAAAAGTCTGGATTAACCGAATCCACGTTGAGTTCGGGCCCGGTTGGCTTTGAATAATAGACTAAGTTAGAACTACTTAAGCAGCCATGTTTGTGTAGCTTTTAATTATGAATGAGGAGCCGATTGATCGTAACGCTCTCGATTACTCGCCTCTTTGGTCGGCCTTTATGCATATATCGCTTGGTTTCTAAATGATCGTTTACAATAAATGCTACTGAACAGAAAAGTTAGATTTATTTATCATATTATTATTAATTTTAATAAAAATAATAATCAAGCTTTAGATCAGAAGCATATTTAAAGATCGTAGGCTCATAACTATATGTTGTGATCCCGTGGTGAGTCGATTTGCCAGAGGCCCATGGTAAGGGCCTCTGTCAGTAGAAGTGCTTGCTTACCAAAGCAGATTATTTTTCCAAAACACTTTGAATTATATACACATAGGATTTTTTTAAGTCGCCGCTCCTCTCATTTTTAATTCATGTATCGCGATAACCTTACAAATGTTTGTAAGGTCCTCCGCGATACAGGCATTTTGGAAATTTGGAATTGTGGAATACACACATTTTTGACGCCCACATTCAAACAACGTACATAAAGTATGTACACCCAGGCTCGAAACAACCAGTTGTGGTATACACAAATTTTTGACACCTGTGAGCGTCGAACCTACATCACTCCGCGTAGTTGCAATTTCGAAGCGATTGCATTAATCAGTATGCCATCCATGCTATACATAATAATACATATTATGTACCTACCTATGTATATGTATGTATCTTATGTTGGGGCCAGTCAGTGCAGACCGGCGACACTTCGACCCAGTGGGATCTTTTGTGTCGACACTCTCCCAATAAAGACTGCCATAGATGATCATGGCAGCCGGGACCGACGACTTAACGTGATCTCCGAGGCACAGAGCAGGCGATAATTGTCAATCAATACGCACATAATTTCGAAAAGTCATGTAACTTCCGAAAGTCATAGGTGCGCGACGTGGGTTCGAACCCGAGACCCTCTGCATTGCAGTCTGTTGTTGTTTATGTATATGAAAGTGCAAGTTAATAGTAATATTTCATAAAAATTGTTCTTTAGCAGCAATGTTATAATATTTTTACTGTAATAATTGGTTCCAATAAATATCTATATTTAACTCTGATACCGGCCCAACCAAAACCAGTTATCACTTTGTCATTGGATAAAAATATCAACACGTTGACGACACAAATGTTTAGAGCACGTATCAAGCGTACATTATACATTGAGATGACATAGTCAATGACAGAATAATCGTGGTATGTACAAGCCAAGGCCATACTTACATCAGTTCAGAGGCTCATTGGTATGCTGAAGTGGAGACAACACAATGCTATGCCTAATCCGCCTTTGGGAACTCCAATACCAATATACGGCTAAACCTTGTTGACTTAGATAATAAAAAAATAATATATCATTTGATAAAACTTAAAGATCGACATGATTAGTAAAGTTCACGTTGACTGTGACCCTTCAACACATTGACAATCGTAGTCAGCGACATAAGTCGATAAACAATTTTAAAGATTTTGAATTTCTCGTAATCTTATACAGCAGTAATGGTTAAGGGATTGGTTTTTTAATCACAATAAACATTCTGTTCCGTTATGACTGAAAAAGTTAGTAACTTTTCAAACTTTTTCAATCATAACTCGGCATCAAAAGTAAGAATCGTAACTTTTATAAAAATCTTTTCAAAGTAGCTTTGATCTGCCCATTCGGTAGTGCAATAGGTACGATCTGAACTCGATTGCAAGTCAGATACCTTATACATTGGGCTATCGCCGCAAATTTTTATAGATATTGAAATTACCGCCGGCTGTGAAGGATTTTCGTAGCCAGCTGTAGAAAAGATTAGCAGTAAGGTTTAATAAAATAACAAAGTGAAATAACTTTCGGGATTAGGATATTATATAATTAGGGATTTAATCTTTGTTTCTAGATTATCAATACACAGTATTACTATTGCATAATGCTCGCTGATTGAAGACAGTATTAACACCGATACATGTCTAGATACTAATTATCAACTTCATACATGGTTATCGTGTATACAGACAACTAATATTAATATTTTCTTAGAATGTAACTCTATATGGTTATTAATATTAGTTATGTACTTATGTACATAACTAATACAGAATACAGAAGACAACAAAAGTGTTTGTACAATAATGATAAGAAAGATAGTAGTTACGTAAGACATATAGGTGCTGGGATCAAAGCAATGGTAGGTATTTTATAGCATTCACTTTTATGTGTTACCTACTAAACAGTCATCTACGTATACAATTTTAGAAAGCGGAATATTTGAGTTATTTGTTCTAATGTTAGTTAATACACGTAACGTTCATTATGTTCGAAGATAGTTCGTTCATTCAATAGGAAGGTTATTTCTAGATTAAAATAAAATGTTTAGTAGAACTAGAAATCGAAGCTCCAATAACTATACTACATACGTACTTGTATTATATACCTCTAAACATTATACATTCTTAGACCCTACACGTTAAGTTAAGATTTTCCTATGTATGTATAAGATAGGCAAATAAGTTGAGTTATAAATATAATTCACAATTAAGATATCTACCAGTCAAAGTTATTTAACTTGTTCAAGTTATACGTCACGGACATTGTTTATAACATTCTCACACTGAGTTTTGGAATGGCACAATCACAGAAACACTGCAGTTCTAAGCCTTCACACGAATAAAATCGATCGGTTTATGTGAAGTTCCTACTGTTTATAGCGACCAGAGTAGTTGAATTGTTTGTATATTAGCACATGGGCGGGTCTAGTAGTGTTCAGGCGACTTCCAGGTCGGAGTCGGAGTCGTCGGAGTAGGCGCGCGGCGGCGGCGCGGGCCCGGGCGGCGCGAGCGCAGGCGGCGAGTGCGCCGGCGACAGCGGCTGCCGGGCCAGCAGCGGCGCGCGCCCACACGCTCGCTCCTCCTGCAGCTTCCGCAACCTTTCCTGCTCCTCGCGTTTTTGTTTGCGCCATTTCGCCCGACGATTCTTGAACCATACCTATGAAAACAAACAACGGCTATCAGAGGACATTCAAAAGTTCTGTATTTTAAATGACCAATTACAAAACAAATTATTTATGAGCCATTTTATGAACCCTTATAGAGTTTGTAAATATAATATAGATTGTATTTGGTAGTTCACAGAGTTACACAAAGAAAATATATTTTAAATATTGATTCATATTGCAGCATAGTGATAAAGGTATTAGAAAAATTTAAACATCTCCTACACAGCATGCCTGGAGACGACTTGTGGTCGTAATTAATAACATTCATACTCAATCTGATCTAAAATTATAATCTAATGATTTGATTATTTTCGACCACTGGTAGATACCGCGATATTTTTATGTAGGTACATGTCTAAAAAAGGTTGGTGTTTCTATATTGATGAAATATCTATAGCCACAGGCCGCAACGATCTACGAGTGATCATCCAGCGAATACATCTTTGAATGAGGCTATGATTACGCTTTACGGCTCGTTTAGGTTATTATGCTTGACATTACAAAGGTCTGCCATCGTTAAGTTCGTTTGTTTCGAGTCCTTTGTAACGATCTTGCTTCGCGGGTCTGTGCTGTCAGTAGGAGTCCGTATTATCATCAACTCTTGTTTTTGCATATCAACGACATCTATGATAGATTCTGGCAGCATACATTGCTATTCATAGGACAGTATTAGATCATACAGATGATTAGATCTCGGATATTGTGTAGCAAGGTAAAATTGACGAGAAAAGATGGAGACTTGTTGAGCTTGACCAGGTTTTAATTCGCATCTCTCAATAGATGCCCAATACCTAGTAGAGTTTAGAACCAGAAAAACTTAGGTGTATGTTTCTGGCTAATTTGTTGTTTCGTTTTGTTCAGGTAGCGTACGTTTAATATGTAGGTATAGCGTACGGTTATACGCCTCGATCTTAACCAATATATTACATTGAGGTTTTCATCTATTTTTTATTTTCATCAATTAGTAACTTTGCCAACGCGGCGTTCTTAACAGGGTAAGCCGGTTTTCTTACGACAGAGCAAAATTGTAGTTGCTATATGAGACCCAGGTGCACAGCACTTGTACGTGGCGGTGTATCAGCAGGAAAGTTGTGGTTACTAAGATCCCTGACTCCTTACAGTTACAGAAGGATTTTGCTTCATTGGCTGTGTTTTACCGACTACTTTATACTACAGTGTGTATTTTAGTACTAAAGCTATCGTATGTTTATATTGAGCAAATGCTTAACATCAGGCGGCGCAGGTCGTTTTGATAGCACAATATTCAAAAATATTTGTATTGCATCTACATCCTAAATTAATATAATAATAGTGATATTAAATTGATAAAAGCACAAAATTAAATAAGGACTGATCGCGTAATTAACACGTTCTTATCTTTAACAGGTAGTTATAATTATGTAATGTAACTAATGTATGGGTTACTTTATGATTAGCTTGTATCTCATATCTCAGTATCATAAAACTTAATCTATTGATCTAACAATATTTGGTATTTCATACATTACATTTAAATAAGTCCTTACTTTTGTAAACTATTTGATAAATCTTTTGTGTAAGGACAACAAAACCCTAAAATCTTTGGTATGATATCACAACTTACAAATATGTTAAATATTAAACAATTCAGTAGTCAATACAATATCAGGCCCTTGTATACGATCAATTGATTTTTATGCACCGTGTTATCTGCAAGCTACCGGAACGACACAAATATGAAGCAAACCTTCACCGAGCTACTGAACTACCTAATACCAAAAAAATACCAAAAAGGACTATTGTTGTGTTTGGCAATCATTGATATTGCCCAGTAGAAGGGGATCGGCGCGGCGACCGGCGGTCGGAGCTTCCACTCGAGTGGTCGGGCACAAGTACGCGCAGACGATCCCAGACTGCGGGTGGTCTGCCAGGGACCATTGTAGCACCTCGCCGTCACAACACTGACCGGACTGGGCGGCCTGCTTTTCAAACGTATCAATGCATATGTTACTCTATAATCCCCATCTGCTTTACAATGTATTGACATACATTGACAAAGTATTATAAAGTAAATACTTTTATATTCTTATAGGAAATAACATAGTACGTATAGCAAACACTAATTAAATTTTAATGAGAAACCTCCCATTTCACATTTTCAACATATCTATTAATTATAATTGTGGTGTACCTAGTACAATATATCAAAATATCAATTAATTCATAAAATACAATTCATTGATTCTAATATCGACCAATTATTCATCTTATTCTTTATTAAGGGGAAAACGTACTTAATGAAAGCCTAGGTATGCTAGGTATGCCTATTGCTTACCTACTCCATAAGGCATTGGGAGTTGGGAGATATAATAAAATATAATAAAAATGAATACTTTGAATATCAAATTAAGTTTAACAATAGCCAAACACCATATAAGTTTATGCAGTGCCGAATAATGGAACCGTTCCACTGCTAAATCTACTTTTAAAAATAGAACCTCATAAGCTTATTCAGTAGGAATCTTTAAAATTAATTTGTTAACGATAGCAGTATTGTCGGAGTTAATTGCATTACAAGAGTCGGTCGGCGCCCCGACAAAGGTCCCATTAACTTTCGATGAAAGAGTGACGGGGTTTTCGCGTTCGGCGTCCGCCCGCGCCCCTCGCTCGGCGCGCCGCTCATTGAGCGCCACTCGAGCGGCAAATATGGCCGCTGCCACCGGCAGACTCCGGGGCGACTCCTTACACCCACCGTTCGCACTTTGTCATTCCTGGCCCACAATAAGATTAGTCCGATGTTCTTTTGTGTACTACTGATTGTGTTTGGTTTAACTCGTTTGCTGTTTTCATTGCAGTCAATGAGTTAATTTTCTATAATAAAAGCACCCCCGTTTCCTGCGTATCAATAAGTACTTAGCCCATTTCGTAGTTAACAAAACATTATATATGTAGAGTATTTTGGCACTCTATTATGTGGGTGTTGATATGGTTATCTATTCCTATCTGTAGATCAATGAAATCACGCATTATTTTTTTGGGTTATTTTGTGACCCATTTCTTTTACAAAATGATTTATCTTATCGTAATATGCTATGTTATCATAATAAATTAACCACTGCAGGATATATGCAGTGCGGCGACTATACGGTGCGGCGACTATACGGCGCGGTGAAGAAACATGCTCGTGTGAAAGTTATTTATTATGTTACATATTTGTCGAACAACCCGCACGTGGTTTATTTTGTTTATGATGACTCTAACATTCTGTGAAAAGATCCTTGCCCTGCTGTAAAATAATGTGCAAAAACGTTCTGATGATAATGATAATATTTATTTAACAGTCGTCAGTAGACGAAGGTCTCCTTGGCCCAGTGCCATAAGCCTGCGATTACGCTCACAGTCGCTTGATAGGTATATCTCGGAGTTAATTTCCGAGTCGGAAAATCGGGTACTAAATGCTTAGTAAATGCACCTGGTAAGTAGATGGGAGAATTGTTTTACTCTGGGATCTATATAGTAGGTTATAAATGTGGTACCTATGGGTATGATGATGGCTTGGTCCATAATTTTGGGTGCACCTACGCTAAATCTCAACTGCTTGTATACATGAGTACCGTTTTCAATCACTTGCAAGCATCCACAACATAACCTACCTAACCATATCACTATGATTATCGTTTACTAAATATCATACATTTGCCAATTTAGGAGATTTTTTTTATTGTAGGTACATATTTATTTAAATAAGCCGTACAAAGCTTGCCAAGTTTGGCCTTATCTTTGCAATAGTTTCTATTTTTGCGTAAGAAAGATTAACTTCATTTGACAAAATTGAAACTCAGCTCAACGCTTATAGGCATAGCTTACGTTAGAAGTTACTATACACCCCATTGTTTTAATGCCATTGAGAGCGTGGAGAATTCCTAAATTCTATTGTACGTGCCCCTGCAGTGCACCAGTATCATGCATGCATAATTTCAATGCGGTAATGTTCATTCTGTTCAAGACAAACACGATATTGAAGAGCTAAACGACGTGGGTGCACTGAGGACGTCGTATTCAGCGAGGATATTAAATAAAAACATCATATAACTATCCATAATACTATTTCACCGCCGATCTACGGAATCATTTGAAGCGGCTGCAATAGCTAGGGCGTACCGCAATAGAATAGGGGTTGAAATGTCACTATTGCTTTTTATTATCATTTATACAATATATCTTCAAACATGCCGAGATATACATATACATAAAAATGTTAATAAGGCACTAAAATTCTCTTGAATAGAGGGTTGCGTATCTTAGAGGGAAACGCATAAAAATAGTAAAGTTGTTGGGCTGGAGGAAGGACCTGATATTAAAATTCGCCTATAAATAAGTAAATATTAAAATTTTATATCTAATCTAATCTAAACTTCTAAACTAATATTATAAAGAGGAAACATTTGTGTTTTTGTATGTATGTTTGTAATGTTTTCACACAAAAACTATTGGACCGATTTCAAAACTTCTTTCACCATTAGAAAGCTGCTTCTTCACTGAGTGACATAGACTATATTATATTTTCAAAAAAAATAGGGATCCTTAATAAAAAGGCAATAATATAACCCAAGATGTGAAAAAAAATGTCATAAAAATCTGTCATCACTTGCTCTGCGGAAACTATTGACGATAGAACAAAAAAATGTTCTACAGTATTATAGAACGTATCAATATCTACAAAAAAGTCCGCGATACCATATGTCCAACTACTGTAGTTATGCTACTATAACTACGTTTTTACATTTTTAAAGTTTATAAAAGTGCCGACAATAATCAAACCATATTATTCATACCTCTGTATTAATCCTTATCCTATTAAATTATATTTACTAAAGACCGTTTCAATACACGTAAAATACTTTTTAAATGATTAAAATCGGACATTTCATTCAAAAGATATAATTCTTTAGATATAGTAGGTAGTTTCTAAATATTAGTAGGTAGTTTTTAAGTATTAGCTATATATATATATATATATAGCTAACTACACCTATATAGGTGTAGTTAGACTTATTGATTTCTTTAGTTGTAGTTTTATATATTAAAATTAGATAACAAATTAAAAGTAGGTATTGGGTAATAAATTAAAGTCCACGCGGACGAAGTCGCGGGCAACAGCTAGTTTCAATATAAAAACGAATAATTGTGTATTATTTAAAACTTCTCCAAATTTCAAATCAGAAATGCATTCGTGGATGTCCAAATAGGCAGGTACCTACTATGGATAGAAAATTAGACCATAAGGTTTCCTTTATAATTATTATGAGACGTGCGTTTTTTTGCTCGCCTCTGAATCGTCTCTACTTCACTCTTCTATGATGATCCCGGGGCAGAATTTAGAGAGACATGGCTCATGACTTACTAAATTCTGACATTACTACAGTTTATTTAACCAAAATATATAATTCATCAGTCTATGGGATAGTAGTACCACTTACAAAATTATTTTGGACACGCGGTCATCGAATAGGCGCCGTCTGTTTGTGAATCTTAACTTCAAGCGAGCCAGCGGTCGAAAGTTTTTATAGCTCCTTCTAATAATGCAAGCCAACGTCATCCGATTGCAGTATATTGTACGTTTCGCATAATTGGCAAAGATTCGTAAAAATTCGAACAAGCGAAGTGGACTCAGAGTCTGAACTTGATGGATTCGTACGGTAATTTAAAACTTGTGACATATTCCTGTTGGTTGCATTAGTAATTTCATAGCGCTATTGTACATAGGTATCTTTAATAAGATCAATTACAATGTAGCACTCATACGGTAGATTACTAAAGTCGTTACAAGATTCAAATTCAGCGTTCAATTCATAGCAAGGGATATCTGTGTTTATCAGGTAAGTAATCTAATTTACTGTATCGCGGAGTATCTGAGGTGGGAAGACAAGCAGATGAGGTTGCTTGTGTAGGGCGGGGCGAGTGGCCGCCGGCGGTGCGTACCACGCCTCGACGCCTGTCCTGCCCGCACACCCTTAACTCCACTCAACAGGACAATAATCAACACCAATAACTATATCCTCTCTTCAGGGCATGCTTCGAAATTACTACCACTAACAACATTAATTAATATCGAGCAGTCTACACGAATGAAGACTCAAGCGAAGTGTGTTTAAAAACAATTAATGTAGAAACAACGCAAAATCTGTGTATTACATTCATAAATACTATAAATATAATGCAATAATAACAGAATAATAATTAAGTGATTACATAAGTATGATAAAATGATTACCTTTCTGAAATGGTCATAATACGATTGTGAAATGTTATTTATATTGTAAACACGTTTTATTATCAATTACAATATTACCCTAAGAGAAATACTAGACGTAATTTACTGGACCAAGTGCAAAACTCCCCACATTTTAACCATTCGCTTATATACACAGATAGATACAAATAATTACACTTGTTTCAGAAAATTACGACTTGTAATAAGTTTAAGTTATAGATGTTGGAAGATTTGGAAGCTGAGTAAATGCGCTTTATAAACAGCCGAAACGTGACCAAATACGCTATTGGCTATTCATAAAAGTCTATATATGTCAATAGTAAATAGGTCATTGTGAAGTATGTGTAGTGTGCCTTTAAATGATAGAGTGGCGAAAAGCGCTGTAAAAGAAGATACCATGTCAAAATTTGAGAGTTTAGGTATACCTATAGAAAGAATGGACGGCAAGAGAAAAACCAAAAAAGTATGAGATAAATAAAAATAGAAGATCTGGAAGGGAAAACACGACGAACATGCTCTTACCACATCAGAGAAGTTTGGATGAAACATCGGGTCAAAAGTAGGTACTCTAGAACGGCTAGCGTGGATGATGACTATATGAAACAAGAGAGATATGCTGGGATCGTAGCAAGTGGATAACCGTATTTGTTACCTACCCATCTAAACAGCGTGATGATCTAAGTACTATGTACTATGTATTCAAACTTCTGCTAGCTAAGAGCCTAATATACATTAGTATTGAAAACAAGTTTATATAGGCAATGCAATTTAAAAAATGAATTATATCGAATACGTAGTAAAAGAGAAAACAAAGTAATATCTAGGGGGTCTAAATTAGAACGTGAGTAGCTTTTGTTAAATCTGTTTGATTTCAACATAATAGGAAGGGTAGGTATCTCTACAAATATGTTATTTAGCCTTACTATTTAATGAATATAGATTGATATTAGTTAGTAACTGTATATTATATTGACCCTTTCACTTCGGTGGGCGCCAACAAGAGACATTTATTACATTTTAATTCATTATTCGAAAACTGTGATACTGGTAACTGACATACAAAATTTGTGTATGATAAAATACAATTTTATAGTTAACTGATGTTTATCTATATAAAACGTGCAAAGTATGGATGAGGTTTGGTACAGAACGTTGTGCTGCCGCCGCGCCGCTTCGGTATCGGCACCGCTTACAGCGTGTGAACCGTCATACAGTACAGGGGTTAGCGGGCGGGCGCGGCGCGGCGGCGGCGAACCGAACCCAAACTTATTGTAATAATGTTGTTAGAACAAACACCGTGCTCCCTCCGCCTTGTTTGAGATTACAATTACGGTTTTAGCGAACTGATTTATTAATGGACCGCCTGATCCGCCCTTGATACTTTAATGTCGATTTAATTTGCATACACTAGGTAAGCAGGCAATCACTTTTATATTTCAATAGGTTACTTTTAAAGAACTTAAATTTGGTTTGGAAGGTGTCAGACTTAAAAGAAAATTGCTACGGTGGTTTTTAAAACAGATGTCGCATCTGTACCTGCTCATACCGAATGTTAAACACATCGCAGCTTTAAGATTTAATTTTAATATATTTATTGTAATTTGTTATGATTAAAGCTTCAATGGTTTTTGTCCGTTATGTTGACAGATGATCGTTAATCATCAGGCGAGCTACAATACAGTTGCTACATGCGACATCTAAGTTTTAACTTGATCAAATAATAAATAACTAGATACAGCTCTGAATCATAACAAATGATAAATTATATTAAACATACGTCACAAAGAAAGTAATATATTTTTGTTTTTTTAATCCTAAGCATCCCTACAGCCCTCGCACCTGTCGTATTTCATTTCCCCTTTAGCAGCGAAATGCATTAGTCAATATTAAAGACGCCATCCGCGACTATAATTCCACAAAGGGCACTTCAAATCACACCCATCTCTTTTCGGTTGATGTCAAAACATTACTCCTCTCCACGGCCGGAGGCTGAAAAAGTATCCCCTTGTGTCTGTCACTTCGTATCAATTACCGCACGCAAACACCCATGCTCCCTGTCTGCGCCGTAAAGTCGTATCTCACAGAGCTCGCTACACGAATACAAATTCAATTGTCAAAAGATTGCTTTAATAGTCGACAATGCCTCGGCGGTACGAAAAGTATTCGGCGCCAGGGGTTGCTCTACAAAATAACACTTAAAGCTACACGAGTAAATGTTAAATTCGTTGAGCCACACTAGCCCGAAGGGAGTCCCAGAGGGTCGTTTTGCAAACAACGCGCTCCCCTAAACGTTATACTTTGAAAACAATAATTTGTATTGCGTATCGAACGCGTCTATAAATAATAGAGTGATACTCCTCTCGGTGATGTGACCACGCTCGTTTCACTGCCTCGTTCAATGTAATTATTTAATTGACGATAGTTTTTATGGTTATTATTTATGGTTTACTTAGTCCTTTCTATATAACTTTATTGTAGCCTGTCATTATTTCTTGGCAATATAACAGTATTGCGATTGGCGGTTGTAATTTTTTTAAAGGTTCTAAGCTTTGGTTACTTTTGTTGCTATACATTTTTCTGTAGGCGCTAGTAATCAAAGTATTAGTCGCTTAACTGGTTAGCGAAAAAGTATGATAATATAGATTATCAACAGGCTGGAGATCCATCTGAATTAGCAAAGTGTGAAACTATCTAATTACAGAATGGCTTTCCTAAAGATCGCAAAAGGCACCGCTCATTACGGGATGTGAGGCACTAGTTGTCATATTTGTATATTTTCGCCATTCCGATGTGCAGTATGTTACTTTAACTGCCATCTTAAAAACTTGTTCAGATCAAAAAATATAAATACTCAAAACTAGCAAATTGTTTCGTAACTGACATGACCAGGTATCCGATGACGGAGATTCCTCTAGTCCCTGTTTTCTGTCCAAGTCTGTGCATCGTGGGTGTGCTTACACCTAGAGAACCAAGCCAAATGTCATGTGAAAAGAAGGTTTCACCAGGTTATCTGTAGTATCTCTGTACTATAAGTATTGTGCAGAACTACAGACAGTAACTATAGCTTTATATCTAGGTGCCAGTACTAAAAATGAGAAGTCTCTTTGTATTTCGTGCAATTTGATGATTATATACAGCGCAGAATTGAAAGATTGTGTTATCAACGTTTCGTTTGACAATGGAAGAAAAGCAACGAGCGTAAAATAAAACAGAGGCGAGCTCTTTGATCACTTCATGCCGGGTCGCTGCTCAGCTCATAAAGGCGTTATTGCTTTCAGTCGACACGGAAGCATAGAACAAAATGGCGCCGCTTTATTACTTAGTAACACATTGCTAGCGTATCTGTTTTATTATAGCTACCTATTAGGAGATAAATCCTACCGGGGGGAGGTTGCAGGATGACAAGAAAGCGTGGCCGGGCCGCTGGGCGGAGCGACACGCCCACTTTTTCTTGTTCATCGCTGTGTGCAGGGATGTTCTTCCATTTGTGTCATCTGTTCGCTGCTCTCACGCGTGCTTCACTTCGCAGATATAATTAGCGACTTTGCTACAAACAATGTACGACTAGCACAATGTTCAAATAGCTGTAACAATAGATGGATACTTCTATTTCATTAAACGCGTTGATAGATGTGACACATATTATAGGTTTTGCTGTGTCCGTATCTAAAATTAACAAACACAGTATAAGGATATTTTTGTAACACGCAATTCTAAGCAATATATAAATACATTCACAATACATTTTTATAGAAATTCAGTTCTTTAATGGTACCTAATCTATCTTATACCCGTGTTTTCGCGTAGGCTGAAACAGTCAGATAACAGCAGTTCTTACATTTATCTTGCGAAAGCCTGTACATAACAATGCTTAGGAACATGTACGACAACGCATAATGCACCGTGAGAATATCCGTGCTGCTTTAACTTGCAATTCTGTGAACCGACAGCGAAGGCGAAGTTGCGCTACCCATCCCCATGTCACCAGTAGTGGCACCTTCGTTTAAGCCCTCAGATTACTCTTTATTAATCGCTTGGTCCAAAATATACTTAGCATGGCCATAAATATTATTACAATTAAAAAAAACATAATATTACATTTGAATTTGGAATCTGTCATTCTTATATAAATAGAGGGCTATTAGTGCCCACACTTATGTATGGAAGTGAAAGTTGAGTATGGCAAAAGAAGCATGAGAGCATAATAACTGCTGTAGAAATGAGAGCGCTAAGAAATATATGTGGTGTGACTCTGAAAGATAGAATAAGGAATAGTGTGATTAGAGAGAGATGCGGCATGAAAATGGATATAGTGACAAGAATAGAAAAGGGTATGTTAAGCTGGTTTGGGCATGTAGAAAGAATGGACGAGGAAAGATTGACTAAGAAAGTTTATAAGACTAGTGTGAATGGAATAGTCGCAAGAGGAAGACCTAGGCGATCGTTTCTTGATCAGATCGGAAGCGTTCTGGACAGAGGCCAGGTTAAGAGCACCTTGAACCGACGGGCGTGTATGAGAAATGTGATGAAAGTGAATGAAGCCAGAGAAGTGTGTCAGGATCGTAGCAAATGGAAATCCGTAGTCTCTGCCTACCCCTCTGGGAAACAGGCGTGAATCTATGTATGTATGTATGTATATAAATATTCATTGTGTTTTCTCATTTTCGCGCCAATCAGTGTTAAATATTTTTGTGATATTAAATTTATCTGTTCTCTTTATCTCCATTTGGAGTGGGGTGATAAAGAGAACCGAATTGCTGTGATAGCATTACACAAAATAGGTATGGAATCAAATGCAATTTTTAAAACTTTCCATCCGCTTGGTACTTATTAGTCAAATGTTTGTCTGGGTACCGGGCTATTAATAAGTATTAAGTGTCATATAGCACAAGCATGACTTCACTATGATATGCAAGTAAAGAATACAAAGTAACAAGATGAATTTCTCTATTTATAGTGTTAAAAATAGGTAGATATATCGAGCAGAGTCTTATTCTGGAGTAGCATCCGTTGCATGTACGTAGGCAAAACGGATACAGTACCTACACCATCACACACGTAACTCCATATATACTTGTATTTATCCTCGTTTACTTTGCAGCACATTGCAGCTTTCTCATTTATTTCTATCACGGCAAAAAATATCTACCGTATTAAGTGAGTAAACATACAAAACCAGAGACCATTTTTATTTTGAAATAATCAGAATTATGCCTACTATTCTTATGAGACACAGTCAACTGAATAAACTTAAGGATATATATTTAAAAAAATATATGTTTAATGTGTAGATCTATGTTTGTAAAATTATCATATCAATAATCAACTGTTGCATAATGTATTAGTGTCCATAATGACTGCACGTATGGGATGGGAGAAAATTGTATGATCCGCAAATTGTTATTCTTTATGGCCATTTATGACCCTTGTTTCAATGTTTGTAAATTCGCCCGCAATACAGTACCTAACAAAATTATTCTTAGTGCCTTTTAAAAAAAGGAAGAAGGGAAATATTCCTCATTAAATATGTACCTACTTTGGATCACTTGATTATATTGCACAAATAATGCATCCCAGCACTATAGTCATGAGGATCAACGACTGATGTATTTCTCTGGCCTCTTCGAGTTACTTTAGGCGCGGCTTCCATCATAAAATTGGGAACATCATATAACGATTGACGTCATACATATATGTAATAACATCCTAATGATCATACCCATTTAAAAATCAACTGTTTAGACAATATAAAAACGTGGAGCAACAAATCAATATGAAAAACATAAAAAAATTATGGAAAATAAATTGAAGTCTAATCAGTACTTTTGGTTGTCCAATAACTATTTCATTACCTTGAATTAAAACTGCATGTCGATTTCCTTTCACTTCAATTTATTTAAGCAATAGTGCATAGCCGTTGGATGGCTGTACCAACACATCTTCGCCCGAGTTACCAACCTCGTTGCTACACCTCGGATCATGAAATAATGAGCAACTCTACTAGAACACTAAGTACCCATACCATAACAAAATGCTCAACGGTGTGCATATTTATTAATGTTAAATACTATTCCCAATTATACTCTTAGGTTTATACCTAATACTTTAATTTATCTGTGTGTAAAAAAGACATTTCATAATCAAACAAATCTGGAGTGTAGATCTGTAATGTGCATGATATACACACACATAGATATTAATAATGAAGATACTCATACATTTTATTGTAACAACGCAATGGTGTGCATTATTATCGTTTAATTATGAATATCATTGGAAAACATAAATCGAGGCGGGTTATAAGTGAATATAAGCCATTCAGTTAATCAGACAGTGGTGGCAAAGATCAACACGAGAGACGCGCGGGCGAGCGCGGGCGCTCCTGAGTTCTCGGAGACAACTAGATTACACCTCACTTAATAATTAATTTGTGTAAAGAGTTGAACGTCTGCGTACAATGGAAGATTGCAAACCACCCTTCGTTGTCTTTTCGTTTACACAACCGACGTTCTCCGCGTTAAATATTGACACAGCGACTTTTTATTTCAACATCCTATTTTATGCATAGCAATTGAGATAGACTCAAGTCGAAGCGCTATATTAGTAAATATATTTTCAAATAAGATTTGAGTAAACACAATTGTCTCGTTTCTTTATGGAAAATGTGCATATTGTCGTATTCTGTTATTTTTAAATAAAGTTTTAAAGCAGCAAAACAAAAGAAAGAATTTAGAATTATTTAAACGGAAAAAAAATATCACAACGCGAGGATAGGAGGATTTGAGTCTACAACTCTTTAGTGAACGGTGCAGCCGTTTTACTAAGCTACGCAAGATATCATAATATGACATGATAATTTATTTATGTTTAGTAAGGTTTACCCCTTCGCACTTACCAATTGTTATCCTTAGAATCCATCTGATTTTTGCTAATATACGCTGCTAATAAAAGAACAAAGAAAGGAAAGAAACACTACCAGAGATGTGACTCAACAATAGAACTCTAAATATGACGTAGACGTTGAGGCCACAATTATCTTTCGTCAAAAAATGGTTTAAACCTTTGCTCTTTTAGTAAAGATATTTGGTGCTCAATGTCATACCTATATGAGCCTTTTTATCGGCTTTATTGAATAACAAAATGAATGCATTAAATAAAAAAGTTGAATCGAAAACAGAAACAAAGCGATAGCGGTGTGCGAGCGCTCAATTTTGGGCAAGTGTTGTGATGCCTAAACAAAAGCGTTTTAATAATGCAATTTCCAATTGCCGCTGCGCAAATAGCAGGGGCAACAACGAAACGAGTGTATTGCCTCGAACACGTACACTTTTGTTGTATCTACAATATACCTATGTACCTCCTCCACAACGCAAAGTCCTCGTTAAATTATAAATCACTGAATATACTATTTAGAAATTTTTATTATTCATAGTAGTTTTACTTATCCCAAATATTTCAATGTTTTTCGATTGTATCGATTAACAATTACCATTCGATGTTTCGAGTAGACATGGAATGGTCACTGGTTATAATAAAAATTAGCTATAACCGCATACTAAACAACAAAGAAAAATAATATATGCGAATACGAACGGTATACCTAATAAGAACGATAAGAACCTTAGTAAGTAACATAACTTTTTCAGTAGAGTATAGAGATTTAGTAGAGGTAAGATATTTTAGTACTTTTGCTCTATTTGCAAAATATGAGCACTGGTAGGGATTAATTAAATTAAATATTAATTTATACATGGTTTAATTTATTGAAGATTAATATTAAGTAATTTTCAGCGTACACATATCCTTTACAAAATTATTAATTCTGTTGATGTTGTAGGATCGCTAAGACTAAAGTGGGTTCCTCCGCTTAAGTAGATCTAAACGGACACAAGTAGATAATATATACCTATTACCTATTTATATTTTAAATTCAGTAACAAACTGGCTGAATAAATCGGTCACAACGTTAATACCCAAATAATTTAAACACATCAAATGTGTGTACATGTTAGAAGTGACTACAGTCTGTTCATGTTCTGTAGAGCAGGTGTATTACTCCAACATTATGCTCGCTATCTTTTTTGAAGTGCCACGTAATAGCAAGCGAGCCCATAGCTGTCGGCGCATTGCCCTACTCTTCTGACACAAGGTATTTCCTAACAGAATAGCTCAATAACACGTTGCCAGCCCCGACAACTAAACCCGGTAATCGTCGACGCCAACTTATGCTGCGGTTTCAACAAGGAAGTCTCGCTAATACGTTATTTACTATCAATGAAAAAGCTATTGCTCAGTACATATTGGTTGTTTCGAAATAAGATATATTTGACTTAAAATACCAGATTTAAAATAATTTAGTGTTAAAGTACCTAACGATAATTTTATTAAAATTTATATTTAAGTAACTTGTCTCTTTTTGCATTGCTTCAATTTTTTTATGTTTGTTCACGTTATTTTCACATTTATATAGGTCTGGCACAATTGCTGCTTATATATCACATTCAGTGTGTGACATAAAGAAATAGGTCATAGTTAAACACAGTCTGGTAACCGTCATGAGTTCATAATATGTGTTCTTTCTGTAAAAATGTTCACAATATTGACAAAGTGTAAAGTAAATTTTAACGATTAATACCTAATATATAACACTTTCTACGAGAATCACCTTGCATTTGCAAGTACGTTTCGGTATTCATCATCCTTAAATATTAGTACACTTAATACATAATATGTAGGTATTGTTGTGGCATGCGACATAATAATATGCTAAAACCAATTAAAAGCTCTATCAGTAGGTACACTCAATTTATAAATAAATTAAAAGAAAAGATTTCTGTTCTTGTAGGCTTTTAATAAAAAACGCTATAAGTGGACAGTTTATCCTTCGTCAAATTAAACCTGGTCAATGATAAAGGAGGCAATGGCTTCGCATAAAGAATAACTTTGGTTGATTACTCAAGCTGTAAGTTACGCAAATCGGAAAAACTCTGTTATCCGGGAAAAAGCCGTAAAAGTGACCCTCATTAGTCGTATTGTTGTGCTTTTATCGTTCCCTTCGCTCGGAGCCGGGGCAGCATAAATAAATCAAATTTAATTAACTCAGATTAATTTTCGCGGCGCCCGTCTCACCCGCGCCGAGCGTCCCTTTTTATTTGCCCTGAAGCAAAATTCTACTCGGTTGAAAACTCTACCCGCCCGCGGTGATTTACTATGGATTCCTTAATAAAAAGTTTACACTAAAGCAAATTTCACATGTCGACCGCTGTTCTCGGCTAGATAAGCCATACAAGTCATTTAAATTACTTATATTTATTACGAACGTTGATCTTTTACTTGTCTACACATCGGGCTTCACTTAACCAATTTGTATAAATTAACTTTATAATGAGTATATGAAAATTATTTAATTGAAATGCTATAAAAAATCTTATTGAATTAGAACTTCGAGTAAATATCTATTGCCGCGGGTAAAGTTTTTGTTCTTAAATTTAAGAGTGATCCAGAGAAACGGTAAACAGTATCTCATGCCAAACCAGAAGCAGATCAACCTTCCAAAAAGAATTACCGTCACTCTAAGTAAATAAGATAGTAATTTTGTGTTGTGTAGGTACCTGCTGAATGTGTGGTTGTGAGGTGCCGCAGAGTACTGTTCGACTGAACACAAATTTGTTATATTGTCGTACAATGTCAATAGTTGGCATTTCAGAAATGTAGATATAATTATACGATACTATTAGAGTTTAATCATTTTGAATAGTTCTTTCTGCGAGCCCGATTTCTATTTTGGAGGCATTTGAAAACGTCCGTGGTCAAAGATACCTTAGGCTCGCCGTCACTGTGATTCTTTTATAAGGTTGATAGCGCGTGATGATCATTATAATATATACATATATAGGAGCAGCTTAGGTGTAGATAATCAGGCGACTGCTTTAAAGAAAGACGTAAAGGGAGGAGGCTATCGTTCCTGAGACAACTCAACATTATTTTAAATGGTTAAAGATAGAAGTGGAACACATTGAGTTTCCTCATATCGTACGAGATCCAAGAGCCGGCAGGCGTAACATAATAGCAAAGCTGAATATTTTTAAGTAAATTTTGTAACATGTAGGTAAGTAACGTATTTTTACCGTTAAAAGTTGTTGTGTAAAGAAACAGATTTGCTAGAAAACAAAGGTCTGGCGACTCTAAAATCTAAGTCTATTAATTCGTAGTACCTGATAAATGTATTAAATTAAATGGACAAATGATGGTTCCGATTTGCGCAGTCCGAAGGTGGATAAGATAAGTGGGCGTGTAAACAGTGCGAGCCGGTGTCGCTGCCCGCTGGGTGGCACGGCTTCAAGTGGACGGCACACACTCCACTTCTCAACACCGGTAGCCCACAAACATATCCCGACTTACTTTCATCATCACAAATTCTATCGAGAGCAAGTACTCGCCATGTCACTACTAGAAGCTTCGCATTTTTTAGACTTAAGTGACACTATGCAAGACATATGGAATCGAATTTATCATTCATAACTGTCAATGATTGTTGAACATAACGAATGATTTGTAAAATTCGTAGAACTTTACCACTCTTATGTTCTGTGATAAAATTACTAAGTTCATACAAAACGGTTGTAAACAAGTGTTATTAATAATGCAAGCTATAGTGTCTTTGCATCAGACAGCTGTCTACATACCTATATATAGCAGAGATATACAGTTTAATATGTGTTGTTTATAATGCCTACTTGATGCAAATTACAAAAAACCTAGTAGCTACTTAAAGAGTAGTTATGTTATGACTACAAAAACATGCTCCCGTGACGACCAGGCCACCCACATTGGTGAGCGAGTAGAAAAATATGTCGCGTCAGCTCTGTTGACACATTGAGCCTTTGCTACTTCCACACGTTACGCTCCGGTAATCTACTCACATACTCGTACGGTACCACAGGCGCCTTTTTTATATCCATAAAACCACTTTACAATATTAATTTGTTATAAAATAGGGTACATTATAAATTTGTCATTAAATATGGGGAGAAAATTTTGTGATCCACAAATAGATGGGTCTGGGTGTCGTTTGTGTCTGTTTTTTGGATGTTTGTAAAGTACCCCGCGACACAGAATTTATTCATAGATCGGAAGATGTCTTTTAAAAAGTAAACAAACACATTAAATCATTTAAAATCAGTGCTTACATTACACGTATACTTGGTTGCATATAAATGTCTAATAAATTAAGTAATAGTTTCGTTTTATAAATAAATTAAAAAATCTTTATTGCCACACTTATTACAAGTAACATAGTAATACAGGTTGTTGTACAGAAAATACCATCATTATAATGTTTTGCTGGTAGTTAAAATAGGATACCCTGTGCTATAAGTGCCAACGACCTTCCAATGTCACAGAAAACTGATCTAACCAATATTAATTAGTCCTCAAACATGTACTTATAATTAAATTTTGCGTAACCTAAAATTAATACTGTAATGCAAATAACAGGTAAGAAACTAAAATTGAAGAACTAAAATTTAATTAAAAAATAATGTTAAGTAATATTGTTAATATTAGTAAACCATGCTTGCGTGTGTAAGTATTTATGTGTTGCGTGTTTGTATATATGCAGTTGAAAGGTGTGAAAATGTGTAGGTATATGTATGTGGTGTGTATCTCCGTTAGTATGAAAGTGTGTGAAAATTTGTGTAAGTTTATCTGTTGTTATATTGTGATTCCTATTTATGCTAGTGGATGAAGAAGTTTTTCCGTGTCCTCATATGATTTTTTAAAAGCCATTCTTATCAATATTTAGAATTTTATTAATTTTAGTATACATGAAACGTCCCAGGAAGCAGTAAAATCGTTCACTGAGGGATGTTCTATGAGCGTCAGCTGATGGAAGTTTAAACCTACGTGTTATAGTTTGCGAAGGTGAAGAAGCATCGTCCGATTTATAACACTTGAATGATGCTTCAAAACTATCTAGAAAATGAAAAGTTGACGCACTGTTAGGACTTCGCAGTATTGTTTTATAACCCTTAACAAAATAATTGAGAGGAAAATAATATAGTTATCAGATTTTCCTACTTAAATTGAGTTTGTCACAAGGCTGAAAGTGCCAACAAAAGATTCGATCCCGACACAATTATATGGCTTCCTATTACAGTCCCAAAACCACCCCGGTTGCGTGTGTATGTACACAATAAGCCCATCGCTTGCGAATATTTATTCATAGGGAGCCTGTCAACAATGACTGGAAGAGATTTTTATAGCTTTGCCAACTACTAGTTAAGTGTTTCTGGTCAGCGAGC
The DNA here is from genome assembly GCA_930367265.1 of Catocala fraxini. NCBI lineage: Eukaryota > Metazoa > Arthropoda > Insecta > Lepidoptera > Erebidae > Catocala > Catocala fraxini. The sequence continues at coordinate 11,819,573 of OV884031.1, forward strand.
GCCTTAAGGATACTTATTAGATCTGTTCGGTTTTATAGATATATGCAGTAAACGTGATAAGTTGTAATGGATTTAAAAAACAAAATCGGTGAAGTGTGGCTTGGACTTGCTCGCCAAGGATTCCGTAGCTTAGAAAGTTATAAACACACACAGTCCTAAGCTAGTATACTCCCAAGGATTAGTTGGTCGTGTATTAGCCCCTCATTACGTCAGCAATGGTTTAAGTCCCATGTAATAAGGAGCGAGCCCCTTGCCGTCTACCGGCCACTCTTCTAATCTCTATGTGACTGAGACTTTCTTTGACCGAGAAGACAAGTCACTAGCATTCATAGTTGGTCAGATAATCAGTTGTGACAGACGGATGCCCAGCCAAGTCGCACCATAAGGTTTACGTTTTTACCATTTTGGTACGGAACCGTAAGTAACGATAAAATTTGAAATCTAGCTGTGGCAAATACTGTTCAAGGATAGTTCTTGCACGGTAATGCTATCTAACAGTATTGTAACTCGGCTCTGTCCTTGAAATAATTACCTATAGCCGAGCGGTACGCAAACACGCGAGAGGGCTGCCCACCTACAGTAGTTTAATTTGTAATTGTAATTTATATTATATTACTAATTTAAAAAATAAAATTAGTAATGAATGAAAAAGTGTTCAATAAAAATCATCTTCTGTTAGTAGATTTAATAAAAAACAATCTTAATTATATATTTAAGACTGAAAAATATTTGCGCCTCGACTGAGACGTACGAAAAGCTTTATTGTTAAATTTAATAGCATAAAAAGTCCGCATTCGGATAAAAACTTTAATTAAAAATACTTTTGTTTGCAATTATGTCAGGATTGTCAATCCTAAATTTGCAAATCATAAGCCGTATTCATACCGACACACGTGAGAAACAAAAATAGGTAAATGCTATTGTACCAACTACCTATGTAAAGGTTTGTTTATTACCTGTATGTTGCTACAGTTGCTGAATATGTACAGTTACTGAATGAGTACGGTACTTATATTTCCAACGCACATATAAGTACCGTACATATTCAGCAATAAATATAAGTACCGTACATATTCAGCAACCGTACATATTCAGCAATAAATATTTTTGTTCTTGCAGGCAAGTAAATTAGAACTCATATTTTTCGGTGGTTTACGTATTGACTTAATACTTTTAATTTTATCAGATTTAATGACTTTATGCCTAAAGAAGCAATTTTCAGCGGCAACCAAATTTGTTAGTAACTCTGGCATTAATAATCATTAAACGGTTCTACAACAGTAACGATCGATTTTATTATACATACTATTCCGCATACATTTTAAATGCCCGTTGTGTAAAACGTGTTTAGAACTTTGGATCCAACACGAGATATGTACACGAGTGCTCATTGAAATATCGGTCCATTGAAAGTGAAGTAACCAGACTAGGCATTCACAAAAGATTTCAAATATGTAATGTTTTTTTATTGTGCAGTCTGGTCATGATATGTATAAAGAAGTGAGATTATGATAGCTAGGCCATATGACTAATTTGCCTCTCTATAGTAGTCTCATAATATATTGTTATATGGGACACTCTTATCTCTCTTACGTATATAGTTAGCTAGTGACTTCATTTATGTGGATCACACAGCACCGTACATTCGACGGTATGCGAAACTACCAAACTATGAAAACCGAATCAAAATTGGGTCATGAGTTCGTCCGTGATGACGTAACAAACAAACACACAGACACATAGATACAAATTCTAAAGGGCATAGTTTTAGGTGCCGGCCACTCTAAAATTAAATAGTCAACCACAATTAGTTTTATAAGAGATCTAATTTTATAATACAATACATGTAAGAGATTCATTTATACAAGGCGGGTACAAGTTGCGGCACTTGCGCGGTTTGTATTATTTCCGTAGGTAAACGGCTGAACCGAACCATTCGCGCTTGTCGTCAGAATTTAGCCTAATTTTAAACATTTATTCAAGTCCAGAATGCCGATATTATTTCATTTTGCTGTACTTAAACTTATGAGTATCTGTCTTAAAATGCTGTTAGTTGCTGCAAGTTTTAGATTATTGACTATACGAGGTAAAATAATATGACCATATCTTATTGTAACACGCTGTACCTATATCAAAAACATTACATTAGGAGCTTAAATGAGATTATTTGACCTAAAGTACGTAAACGATATGAAAACGCGATTAAGTACTGACAATTAAAATTAAATCTTCGTTGTGCTCTACAACCATAATATATTTTTTTTCAATGCATTAATGTTTAATAGTGGTTGTGCATAGGTCGAAATTCAACCGTAATTAATTTACTCCTTTCACTTTTTTAAAAATTTTATGTTCTAGGGGCAAGAGACCATAAACACTAAAATATGCAAAAAGCAAAGAAAAAGGTAAAGGTATACAAAGTTCTCTCTTCGGGCATTAATATATATATCTATTTCTATGCGTGTGAGTACAAACGTGTAAATAAATAGTTAGATACTAACGCTACGAAAAGAAACATAATTAAAACGATATAGGGGACGTATTAAGAAAGAATAGTATTGTTATAGCCAGTGCCATCTATCGGCAGTGTGGGGAAGACTCGGCAGTTCCGTCTAATAATTTATTACAGCGCCATCTATTGACGTCTTACGGAATTATGTAGCTTGTCGATACGCGAAGAGTAGAGAGAACGCTGGCACATTCTCGAATCTTCGTACTGTTTACATACCGCATATGGCGTTTCTAGAAATCTCCAGAAACGCTTTAACCGCGTATAAAAAGGCTAGGCCCGCGCTCGCCGAGTCAGTTTACAATCGTAAGCGGTTAAGTATACATCGGAGCGAACGGAAGCGAAAATACCACAGAGATTGAAGCAGTTATAGTGGCAAAGAGTAGGTATAAGTAGTGTGTGTCGCGTTTTAAATTTAATTGTGTGCTATAATTAAACGTGTTTTAGGCGGTAATATTGTTTACATTCTTATCCCTCGAACCCAGCATGTAACATGTGTATACATCTACCATGTGAGATACAATAATGGTGATCCCCACTACAATTAATACAATATATACATGTAATGACGTCTGTATTTCGCCGAAGGTAGGTAACACAGAACCAAGTAGGCAATCAATTAAATAATTACATAAAAGAAAGTTTATCTTACACTCATTCCGAAGCTAAGATTCAATAAAAGGAAATCCCAAATATGTCAGGTAGAATGTTTTTCTTTCCACAACTTTTTTAACGATACTTGAACGAAACCTTATGTGTCGAAGAGAGAAAAACCGTTTTCTGTTGGCATTATGAATTAAGTAGATTTCTTATTTAACAAAATTTGTAAGAAAGCCTATTTGTATAAAGAAGTAATCTTTTATTGTAAGAATTTGGGTCATATGTCTTAGCAATCGACGACAAGTATAACTTTGTTGATCAATTTATGATTAGTTTCTGATTTGTTCACTTAGATACTTACATAATAATATGCTATTCTGTGTTACTTATTTTGAGCTCGCATACCACTTGGTGGCTCAAATTATGTTCGACACATTAATGGAAACACTTAAAAGTGGTGATCATTCGGTATGATCTTCCATGTGAAAAACGTGAATAATAACAAGGAGAAGAGCTAGTTACAAAATATATAATAAGACGAGGTGGTATGTAGATAATTGTGGTCTACTATTGTTTCGTAACTAATCTCTAACAATATGTTTTATAAATATATAATGAAGTAATTTCTTAGTGCTTACCTCGACTCGCTCTTCTTTCAAGTCGACCCGCAATGCGAGTTGCTCTCTAAGCACGACATCGGGGTAATGTGTCTTGTCGAAAGTGCTCTCGAGTTGTTCAAGCTGCTCCTCTGTGAAGATAGTACGATGGCGACGCTTGCGTTTAGGTGGTGGACCGGCAAGTCCAGCGAGCGCGGCCGCTGCGTAGCCGCCGTAGAGGCCCGCGTAGCCGCCCGCGCCCGTCACACCACTACCTACGCCACTCACGCCTGCCACAAAACAATATCAAAAGTTATTTTAATTTATAACCAAGAGAGGGCTTTGTTTTGCTTAAAGAAATTGTCACGCAATGGCTGTGATAACGTTCAGCGATTTGTCCGGTTAGCGGACTGTAACCAAAGCGCCTTTATTTATTGGTGAAAACATTCATTACACGGAACATAGGTATGTTTCGTGAACTAATATTATTAATCATACAAATATTATAAATATGAAAGTTCATAAAGATGTTTGATTGTTTGTTGCAAAATCACACGTTATTAGTAGGATAAGACATAGTCCATCAGCTAAGGGATAGACTATATTTATGATTACCACATAGTATACATTCGCCTCATTTATGTTTTTCATGGGTTTTACGAAAGTGAAACAGTTGGCAAATGCTAGTATTGAATTGGGGCTAAAAACACACATCAAAAAAAGTCTGCGTTCACAAGTTGAGTTATTTTTTCTCGTATTAAAATATGTAAATGTATGATTAATGAATGCATTATTTATTGCTTTAACATTTAAAAATACATCATTTAAATGTAAAAAACATTAAACCTTCTTTTGTTTTCTTATATAAAAACGAGGTGAATGATAAATGACCCTCATTCTTGTTTCTGCCTGAACGCTGCTTTAATCAATTTCTCTGAAATTGTTCATTTGAAAAATGCCAGGTTGACTGTCTCTGTGACTTGCTCGCAAGATGAAGTCTTGAAGAACAGTATTATTGCGTGAAAAAGGATATTCTACAACGAACCGCAGCCAGTGCCTCCGTTACTTAAACCTGCGTCGATACTACCCTGCAGAAGTACTGGAGCATGGGCAACCTGTCTGATCAACCTCGTAGTGGTCGCCCGGCTGTTCTTAGTGATGTTCAGAAGCGCGACATCAGACTTCTTGCCGCCCGTGATCCAATATTTAACGCTACAAAACTGAGATAGAGCTGCGAGCTACTACTGGACTGGATATTAGCACTCAAACTATTCGTAATTGTTTACACCACTTTAGATTACGATCAAGGAGATCCTGGCGAGCACCTTTGAATACACACAGGCACGACAGCAACGAAGATTGCAGAGGGCCAGGCAGCGTCAAAACGGTGTAAACGAAGAAGAAGATGTCTGGCGTAATTGTCTTTTTGTTGACGAAGCACGGATTAGTACGCACCCTGATAACCGACATGTCCGAGTTAGGAGACGGCCTGGGAATTCCGAAATGCAAAGAACTGCCACTGGAACCGTTCGGCAAGGTGGCAAATCGGTATCTTTTTGGGGTGGAATGATGATTGGAGCTCGAATGCCTTTGATCCCGTACCAAGGCTCTATGACAGCTATTTGTACAAGACAGCTGTTATTGGTGGCATCACCAGGCCATTTAGGATAAATTATGGTAACCATTTCGTATTGATCGAAGATAATGCTCCGGTACATTCAGCTCAACGAGTGAGCACTGCTCTCCGGGAGTACGAAATCACGCGGTAAAACTGGCCTGCCGGCTCTCCGGACTTAACCTAATCGAGCACACATGGGACGCTCTCAAGCGAGCTGTTTGGAGTCGTCAGCCAACTCCAAGAACTCTGTCAGAGATCAAGGAAGCCGCCATTCAAGAATGGGACAGGTTACCACAGGAACTATTGGATAACTTAATCTATAACATGCCCAGGAGGATTTCCGCATGTGTTCAAGCTAGGGGAAGAGTCATTTTGTATTAAATTTGTAAATAAAAGATTAACATTATTAACTTTAATCAAATCTTCGCATTTCTTTAAATTACAAATTTCACAGAGGTTTTCTATAAAAATCTATTCTTTTATTGAAAAACCTATGATAAAATAGATATTAAAATTGTGTGTTTTTAAATGTTAAAGCAATAAATAATGCAATCATTAATTATATTTTGACACGAGAAAATATATCTCAACTTTTCCAAGTGAACGCAGAGTTTTTTTTATGTGTGTATGTCTCTATCGGTTTTGAAAGTTAAACTGACAGACAGACATAAATAGTAACCTGATAAATAAAGCAAAATACTCTTAAGTTTCGATAAAAACGAAGGCATATTTTAAGACTTGAATTTACTTTTAAATTTATTACAAAACAACCTGCAGTTTAAAAATAGAACGTGTCACAGAGTATCAACATTAATACTCGTTGGAGTCAGCGGCGCGTGCAGATCAGAGCTTAGATCCCTATGCGCTCGGCGGCCGCACACTCCACAAGCGAACCGTTCAAAATATTAACGCTACGAATGAAAATTGAATATTTTTGTACACTGTAGGAAACGCTGGAGGTATTACACTGTATTATTTCTTAAAGAAATGTAAAAGCTTTTAAGGCCGGCGGCGCGCGGCGGCACGTTGCTAAGGCGCTATCGGCGGCTTTCCACACGCGCCAGCCTTGCACCGTCGAACGCTCGCGCCCGCCTTAAGCCCTATCGATTTTGAATACAATAACAACCCGTACTTTATTAAAAATATCTATAGTTACATATGTAACGGATAGCAGTATGGACAAATATGATCCGATACGTACCTACATTAAAGTATATCTATTCTTAGCTTATTTTGTAAAAGGTGGTATTTCAGTCACGGTAAAATAGATTTTGTTATTTGGAGTTTAGTTTGAGAATATATATATATTATTCGGTATATTTAAATCGTGACGTATATTAATAGGAATATGGCCTAATCCGTCTTACACCATAAAGCGACCCGCACATAGTAAGGAGATATATAGATATAGATAGATAGAGATAATTTTCACACAAAAACAATTTTATTTCAAAAGGTCTTTAATATTATTTAATTAACACGACAACGTTAGCTGCCCTACTGACCCCTAATTTAAAATTGATGAGTGATCTTATTAATGCTTACATGACATCGCGAACACTGCGAGGAGAGAGGGTTATTTAATAGTATTAACAAACAAGAGGATTTGAAGTTACGTCATTCTAACGACTTAGTGGTTTCTTATTTCATATTTTATATTGATTCACTAGAGCTAGGGGCCGACGGTACATTTCATATTGTTTTACAAAACGCTATAAAGTAAACACAATGTAATTTACATAGTAGGTATTTTACTCGACTGTTGCACATTGAATTTAAAGCAGTTGCACTGTGGACTTGAAGTATACACTGTAGCAAATGTAAATACTTATCATAAAAGTATTCTAAATAGTTACATTAAGTGTTTAGAATAGATCTTATGAGATTATCGCACAAGTAGACTTCAGTATCTTTTTTATTGAGATTATGATATTTGTAATATAAATAGTCTTGCTAATTAAAAAGTAGATGCTTTTTGCTAATATTTGTTGACTGTAGCCCGTTCACTTTAGTGTCGGTTTACGCTTAGTCGATTTCATTGAAGGTTGGTGTTTAGGCCGGGCCGGGATCCTTCTGGTTTTAGTAATGTTAGTAGTTCGTATTCACAATCTACTATCAGATATACTATCTAATATCAGATGCGCTGCAGAAGTAGCGGGCATCTCATTGCTATGTATATTCTGTATAAAATCTAGCTGGTAGGTACTTCTGTCGAGTACATTTCGACTGTAGTGCTTTTGACGAAGGCACGTTCGACAAAGTACATATACAACACATAATATTAAAGTACTAACTAAGTGAAATATTTGCCAGTAAGTTACATGTGCGATTAATCTGGGGCATACACTTGTCAACGGACTGTACTTAAGAGTGTTTAAAAAATGGACATGTTCTAAATAGCCCCTGTGATCTTCAATTAATCATAAACATATATTTATCAATTACCTATAAAAAATTAACGCGTATCTTCAATGATAAGTAGGTACAGTATTTTATTAAAAAATAAAACAACTATTCACTTACAAATATCCAGAAGCATAAAGCACGTAATCTATATATGAAGAACTAAAAAATATTGAATATTTTACAAGATTAATATGTACGTCAATAGTAGTAATCGTAGCATTGATTTATTACTAATATTTGTATCTCATTTAACAACAAAAGTGCCTAATTCGTAAAATAACCGCAGAAAGCAGACTTTCAATAAAAACTTGATTGAGTGATTCAAAATATATAATATTTAGCCTAAACATTGAAAATTACTTGCCAACTCAATAAAAGAAAATAAAAGTTTGTTTTTGTTATGGCAACGATTCATAAAACCCGGGGGATATTTTGAAATTTTAAAACGTTCGTTTGGATAAGAGGGAAAAAGATTTTAATTGAGATAAGCTGTCTTCGGCCGCTGCGGGCACCCGCGCCCTTCCTGCGACGTGGCGTCGCGGCGTGCGACGGACCGCACGTGACTCTGCTTGCAGGGAGTAGCGAGCCGTCCCGCACTTAACCACTGTAATGTACTTACTCAAGTTTCTTCACTAATAGATTATATGACAAACAAAACGATATACTCGTTATTTCTAAAGCAAGCAATTTAAAATAAAATATATTCATGCTATGTTGTGGGTGATACGTGATAACAATATATACCACGCAATATATTATCTCAGTTCAGTCGTTAGATTACTTTATCATTTTCATTTCTACCTACAACAACTTTGGCCGACAAACAAATTTTCAATTTATTATGTTTGTTTTATACATAGATAGCTCAGTGAACCCACTGTACGACCCTTAAACAACTATCTATACCCGACCTGCCTTTCTGTTTTGTGCTGGAAAGGACTAAAATTTTATTTTCCTTTTATTCGCTAGATGATAATTACAATCGGTCCAGTTGTATGTATTGAGTTTCATTTTAACCTGATCGGTTATAATACGGGTGATCCAGGTATGTGTCAAGGCTTTCCGAACTATCGATGCGCTGCATCCTGACCCATCCGCGGTAGTGGCGTCCTATCATTTTTATCATAGGTGGTAGGCTCCTGTATATTGGTATATTCCACTTATTGACTGGGATAATACGCGTTGGTACCAAACGGCTATCAAATTAGTCCAGAACCACACCCTTTATATCAGTCGCCAAGCAGATTTACGATTTGACTACTGCTACAGCTGTATAACTGTTACCCTTGTTTCACACGCTTAATTGTCTTTTCTTCAAATTTCAGAAATTAATGCTGTGTGTCCATCGGAATTACAATAGGTACCTACTTTAATAGGAATAAAGAACTATTTTTAAAATATCAAAGCTATTTAAACTTACACCTTACCTGACCTATCAGTTGCTTTTCAGCAGCCATTGGTTGTTTGTGGAGCCGCAATCAGTGGCTGCTGAAAAGCAACAAATACCTAAGATGGTGATCGTTCTAATGTCTTGAGAATAGTTATTTCACAGAACTCGAACATTACCTATATGTTGGTGTAACTATTTATCCAGCATTAGCTCGCATCTCGCAGCTTGCATCGTAAACTCTTGGTCTGCTTTGTTTTTTCTTGGTTTTGTATAAATAAATTATCGGATGCCAAGCTGGTGGCGGTACAATAAAACATTCTCTTTATTGAAATTAAGATGTCTTTTTAATGTCAATGATCTCGCGGAGCATACATGTTAGGTAACTTGAATAAGTATACTGATGCGCCTGTATGCGAGCGACACGCACACACAGAAACCAATCAATTCAAACAATATAATCAGATAGGTATACTTACTTTGGGTTGTTATTACAAGTAAACTAAAAATACTGAAATTGGTTTACGAAATATAATAAAATGAATCCGATAATCAATGTCGTACCTGCCAATTTATTTGTTGGTTAATCTTTAATGCGTGTAGTTTAGCAGAGGATTAAAAATATTTTTGTTTCTGTCTCCGCGGATGACGCAGGTATAATATAATAATATCAACTTTGTATATAAACAGTCTCACTGCTGACCACGTGTCTCTTCTCAGAGTAAGAAGATTAGGCCATAGTCCACCATGCTGGCTCAGTGCGGGTTGGCAGACTTCACATAATTTCGAGAATTAAGATTCTATCAATATGCTTTCAGGCATCCTATGTGTCATATTGATTCAATTTTAATGGCTAAAGCCTGTTAGGTGTAAGTACTGTCGTTAATTCGAAAGGTATCCTACAAGGCAGTAGTCTTTAGTCAGAAGGAAGGTAAATTATGGCAACAGTTAACAATTTGATTGTTTAACTTGCTTTTGGACACTAGACGCACATAGGCGATCTCCAATGAAGACATACTAGCTAGGCGGAGTACGAAAATGCTAACTGAGTCGTTAGTACCAGACATAAATCACACAAAGCACACATTTCTTTACCGTCACGATTTTTGTTATACAGCACCTGCTCCACTTCACTTTTGCATATATTTGGAGTTCCTTCTTAGTAAGGGATATTGGCATGCAATTACCGTATCTCAGAATAGTAGAAGCTACAGCGACTCCATCATACAAAATCAAGTTAGAGGCTAAGGCGTATTGAGAAGCGACCGAGTTTTCACCATGACAATAATTAAAATTATATCATCGACATTAGAAATTGAAATGTTATGTAAGAATATGTTACTTTATACATATTGTTTATTGACTTTTGTTTTTATTGATTTCTGTAAATGATTATTAGCTATGGTGTTTCTATTTATTGTATATATTATACATAACAAACGCACAATTAATAGTGATTTAATCACTGATGACGGTTTTTATACATGAAATACCCTTATATTATTTGCTTTTTATATTATGTATTACAGCGAAAGTTAATTCTGCGCAATTAATATACTTGTGTATTTAGCATCTGAAAGTTTATATGCGAGCTGCGAGCTATTCCATTATAGTACCAGATACCATCGATTCGTCATTTTAGTAAAGCTTAGATTTGTATAGTAAACGTGTACTAAATGTATTTAAGTAAACAGCCTAGGCACACTTGATAGTTCAATTGCTTGGCTGTCGGTCTATATGGTGACATTTTAAAACAACGTATCATACAAATGAAGCTGCCGTGTCAAATGTTAAAACTCTCTCAAATCTATCTGGTATTCTCCATGGGCTTGTTACATACGAACACGGAGGGCACTTTATGATGTTTGATTAAAGTTTACCTGCATAAGAGCAAAGTAAAATGTTAATGCAATTCCTTAAGAATAGCATTATTTTCCCTGACGAACACAGAATATACTGAGTGAACTATCGTATTTGCTGACCTACTCCATTGCTGTTGCTGTATCTATGTATTCAATTTTTATATTCTCTACATAGGAACTCTACTTAATGTAAGTCTTAGGTCACATAAAGTACCTACCTAAAGTTATGAATAGGTCGCCGATGTAACAAAATTTTAACTAGTTCCTTTAATATTTTTTTAATAAATGTAGTAATTTATTGCTTTTGTCTTAACTAATCTACAAATGGAATGAAACCAGTTTGTAGTCAATGCCAAACAAATAGCCAAGATAATCCAATTACTTGGCACCGATTTCGATTTCGTTAGACTCCGTTCGTAGCTTATCTAAGACTACAAACATCATTTTTATTTCTTACTTTTTAGAGTTTTGGAGTTGGATTTATTAAAATGGTTATTATTTTACCATTTTTGAGAAATTTACCAAAGTTAAAAGCCAGATGGATGAACCAAGGGTTCTCGTAAACTAACAGACGCAAACACCCCGTTGTAGTTACATAACTTATGTAAAGTAACGTAAACACACTACATATACGCGTTTATAATTATTAGAGATTTCTCTCGATTGGCCTGAGATTTCATCATCAGACTTGGTGGAAATGGGATTACCTCAAGGGTATATTTCTATACCTACTCTTGAGATGGTCCCATTTATTAAAAACAAATTTTATTTTGTTTAAATTGATTTATAATTGACGTGAATATCGGTGAACATACAACAAATACATATACGTATAGACAAACATAGGATTCTACTCCTTTTATGAAATCTGTTTAAAAAGTAGTGTCCGCTCCAGTTCATATTTCTTTAACACTTCTAAGCATACTGCTTACCTGGTTACTGATTATAGTAAACGTGACAGTTTACTATGATAAAAATAACAAATAGAATGCTTAGATAGCGCAATGGTTCAGGCCATCACGTCGCTAGCTCGTGTGCCGAGTATTCTGGTTTCGTATACGGAGCATACATAGCTGATCCACAAATAGTTGATGTGGGATTTGGTGTTCTTTATGTTTAAAGATTGCATGTTCGTTAAAACGCATGGACTTCAGAAAAATAATAAACAGGTGGGGCGAAGGTGGCTATAAAATACCCCAAAGAGAAGTTAAAGTTCATCGTAACATATCTTTGGTTTCATTCTTTTGAACGTTCAAATGGCACTTTTACGTCATAACCTCTTCGCTTGATTAGGGTATATACGTATAATAGATTAATTCATTATGTATTATTTTTGCAACCATACCGTTCTTTCAATGTTGCCATACACAGAAAACATCTTACAAATCATACAGAAATACATGATTTTTTTAATTATTTATCCGATATGGATATCTGCAACATCACGTCTATCATTTGCGCGTTTGTGATTCTACAAGATAGAAGCCGCTGCACGGATTTGAGTGCTAGTAACAATGACCGTTAGCCAACTGCTGACAACACAGCTCGTCTATATGGAGCGCAGAATACCCACCGCAGTACACAACTCAAAGTTACTACGGCGCGATCTGCGGTAGGCTGTAAAAACTACTCGGTCGGGCTGTATTCTATGTAACTGTAATCAAACTCTCTAAAATAACAGTTTTAATTGAGTATATAATGTGGACGTAGCTGATGTGATCATTGTGATCAAACAAGGTCCAATCACGAAGACCAAATAGAACCTGTACATAGTGGCGGTATCTTCATATAAACCATTAGCTTCACTGAAATGCCCGAACCAGAATAAATTACAGTTTGCTATATTCAACCTAAGACTAGCATATCGCCAGTGTACTTTAGTGAGCTTATTCATGACATGCAAGAGCAATTGAAGAATAAAAAGGGGACCTGCCAAATTTTTCTTCATTTACTGTTATTGATTACATGGCACTTGCCCTTGTTTTGAACTCCCATTTGGGTTTACGGGCTGTATCTACAATGTTATTTGTGTGTGTGTAACTGAGTATTTGTGAGGATTCAATTCGCAGCACGATTTCGTTTTATTTTTCAAATACAACAGGTCATGCGATTTAGTAAAATATTTTTCAATCGCATCATTCGATTCCTAAATCTAATAATTACTGTTTATATAACATACATTTGTACCACGAATGGACGTTTAAGCAAAAAATAAACTATTAGGTGTCATCACCCCACTTTGCCCTACTCGTTATTGAATCCTTATGAACTAGACAAGGCGCCCGCCCTTTTGTAAGTGTTCTCCTGATTGTAGTACACGAAGTTTATGATGCAGCCCGAGGCGCAGTAGTCGCTTTCGCTTAGTAATTAAGAGCCGCGCACAGTTACAGTTTGATCTAAGAAACCAATTACGAAAACACGTGTAGTAACTTCATAGTAATGAATTTACGCTGCAGTTTTGTAAAACTCATAATTGTGCAGGTTTTCAAAACATGCTTTATATTGGCCCTGATCAAATTAAAGAAATATAATCTTGAAATAGCGGAGATTTATGGTTTTCCTTATATAAAACTAATTGGCTTTAATGTTAAATCGTAAAAAATCTTTAGCACAAAACTGACTGAATAACTTTGTATCGCATTAAGGGACTAATGAAGCATTAAAATAATATACATTGAAAATACACTAGCTAAGAACAACTATCTATGCACCGCACTTGATTATTTTGCCCGTACGGGTATTCAACCCTTGGCGGATATACACTGGTTATACTGTAAAACACGATACCATGCACTTACAAAATTATTAACACTAGAGCTTTGCTCCGGGGTTTAAATTCGGTCGTAGTAATACTGTTCAGCTTTCTGCACTACTCAAAAAGTGTGTATGATTTTGTTTATAGAGTTGATATTAAACACCAGAAGCACGCTCCAGGATCATTTTGTTTTAGTTATTTCATACTGTATTTATCTAGATCATTTAGTGGCTGTGTTACCAGCATAAGGGATGAAAAGTACTTGTACTCCTTCAGGAGCTATAGCAATTCTATTTATTTTCGATAAATAACACAAGGCTATCTGAGTGCCATCTTCTTTACGGTGGAAATACTGTATGAGTCATATATATTTTATTATTGCCACGTTATATTTCATATCGAAATATGCTGCAATACCTACGAATTAAGTAAATTATTTATCAAAGCACAGCAACTAATACTGCGCTAGCATGCCAATCCAACGAGAGTTGGTTCCGTATACTCAGTGTATCAATGAGATTAATCAAAACTACATCACACCAACACTTCACTAGTATAATTTAGGTTCTAGGTTGGCAAGAAGCCAACTGGGCACCGTCCACCCTAGTTAGTACTAGAGTACCCCCACGGCAATAAAACTTAAGTGCTTTACTAATTATCTACTGATTTATTACAAGTAACATCTATTGTATGTGATCGCCTCGCTACTGCCATTTTGCCGAGTGATGATTGAATTTATTCATTCATGTCAAAAAAAATTTGTAGTAAAGTGTCAAATAAACAACGCGATAAAATCCGTATATAGCAGTTTAATTTCAATGAATTTATTCTGTTAACTAATCATATATTAAGTTAAACCCTTTACCTGCTTTGAGTAATTACTCTATAGTTAAATATTTTATTATCTTTGTAGCAGCCTTAGTTTTACAAACCACTATAGATATAATTATAAGACATTAACACTATTTTAAAGTAAGATTGTTATATACATAAACACTTTCAGTGTTATATAGTTATATTTGCGAACAACCATCGAAATCTTGTATGGTGCAATGTAGAGACTGCTACGTTCAAATTCATATATTTTATAGGAACATGTATGTAGGTATATTCATCATTGTAATATCGTAAAAACATGGTAACCTTTTTGTTTTCTTTAATTCTTCTTTAAACGGAAGGCATTAAGTAAATACACTTCTCATCAGAAAAATCGAAATACCTTGCAAGTTTGTTTTGTAAGGATTATCAGAAAAATGTGTATATTTAGGAATATAATATGTCAAATGTCGTTTAATAGTGAATAATATGAGGTTTTCAAATCCTAATGTTAATGTTCTAAATTCAAATTAAATTTTCATAGGTTTCGTATTTTGTTTAACAAGTCATTTTAACCCAGTATGGAGTATGAAGGAAATTGATAAAACAACACGCGTAAATGAAAAAAAAGCTAAGAAACGTTTATTTAATAACTTGTTACTGCTTCCATACGGTTCTTCATCGATCGGACGAGAGTCACGATCAAATGTTGCGGCATTCCATTCCATTCCTCTTGGATTGCATTTTGCAGCTGGCTAAGTGTTTCTGGGGCAGGATCTCTTGCACGAATTCGTCTCTTTAATTCATCCCATAGATTTTCAATCGGATTCATGTCCGGGCTTCTTGCTGGCCATTTCATAATGGAGATACCGACTTCGGTAACATAATCTCGTACGACGCTCGCGGTGTGAGCCCTAGCATTGTCGTGCATGAATATGAAACCGTTGCCAATATAATGTGCATAGGGCATCACGTGAGGCTCAAGACACTGTTCGATGTACCGATGACTGTTTAGTGCAGGCAGACGTCGCCCAGACACAAAGGCAAGCTCTGTCTTACAGTCGGCGCTGATTCCTCCCCAAACCGTCCACGAACCGCCACCATAGCTGACCTTTTTTTCAATGCAGCATTGTGCAAGGCGTTCTCCACCTCTTCTGTAGACCTTGTTCCTTCCGTCGTTACCATACAGCATAATTTTACACTCATCAGAAAAGAGGACTTTGTACCTACCACTGGAGGTATGACCGTATGACCAATTTAGGTGCTCACGTGCAAAGTTAAGGCGCGCTCTTCGATGGTCTTCAGTTAATTTCGGGCCATTTGCTGGCTTGTGAGGTACCAGTACCCGTCCATTCAACCTTCTTCTAATTGTAGAGTCACTTACAGCCACCCTACGTACAACATGAAACTGCTGCTGCAGTTGAAAAGCATTAAGGCGTCGATTTCGTAAAGAAGTTGTTACAATCAATCGATCATCTCGCTCAGAAGTGACCCGATTCCTGCCAGATCCTGAACGGCACGTGAACAAACCAGTCTCCCGATTGCGTTTGTAGACTCTATGAACAGACGACATGCTTAGATGCAATATTTCAGCCACAACACGCTGACTAAGTCCAGAATCCAGCAATGCCACCACTTGAGCGGCTTCTGCGGGCGAAGTATCCATATTTTTTTGAAAAAAGTTTTCAGGCGTTCCAAAGTCACAGTATACAGAACAAAAAGTTTTAAGATAAGCGCTAATTTTTAGTTTCAAAGGTACTCTAAACAAACATCAAAACAGTGCATTATTTCATTTATAGGATAAACAAATAAAATTCTAATTTCGAATTTAGAATTTTCGCTTGTCACTATAATGGCCAAACTGCCAGCTATACAATCATGTGATTTTTTCATGTAATGAAAGCTCTTTTGTGTTAAATTAGGACAGAAACCATAAAAACGGAAGTGTTTCGATTTTTCTGATGAGAAGTGTATTTGCTGCAAAATCCATGAAGGCATTAGACGAGTATAGGTCGCGAACTTGTAATCGTTATATCTTATGTTTAAAATTGTTCTCAAATAAGTGACATGTAAATGTTTTTTATTGAGAATAAATATCTGTAAACCTAAACCTTCTGTGTCTGTAAATATAACATTATAAGGTAATGTGGGAAGGAACTGTCTCCTGAGATACAGGTTAAAACTTAGTTCAGCGGACAGTGCTTCCATGTTAACATTTTAAAATGTTATTGATGGTCACAATACAGATTATTATAATTATTATTATTATTGTTTGTATGTTAACTTTATACTTCCTACACCAAACTAATAATAATCTTTAATATAATTAACTACTTGAATGTTTTGAATACGCAATTAACGGTCTATATATCTTTTCGTTAATTATCCATTGTGATGCAAACTTTAGCAGAACATTGATATTAAAGTATTATTTTATCGTGATACAGAATTATATCATAGACACGTGTATTCATTAATCATCATCTACACCAAAATATATCTAAGATCGCTTAATATTGTGCCTGAAATATAAATGTTGTTCTGATAAAATATCTTTCTCTCTACGTCGTAGAAAAAACGTAGCACGTAGTTCATAGAGTCTAAACAATGAGACCTTATCATTGTACCTATACCAAATTAAACATAAAATTTGAGATGATAAACATTTCGCCAGCTATGACTTAAGTCCTCTACAATACAATCTATCAAGCATATTTGCAAAGCCGTGCTTCTTCTGAGATTTTCTTTACGCAAAACCCCAATGCTACTATGCTGGACGCAGAAATTGAACCAGGAGCCTCACAATTGGCCGAAATATTAAGCGGAAACGGACTCGTGGTAAGCCACGAAACAAACGAGAGTAAATTTTTGAGATTATATGACTGAAATATGACCTTTTAGTAATGTAATATGGATTATGTAACTAGATATAATGAATGTGATTACCTAATCTGTTGGCAAACGTACCAAAGAGGTCATGCGCTCTATGGAACGGCGAGTGCGCCAGGTGCTGCAGCTGCAGCTGCGGCAGCGGTGGGTGAGGGCGCGGCGCCAGGATGCTGTCGATGGTGAAGAGCGGCGCGGGCGGGCGCTCCGGCAGCGCGCCGCCCAACAGCAGCGCCGTGCTCAGCAGCGCGGGCGCGTCGCGCGCCCAGCCGCCGCCCGCGCCGCCCATGCCGCCCTCGCCGCCGCACGCGCCCGGCGGCGCCGCCACGCTGGCCGACCGCAGCGCCAGCCTCACCGCGACGCACCTCCGCCGCACACCGACTGACGACCGCACCACATTATACTCGCAGACCAACGTCTCTTCTTCTTATCATACCGGACACAATCACTGCCTAATATTTACACGCACTCTATACTAAATTAAACTTAGTCCGACTATTACTTAGGTCTCTCGGCAGATTATCAGCGAACGGAGCTCATACATCGAAATGAGTAAAGCGGCGATTTTTGTTAAGTAAGGATGGGATAATGCGATGCGTGATGCGATTGCTCGTAAATCGTTTGAGTGAGTAGTAGCGTGGAGCGGCGGCGGCCGGGAGCGGGCGCGGCGCGTGAGGGGTGCAGGGCGTGCGCGGGGCGTGGCTCGCCACGCTCCGCCCCTCGCACAGCTTAATGGATGTGACAATACGACGCTCCCAAACAGCTCATATAATAGTAATCTCTGTATCCCTCCCTATTACTTGTAATCTGTTATAATGAAATGTGTAGGCATGCCTTTTGAACGTATAGCGCTTCCTCTCGCTCTACTTGCTCTTTACTAGTTTTACAACAGAGGGCTCGTTGTATTTAGTCAATTACGTAGTAAATATTACAAAACTGATAGATCTTATCTTATCTTGTTACGGGGGCCAGTCAGTGTAGACCGGCGACACTTCGACCCAGTGGGATCTTTTGTGTCGTAAACTGATAGATAATAAAATACTTTTGATTACCTGTTCGCTAAAGTTACATGCGAAATAGATATCTTGACAGTAGGTACATCTGAAGTATGTAGGAGAGACTAATTGTTATCCTTATAACCTACTAGCGGTCCGCCCCGACCACTACTGGGTTGAATATAACATATAGCTTATGTATGTCTTGACTAATTCACCTTCCAAATAATTATAATCTGGAATAATTCTCCTTTTTAAATAGTAGAATTAATTTTCAAATAGTTGCAATGGTGCGGGCAAATACCTTCCACCCACACGCAAACCCACAAAATGCGCACTCTCTCTCTTTGTATCATATAGACTACAAATTGAAATGTTGATACTAATTACAGTTCATCAATTAATAGCCAAAAATATGAATAGTTATTTAAGCTAAAAACTCTAAGAGATGTTATATCGACTAGCGAAGATATGGAATACTGTAACTGCTATGTGTAATTATCATGCAAAAATTATTAATTCATAGTGTAAATTAAACGCAACAAACTTAAGCACTTGCTCTTCATCTTCATATCATTATTATGCCGAGGAATATGAAACTAATTATTTTAGCGTCAGCTTTCTAGTCTGTGTAGATAGGTACATCTATCGGTTTTATGTTGGAACGACTATCATCAAACCTTAATCTCCATCTAAAAACATAATGATTTATTAAAATACATACATCTAATATTTTAAGCTAGTGTACATCTAATATCTAATATCTAATAGACGTGGACACATTCAGATAAAATTGTATAAATTGGAAATAAAAGCAAGTTAGCGTACCTAGCGGAGCCTACTTTACACACTCACAGCACAGTGAGCGACAGACTGACAAGTAAGAATTAATCTGTCTCTGTGTTTGTAGCTACATTTTAGAAGATTAACCTCTTTTTGTCGAATCTATATAAAATAAATAAGCACAGAATTAACGTAGATAGAGATGTACCTTGTTCACATGATCACAACACAGCCTTTTTGTGACAATTGTGGAGACGCGTGGGATTAACGAACTCTTACCTTACGTATAACAGCGAACAAATTGAATGACTTGTTTTGTCAAAAGTTGCGCCCGCGGCGTTTCACGACGTGTTCGCCTTTTTGCAGCTTATGAGAATCGTATAACAATAACTATAATGCCAGCACACTAACACAGCCCGTGTATCGACGGATAAAGGGTGAAAACCATTCTGCCATTAATAAAATGTATGTTAAAGGATATTGTAAAAAGCATTGGATTAAATGAAAATGTGGAAATTGTGTATTAAACAAATGCAATTTTGAAATATTTTGTAGATTTGTTTTAGGCAGGTATACAAGTTTACGTAAGCATGGACATGTAACGTGACACCTACATAACAGGCAGGTATTACCTACTAAATACCGCAACAGGATTCAGTACAAATAGGGTCTAAGGTATTTGTAATATGTTTACATTGCTTTCAGTAATATCGAAAAAACAACGCATTTAAAAAAACTTTCTAACAAATATTCAGATCAGTTTGTTTGAGTAAGATTGTGTCCATGTTACCCAAACTAATGGACTTGAACCTTTGTTTCTGGTGAGGGCATGTCTTGTGTTAAAGAGTGGGCTACTATCGAAGTGGGTTGGTGCACATGCATTATTGATGCGCTCGTAGCTCATGATGTACTAATGTGGTGTCGAGCGAGTGTCCACTGCGCGGTAGCGGGGAGCGCGCGGCGACTCTACAAATATTGACAAAGGTGGGAGCAGCGAAACCCGAGCGGACTTCTGTTTGCCTGTAATTGATGTAATTAGTCGTGTCGGCCAGCTGCCGCCGATAAAACCTCCGATCCAATGTTTGAACAGTTAATATGATACTTTCACGGGCCGGAAACATCTTTACGGTGTTCTATTCCGACAAATATTGGTCACTCGACGATGCGTGACAGTAAGTCAAGATTACCTGTAAAATCAGGATTTTTTCGATCACATATACATAAACATTTTAAAATCGTTTACAAACGTTAAAGTAAACGAAAGCTTACTGGTTTAGGGTCTTACGACAACACACAATCATAATTTTCGAAGAAAGGCTATAGAATATCCTAATCGGTTTTTTTATTTGGTATAAAGCAGTCAAAGTTGGAGTAAAATAGGCATTTATTTTAAATGATTTGGCGAATTTTGTTTTAAGTGAAATATGTATGTCTAAGGTCAAAACGATGCATATACTTTCGTAGTTGAATGTGAGCCCCTACTACATGAAACACAAATAAATGACCTGCTTGTCATCCGTAGATGCTGCCTTACTTGCTTCAATGTGCTATGTTTCGATAATGTTTCTCCTCAATCTAGCAAGTGGCCGTACTGTGCTAGTATTGTTTATAATTCAACAACCAGCTAAAGGTACCTGCCAAGTTGATGAGTGACCACGGCATAACAAAACAATGCTGCGAATGTCCAAAGAGTGTGCAATCTTATTTCTATTTTAACCACTTAGGATTCAAGAACCTTCGTATGTATTATGGGGCTAGATAAAAGCAGACGTACTGTCCTATAAAAGTTTTCACCTCGAGCTTAAATGTCACATCCACGATAACATAATAAAGACTTTACAGGCATGCAAAGTCCTGGCGGTAAGCGGAATAAATGTTTCGAACTTGTTCAAATCCGTATTATTGTTAGTTGCGACTTACTAAGCATACAATCCACCCTGATGTTTGGTGGTATTTAATCTATGGACGTTTGCAATATTAGGAGCATTATTTCGTCGGTTCCAATTATTTAGTGACGATATTATTGAATTTCTTAATCTTACAGAAAACTAGCCTAAAATCAGTAACACAGCAAGTGCGGTGCCTAACAGCGACAACGCATGTGTGACATCCCCATGTCCTCAAAGTAGCACATATTATAATTTTTATCCAGGTACCTTTGTTTACTTGGGATGCGCGCAGGTAAAATCAATGGCAAGAGATCGTATTTTTATAAATATGTAACCATTATTATATTAAAAAATATCTTGCGTATTACTTATATATATTTGAAATTAAATTATGTTAATAATAATATTATAGATATTCAATTGACAAAATTGCAACTCCCCTAGTAGTATTAAGTATCACAATATCGATTACAGCATAGCATAAATGTCGCACACATTGTGCAGGATGTGGGGCACGCATTGTAGGTGCATGTAAATAGGCAAGACATACATGTCGTGCTGGTATTAAGTACAAACATCGACGATTTGCTCCGCTGCGACAGTAAGCAGCTGCCAATCCCTTTGATACGAGCCAATGGAAAATTAACTCTACATAATACTGCGATTATCCGCGTATGACTTAATACAGGACACATACAAAGGGCATAAGCATTAAAATAGCTAACAATGGCCGGGATAATCCGGAGCTAACCTCGTGATTGCCAACAATATGTTGTTTAAACCACGTTCGCCATGCCCCTAAACATTTATACTTATTGATATACGCATGCACATGTCCGTGTGTATAACTACGTTACCAGCTAACTATTAAATATGACCAGATATATATTCTTGTCTAGGCAATTTTTGTTTTAATTATGAAAGCTATAAAGCGATGGCAAAGCAAAGCGTGAAATATTCTTTGTATAAAGCGCTTACATTTTTATATGTCTTTCTGAGACTGCCATTTAACTATTATAATTAAAATATGATACAAAAAGTTTTTAACCATATGTACATACATACCTTCTTATAAATATAATTTAATAAAGAATTACACAAGGTAGGTGAAATGAAGAGTATGTTGTTAGGGCTCGAAATACTTCAAACATGTAATTGTTGCAGATAATCTTAAGTAATGAATTTCAATTTGAATGAAACTCTTGTAGTACCAGTAAGAGAAGCAAAAACAGGTATCAACTTACAATACCGAGATAATTTTCTCTAGATCTCTTCTTGCCTTATTTGTCTTTTTTTATTTATGAGTAGTTAGTGCTAATATCATATAAGTTTGTGTAACTTATACCTACATAAAAATGTTATGTTAGAAGTCAACACTTACGAACAAAAACTGTGTGGACTGGTTTTTGTAGGTAGTAAGCGACACCAGTATTCATTGTGAATTCTTTATTATAGTTTAAACCACGTTGGACTTGTAGCATAAGTGAAAGAAAACCTGCCAATCATTTGGTCATTGATTCAGTTTAAGGGATGATCAAAGATTAATTACTTTATTATATAGTTTATTCAGAAAGTATTTAGTAGCTGAACAGAGTTCTATACTCGAACGGCAATATGCTCGCTTTTAATAACCTGTTACGAGCTGAGCTGAAATATTTTGTTTAATAATTAACAGAAAGCCCGTAAACACCGTCAGTAAATCCGTTAGCGTGTATATAACATTTAATCCTCAAAATATAATGTTACTGTAATAAGTAATGGTGTTAGTAAAGCCTGCAGGTAACAAGATAGAATGATGTAGGGCTAGGCTTCTTAGCGTCTAATGCCCTTAAGTACGGCGCCCTGGATGCACTAAGAGCATTAGTGGGTTGTGTTATTGTGCAAGTGGGGCTCCTCCGACGGTCTAGAATTTCTTAATACCCTACACATACTTACTCCTACAACTATACACGTTGTGTATACACAATGTCTTGTTAGCTCCCGTGCGTCGTTATGAAAATCTGTTCACGAGTTAAATCTGGTAAGCATTTTAATAATAACGACAGGTACGGTGCATCAGATAATTTTGTATTTAAAAAGCTATTGTATTTCATGTTCGAAAATGTAACCTTAGCTTGGTTAATAAATAGGCTAATCAAAATAAATCAATTGGCTGAAAAAAAAATACTCTTAATTTTCGATGATTATTAAAAGATGTCGTCGAACCATGCCCGTGCAATAAAAATCAATCAAAAGCATAATTTATAATTTAGTACAGATTATTATCACGTTATTTATTTTGTTTGTCTATTAACTTAAATGTATAGTTATGGACTAATTTTAACTTTTTCCAATTACCTAATTTTTTATTTCTATTGACAACGTATATATTCTTTGCTTTCAAAAAAATATGATAGTTGCTCTAAATTGTAAGGCCTGTCGCAGAGAACTCAAACACACTATTAACAGACTCATATAGGCTCAGAAGAATCATTTGTGAAACACTTAATTTTGTGTGAGATTCAAACATTATGACAGTGATGTTTATAAAGATGTGTTAAGTCTGTCAAAATCAGCATGATGTATTTTGGTTCGGTTGGTCTCATGCTGAGAGGATTGTAGCAATATTTATAACTAGGGTTTATATTAGGTATATATTATAACTTTCAAGCATATCATTAAAACTAATTCATATACAAAATAAAATAATTGTACTTATAAGTAAAAAATAATAAGCCACGTTCTAATAACAAACTAAAAGGAATGAAATAATTTTGAAAAATTACGCGATTAATATGGTTACATAAACATTTTCGCATCGATGCCATGCTTTAGAAATTAGGTGATACTTTTAGACCGACATACTTACTTACAGTCCGTTTTAAAAGCTTGTGTACCTACCGTGTGTGTTTGGTTAGGTTAGGTTAGTTACAAACTCGATTTTAATATCTAATTGAATCGGACAGACAAACAAATAGACAGGCAAAGAAGTTTTAAAATAAATATTATGAATGGATAGGCAATTAATTATGACGTGATTTTCGAAAATTACTTTATGAATGAGCTAAGCGCTCGTTCTCTTATAATTAAATCACATTTCTGTTACACATGTATATAATGAAATTGACATTCGAGTTTCCAATACAAACATAATTGATTAAATTAACTTATTTTCAATTACGTACCGATTGAATTTAGTAACATTGCGGCAAAAAGCAACGTTGCAGCTGATAGAGTTAATTTTAAATTCAATAGCTACTGGTGGTTTACATAGATGTCGTAAGTTTTAATAAGTTAACAGAATAATGCCTGTGACTGTCACGTTGGTTGAGAGGCACCAGCGTGGGCAACAAGAACAACAGACGGCTTTTTGAACAGTCGTGACGTTCCTCTCCTTTTCGATGCAAAGTGATGTAGGGCAAAATGGAGGATGGAAGGGGACAAGTATGACAGACGATATGAAATCAGAATTAGCTGTGAAACTAGACTGACCGTTACATCATATCAGAAGCCTGCAGGAAACTACAAATCCGTTCCATCCTAAAATATTGATTCCATGTCTGGGTATTAGTTGTGTCCACTAGTGTAATCTATGTAAAGTCTTTGCGACTCACGGACAATAACGTCGACTATGGTATGTCCTCAACATGTTCTCAATGTTACACCTACAGCAATGATATTAATTAGATCACACATAAAAGGCGGCAAGCCTTCTGTTGTTTATCAGGCATATTTCAATTTTCTCACATTCTATCCATAATTTCATAACCAAAATACTCATAACACTTTGCCCGACTCCGTAATCAAACCTGAAACCTCACGATTCCATACATGCAGAAACCCAAACTTACACCGCGGGATCAAAAAGGAGAATCACAGCAATTCATAAATATTTAAGACGCTACTAATTACGTGTCCTGTATAAGTGCCCCGAAGATGCGCAAGATTGACGAATCAAACAAATAATAAATGGTAAAAGAATGAGTGCTATGAGCCCTTCAACTACATAATATTCGGGTAATAGTTGCACATTTAAGCGAAAGTACATCAGAAGGCCATGTTAGCCTTGAAATCTCAGTGCTCTTTTGAAAGCGAACCTTTAGAAAAGTGTCCGGCAGACCGTGACGATCATGAACTTACCGGCTAGACCAGTAATAACTGACTTGTGCAACAGAAGCACATAACAAATACCTATTATTATAACAAATTGATTTTTATTGTATTAATCGTTGATATATAAACTAAAAGACAAGGCGTTGCAAAATACCGAAGTAATGTCAGAGAAATGTGGAAAGTTCCACCACTACCATCTGACTATGTGAAAGTAAATGACGGCAGGCATGAAACTGCAGTGACCCATACGGATAGCACTTGATCCCTAAGGCGAAGTGGAGATTTATAGATCCATCTCCCAGTGTGCTTCGAGCTAGACTAGGCCATATATGCTGGTTTGTTCAAACTGTCCATATACCTGCCTCCTTCACGATCTGACCAACGCCAATGTAGCTACAGATAATGCGGCCATCTGTTGATCCCAAATACAAACCAAAGGTAACGTCGATCCAAAAATAAAATATCACTGACACACCTCGACTTATTTGATCAGCGGCATGTCTTATATATCTTCTAAAAGCGCATCTGAAGGAAACGTTCATAAACTAAGAAAATTAAGGAAAATATATAGCAAAGATCGAATGTGTTAAGGTGCATCGAGAGCTATGAAAAATTTGACTTAGATACGTATACTGATTATGTTCAACGAAAATGATTTTATCTATTTAAATTTGACAGGTTTACCTTATGAGTATGATGCGATATACATAAATAATAGTCTCTGCCGACCGCCTTGGCAAACAGGTATGAGTCTATTTTACAACATCACACACATTATAAAACAAGTCCCCTGCCGCGTCCGTTTGTCTGTCTGTCTGTTCTGGATAAACTCAAAAACTACTCAACGGATTTTGATGCGATTTTCACCAATAGACAGAGTGATTCATGAGGAAGGTTTAAGTGTATAAGTAATTCGTTAAAGTTTTGTGTAAAGTGGTTGTAAAATGATGATAATTTTTTTTTTTTTTATTTTTTTTTTTTTTACCACGTACACACAACACCATCTAGCCCAAACTAAGCAGAGCTTGTACTATGGGTACTAGACAATGGATAAACATACATACATACCTTTTTTTTGTAAATACATACATATTATACAAAGAAACACCCAGACCAAGACAAACATCCATGTTCGTGCACACAAATGTTTGACTTGTGCGGGAATCGAACCCGCGACCTCAGGCGTGGTAGTCGGTTACACTAACCACTACGCCATCGAGGTTTTTTTGTTTTTGTTTTTTTGTTGAAGATATCGGCAAAATCAAGCCGGCTGGGAGCTTTTATCGAAAATGCTGACTTATTCCTTTGAGATATAACAAAACAATGATTGAGGGAATTGTTCCTCTTTTAAAGATCTTTTAAAAATGTTTATTCTGACAAAAACTGAACTAGTATAATTTATATTATGTTTCTGTAGCTAATTAGGGAAAACGGTACCAATCATTAATCTTGTCGTTAGGTATGTCACAGACATTTTACTCTATAACGTTTGGTACAATGGACAGTAGGTGTTTTCTAGGAACGACTACATAATGTTGGAAATTAACAAAAAATATACAGCTAAATCTTAAAGCATGATATGGCAATTTCGAAATTACTTTACTTTTGGTGTAACTTTTTGACAATTAAGTATTTGTTTCTGATTATCTGAGGTAAATAAGAAGAAGATCTTAAAACACTTTTAACGATAATTAATTTGGATAAGATACTTATATTGTTTAGCTTTTAGGATATATTAATATATTAAAAAACGTTCACGGTTAAGTTTAGCTTGCCGCAAAAACAAAAGCCTTTGTTTTTGATTCAGATCTGTTAACGTTGCGGCGAGTCGGATACAAAATTAATATGTAAGTTTGAGACGATAATCTGGGCAGCTCTTTCTGGCAAGATAAATATTTAATCCTTACTTACTATATTAAATTTAAGAACATCTGTGGCATATTATTATGAGGTTCCCATATATTTTTGTATAATACGCGAAATGTTTACAAAAGACCGTGATGAACTCATAAGCGTGTATAATCAAACTGAATACTCAAACAGATATGCATTATAGTGAAAAGATTCCGGACATGGAGTACAAGGGCGGGGATTAGTGTGGCTAGTCGTTCGGAAGAATTGTTTAACGCTATCCAAATAGCGGCGTTCGGAACACGAAAAGACCCACTAAGCAGATAATTTTCGATAGAGTCGGCCTTGTGGGCCTTCAATCAACTGTGTGGTACATTGAATGAAGATTTCTACGCGATGAGGTTAACAATACTGCCATTGATGTCGACATCTATTCATATTGCTTTTACGGTATCTAAATCAATAAATACTTGAGATTTGTATGATGTCAAAATTTACTCAGATGTCCTAACTAATTCAGCAAATTATATCATATAACTTGTACTTACATAATGTAATTTGCCGAAAACCAATGATTTCGGGAACTAAAGCCTAGGCAAGATGTTATAATCTTTCAGTTCGAGCAACAGGGAGCAGCTGATAATTATACACTCCTTCAGCAAAATTATTTTCTAGCTCCTTCTATATACTTCAGAGTAAATTCGTTGCGGGTTCGAAGTATGGCAGACCGCATCATACCACCTTGTATTGTGTTCCTGTATTAAAAATGATTGACAGGCTCCTGATAGAAATCCTACGATGCTGAGGTACTCGAGCGCATCTAGTCATCCAGTGCCTCCATTGCTTCTTGGGCACTAGTAATATTCCCTTGCATTGCCATTCCTTTTTTAACAGCTGGCTTGAATTATATGTTACCCTCATGATGCAAGCATCCATAGTCTACGGTCACCGCTCCATATTAGACGGGCTGTAACTTTGTTTGATTACAGGGTGATAATATACGAACTGCTAATCTGCATAATAATATACCTACTATAGCAAACTATTTATTAATTTGCGTTAAATATATTTTTATATATTTATATTTGTATATAATAAATTATGAAATAAATGCTCAGAAAAAAGACCTAATATAAAACAGTGATCTATCAACTTTCATCACATGGAACGCGACGCGTGAATTGTCGTGGTTTGTGAGATCCAGCCGTGTCAAACATACAAAGCAATTGTGCTCGTTCGAAGCGATCCCAACAAAATTCGCTTAAAACAATGCACGCTTTCTGTGAAAGATTGAACTTTTGTTACAAGCGAATTGTTAATAAATAAACGAATTTTAGCCAGAAATTTCCTGCCGAGAGCAGCGCGTGGCGATACACGTTCCTTATAAAAATAAATAATTTGTTTTTAGGTTTCATTTATTTTGAAGCGAAAAGACGTTATCTAGTAGAAGGTCTGTTAAGCATTCTCACAATTTTAAGAAATGACCGTAGGCGAGACCGGTATAATTTGATAAATAACAATCGACTTAGTTAAGTGAAAATAAGACTTTAAATTCAACTAAGATAACCGAATGTTCAAGAAATTACTTAGATATTAATATTGATACTCGGTTCACATAACAAATCTATCGTATGTCTTTTCTTTCTTATTCTTTTTATAAAAATATAACTTTTACACTAGGCTTAATTTTTGTGTCGCGGAGGACAACAAACATAAAGCACACCCAGGCTCGGAACAAATATTTGTTGATCACACAATTTTTTGTGGCGTTTTGGATTCGAATCCACAACACTCGGCACAGTAGCAGTGGCGAGGCGACCACTTCAACCACAGCGACATTCGTGCATCCAAAAACGTCTAAAGGCTATATCTGGTAAACCGTAATTAAAATTGCGTCCCTAACAGAAACGCTGAATAATAAATATTTTAAGTGTATTATTTGCACCCATTGTTTATTTTCTATACTTACCTGTTTAACGTAATATTGTCTTATGTTTAAGAAAATGTTATTCATTGAAATTTAACTACTATATACGGATTTTATCGCGTTGTTTATTTAACACTTAATTACATAATTTAGAAAACTACACTTCTTCTTCTTTTCGTGTGGTTAGTGACCAACCTGTTGTCAAGAGTTGCTCAAGCCGCCCGTAGGCCTCTGACATGGCTTAACGACTGCTGTCAATTTGGCAACAACCGGGACCGACTTTTTACGTGCCCTCCGAAGCACGGAGACGCTCAGATGAAATACTACTAAGCGGTCACACATCTATAGACTGAACGCACCCAACTTTGCTTAACCTCGCTAATCGTTTACCGATCAGTGAGTGCAATTGGCTATGAGCGCCTCAAAAAAACTATACTACTACCGCTATTAAACTTTACTAACTTAAAATTTTAAACAAGCTAATTAAATTATTAAAACTATTTATATTTAAGTTTACACTTTCCCCGGCGATTCGGTTGCTTTCAGTAGCCATGGTTTAAGTTTTTAGAGTTCGAAAAACTCTTATACAACAGCTTTGTCCGTCCGTCCGTCTGTTATACAACTTTCAACTCAAGAACCGTAAGAGCTAGAGACTCGCGGTCAACGCCATTCGACTCAGCATAGTCGATATACCCCCGAAATGACTTCTGATCTCAAGGTCACATGATACCATTTTTCCGAACTCTAAGATTTACGGCAATTCATGGCCGTTTTTCACTCGTTTTCTTTGTTTAAATGTTTGTTAATTCCACCGTGATGCAGGTATAATTTCTAATGAGAGAATTTAATAGCCTTTAGTTCTACGATCCATACTATATACCTCAGGACGAAAAATATGCAAAAGATAGGGTTTAATTTTAGATTGTAAAAACTGTTCGCGTGAAGTGCGATCACCATATCTCTGCTTTTACTGTATGGAATATACTTATTAAAAGTAGAACTCCGAGCTATGCCAAATCAAAATCCGATCTCAGTTCTTTGCGTTGCGCAGGAACACACAGACAGACAGAGAAATAAGTGTGTGTGTGTTCTTAAATTGTTTTTTAAAAGCTTCATTGACACAGCTTCGTTACAGTTTTTAATAGCTGTTAAACACATATTAATCTATAATTAAAACAAGACATGCATAGATGCGGTAAATTATATAGTTCTTAAGATATCTCTCACTCTAGGTATAATTCCTGTGGCGTAGGGGATCCCAAAAACAAAGGACACAAAGAGCATCCAGACTCGGAACAACTATTCATTGATCACACATTTTTTTTGTCCTGAGTGAGATTCGAACCTAGAACACGACGCAGTGGCAATGGCGCAAGCGAGGCGAATAGTTAAACCACTATGCCACCCGTGCAGTATTATCTATTCTATTCTGTCGTAGAATTTAATTTGTAATACATTAAATGGCCATAAATTCTACGACAGAATACGACACATTTTTAATGGAAAAATGGCGAAAGGCGACAAATTTATACATTATATAATTCGGCATTAAACATTTTGGGAATATGCTGGGATTTTCGGTTTACGGAAGAAAATCGTAACCACGCAACCCTGCAGTGTTCCTGCGGTAAGTATGGTTGCCAAGGTATTTCAGAAAACCGTGATCAATCGGTAAGGAACCAGTGCGATCTTTACGTCATGACCCTACAGTACATCGGTATCTTTTTGAAATGTTAGCAACTCGCCTGTGATACAACTGGAATAACAAGAGCGCATACTCACTTACCATCACTCAACCCGTATATTTATTTGCAAAGCGGTATGTTAAATTTTCATAACACACGTCGTACTGAATAAAACCATTAACCCTGTAATATGTACTACAATTATTTATTTATGGAAAACATCACATAACAGAAACATAACATTAAAATGTTATACAACAGGGATTCACAAATACCGGTTTTATCGATAAGTGTCGAACAGACAAGTGCAGGTAATCAATTAAAGAGAGTGATCATCAACAAACAGCTTGCCAAGTCTAACATCCGATCGAACGGCTGCTCTTTTTTTTAATTCGTCCATGAACTAGCGCGGCGGGACGCTTGCGGAATAATTTCTCCACCGCCTCAGGCTATGTCTACTATTTACCGATATAAATAGACGATCGATGTATCAGAGGTCAGTTACAACCGGACTTCCTATCAACAGTTACCTACAGAGTACACAACAGTAGGTACTGCAACATGAGGGTGCTTATTGTGCTTGGTGTGCTGTGCCTAGCGGCGATTTGTACCGCTTACGAAGCAGACGACATGGCGGTCGCCGCTTCACACCACCACTCAGAAGGCGGTGGGCATGATCACCATGCGCATCACCACCATGACCATGGCGGCAAGGGACATAAGGGACACAAGGGCCACCACCACCATCACAAGGGCGACCATGGCCACCATGGTAAGCACCACCACGGGGAGCACCACCACGAGCACGGCGGCGGCCACAAGAAGCACTGGGACGAGCATGACCACCACGGGGATCACCACGAGCATGGCCACCACCACAAGGGCGACAAGCACGGCCACCATGAGCACCACGATAAGGGCGAGCACACCGACGGCTACCACAAGAAGTACCACAAGGACCACTTCCACAAGGACCACCACTTCCACGACGGCCACCACGACGAGGGCAAGCACCACAAGTACGGCCACCACCACGGACACCACGAGGATCACGGCGGCCACCACAAGAAGGGCGGCCACCACCACTCCGGCCACCACGAGGGCCACCACGGCAAGCACGGCCACCACGACAAGCACCACTACGACGAGGACCACCACGGACACAAGGGCCACCACGGGCACGAGGGGCACCACCACCACCACGACGACCATGGCAAGAAGGGCGGCCACGAGGACCACAAGCACTGGGGCTTCCACCACGGCAAGCACTAACTCTACCGACTACTGTTGTCTGTTACACACGTCTTGTTACACAGTAGTTACCGCCTCTTGTTAATATACAAAGTTGTTATTGTTATTGTTCATATTTTTATACGAAGTAAATTATACCTATTAATTATCATTATAGTACATTATTATTCATTGTATACCTTCTTTCTAACTACTCTTAGTTACTATGAAAATAACGCTACACGCTATAAATATGTCAGTCCTTCAGAACAACTGTCCTAATAATTCTGATTTTGTATTGTGGATTGTATTATGTTTGTTACATAATTATCAAACATATAGTACAATGATATGTATAGATACCGTACAAGTATGTGCGCAGATTCTCAGACTTTGATCAAATCAAAAGGAGTGTTAAATCACACACAGATATTAGATATATCTTTGTATATAGATAGCAAGAAACATCAACGCTCGATTAAATCCGGTTCGTGCGGAATACTTTGGACACTTTCGACAGACGCATTAAAGGGGAGGGACGATGGAGTAAATACTTATAATAGGGACCAACCCTTACTTGATTATTAATAAGCCATATTTTAATATTCGTTTGTGGTTACAAGTATTAAAAGAACAAACATATTTACAGATAATCCCTAACAAGGATACTCTGATAAGACATGATCGTTATTTCAATAGCAAAAATGAAAGTAAGGTTCTTTAAGGACCAGTATAATAATACCCGCCCTGTATTAAACTGACCCACTGCTGGGCACAGCCCTCTTCTCAGTGTAAGAAGGGTTAGGCAATAGTCCACCACGCTGACACTGTGCGGTTTGACAGACTTAACATATCTTTGAGAACATTATGGACAACTCTTAGACTTGCAGGTTTCCTTACGATGTTTTCCTTCACCTGTAACAGTTATTAATTTACATAAACTTATTACCAAACAAAATCAGAAAGACATTCCCAACAATATTTTAGACTAATTCTGCATAAGCAGAAACTAATAATAACACAATAATTATCTTAAAGCGTGTATGTCCTAGGCGACTATTCAGGGGGCCTATATAGTGAGTTCGCAATTCGCCACCTACCCGTTCGACTATGAGAAAGTACCTCCACTCCTCTACTAATATCTTACTAAAGAAGATCGTACCTAAATAACCTTGTGATGAATTTCTGCGGTAAAGCACGTCCATACAATACAGGGATGCGCCATCTTCCTTATTCGTTATTATTAGTTAAATCAAAAGCGACAGAATAATTTCTAAGTTCCTGGCTATAGTGTCAAAACTGATATACCTACAGCTATACTTCTATCTATTTCATTCTTATTAGTGATCGATAGGGGTAAGCTTATGTTTATATCTCATTTACTAGATCAGTCAAGACTCTCGAAAATATCAATTACCTTCATCCATGCAATCTGGATTAAGGATCAAACTATCTTCAGCTGATGTGGTTCATAACTTGACTTAACATAAAAAAATCGGCAAGGGTAATCGCTGTAATCAGGCCATACACATTTTTCTTGATCTAGCAAAAGCGCTCGATACTGTATCAATTTCTATACTTTTTAACAAAATGGACTGCGTTCCTTAAACTTTTTGCAGATTACTAAGTATTATTTAATAACATAATATTTTCTATCACATACACACAACACCATCTAGCCCAAACTAAGCAGAGCTTGTACTAGACAATGAATAAACATACATAGGTATATACAATTTCTTTTTTGGAAATACTTACATATGTATTATACATAGAAACACCCAGACCAAGACAAATATCCACGACCTCAGGCGTGGCAGTCGGTTACACTAACCACTACGCCATCGAGGCCGACGCCGACTAAAGCAATATCAAAGCCTTAAAATATATTAAAAATAACTATTAGAATAATACTGGTTTTGGTATTCCTCAAGGGAGTATCAAAGGTCCGACGTTGTTTCTGATTTATATTAACGATCTGTATCTCTAATCTGATCTGATCTTAATTTATTTTAGAACATGAAAAGAAAATATCACACGTCAACGACACCGCGCTTAAACTAAAAATTTATCGCTAAACCAATAACGAACTATAAAGAAACGCCCAGCTTGGCTTTAATATTATGAATAATTGGCTTTATCAATGCTAGCAAGACGAAACATATTCGCTTCCCTATGCGCAGAAATGGCATGGTACTATGGCATAACTAACCTGTCTATATACACACACAAATTCCACTTCAGAACCACGCATTAAACATATAATAATATGTGTAATAGTCCTCCTATCCAGCAAACTAAGAACATAAAATATCTTAAGGTCATTGACGGTAAGTAATAATTTTTTCCTCTACACAACTTGATTGATAATTTGGTAAATAGAGTTCATAAAATTCGTATTGACAACCCCGAACAGTAGCAGATTAAAGATTAATTACTCAAGTTTATTTAGCCATATGTCAATCAACGATCCAATATTGCATTACAAATTATTGGTGGAGCAGTAAAACCTATTAAAATGCATCTTGAACGAGCTTAGAGGACTATTTTAAAAGTTCTAGTAGTTCTTTCCTACGATCTTATTTTTATTAACTGAGCGCCAAATCTTCATTATGCACACAATACTTAAACAACATGCGAAGCTTACCTATAATGCTGACATTACAAACAAGAAACGACAAAATATAATCTGAACCTAACAATCATATTTAAAACATATTTATACAAAATTAGAGTTTTTGCATTTTTAGTGACAGTAGACTAGTAGAAAATTAAGCATTTATAAATTACCTAAATAATTTCAGCTGTAAGAACTTATTTTTATATTATATTAAACTTAGTCATATTTTTAAACTGAGCAGTTACTGGTAAATAATACTTGATAATTAGGTCTAGAGTACCTACTACTCAGTACGAGGACTATAATAGCAATATCGGCTCTTTAATTATTGTTGAAAAGTAGGCTGAAGTCGTTATTTAGAGTTCCGAAGTGTAAAATTAAATATTTTCTTAAAAAAATATTGTTACCTGTTAAAAAGATTAACATGAAATGTTAATCTTTTTCATAAAAGTAAGTTTAGAAATTGTGTTCATTTCGTATCAATTATTTTTAAACTATTCGTATCTTGATATTATGGTACGTGGTACCTGCTATCCATTGGCGTAATGAGATATGAATTTCTGTGAGGGGAATGAAGGTGTTGTATTTATGTAGTATTTAAGTATTAATGACGGTATGCAACTGTTTTGAATATTGATCATTGATAGTATTACAAGGAAAACAGCTTCAAACTATAAATTAACATAATATACTCGTACATATAAAATACTCATAGAAACGTTAATTTTAGTTAAAAAGTCAATTACCTATTTAATAAGTCTTTTACAATACCAATAAGAGGAATGATGGAATAATATCAAAATATTTAAAAATAGTATTATTTACTTCGTATAAAAATATAAACAATAACAACTTTGTAACTTAACAAGTGACTACAGAGTGTATACTGTATAACAGACAACAGTAGTCGGTAGAGTTAGTGCTTGCCGTGGTGGAAGCCCCAGTGCTTGTGGTCCTCGTGGCCGCCCTTCTTGCCGTGGTCGTCGTGGTGGTGGTGGTGCCCCTCGTGCCCGTGGTGGCCCTTGTGTCCGTGGTGGTCCTCGTCGTAGTGGTGCTTGTCGTGGTGGCCGTGCTTGTCGTGGTGGCCCTCGTGGTGGCCGGAGTGGTGGTGGCCGCCCTTCTTGTGGTGGCCGCCGTGGTCCTCATGGTGTCCGTGGTGGTGGCCGTGCTTGTGGTGCTTGCCCTCATCGTGGTGGCCGTCGTGGAAGTGGTGGTCCTTGTGGAAGTGGTCCTTGTGGTACTTCTTGTGGTAGCCGTCGGTGTGCTCGCCCTTGTCGTGGTGCTCATGGTGGCCGTGCTTGTCGCCCTTGTGGTGGTGGCCGTGCTCGTGGTGTTCCCCGTGGTGGTCGTGCTCGTCCCAGTGCTTCTTGTGGCCGCCGCCGTGCTCGTGGTGGTGTTCCCCGTGGTGGTGCTTGCCATGGTGGCCATGGTCGCCCTTGTGATGGTGGTGGTGGCCCTTGTGTCCCTTATGTCCCTTGCCGTCGTGGTCATGGTGGTGATGCGCATGGTGCTCATGCCCACCGCCATGCGAGTGGTGGTGTGAGGCGGCGACCGCCATGTCGTCCGCTTCGTAAGCGGCACAAACAGCCGCGAGGCACAAAACACCAACTACTAAAAGCCCCCTCATAGTGCAATACCACAGCACGACTGTTTCCTCTGTAGGTAATTGTTGAGAGGAAGTCCGGTTGCAACTGACCTTTAAAACATTGATTGCCTATTTATACCGCTAAGAAGTAACTCATTGATGTAATGTTTGAATTCGAACTGTATCACGGTCAGTATACTTATACCTTAACATTTTAATTGGCTACGAGCCATAATACGAAATTTCTATGATTGCACTATATAATAATAGACTTTCAATTTTTAAGATTCTCTTTTTCCTATATGTATGTATAATGTATTTATATTAGATAAAAAACAAATTTAGAGATTTACTTAATATAATACACAAATATATGTATTATGTTTAAGCTTGTTGCGATAGATTATTAAGATTGATTAGGTTTATAAGGTACAAATGTTTTACGTAGGCTTATTACTGACACTAAAACTTTCTCCGCGTTGTTGTAATAAATTAATAGGCACGCGGCGTCATCTAGCGGCGAAACTACATGAAATACTGTACTTTTTCTAATATAAACGTTGTTTTATTTTTGCTACGATATCATACTCTATAACTGTTCCCATTTCTTTAGATATCTTATTCAAAAAAATAATTTTGGAATAAATGATAGAAATGCACTCTTAAGATTTATATTTGGTACAGCTACCATTTTTTCAGGTATATTAATTTAGAAACATATTATATTAATTTAAAAATTTCAGGTTAATGATGATCATATCATAACATATTAATTATTATTTGTTTTCCGATTGATTATATATAAGTTGTTATCTAGAACGATATAGTGTTTCGAACATTAACTGAACACATCGCAGCCTTAATAAAACAGAGACTTATCTCAGTATTTTGGATTAAACAAATTTGAACTCTATTGCAAAGATTTAACACAAATATAATATTAGAATTTAACATATACAATTAGAATTCAAATTGCCTTACTTTCAAATTTCGAGTTAAGTCGCTGTTTTATTAAGAGTGCGACATGTCAGGCACAGCAACATCGGTTTTACAGATTGAAATTAGCAAATAGAACATAATTAATCAGTTAGATACATCAAACATAATATTGTCTTCTATTTACGCGAATATTATTCATTGAAATTAAACTGCTATATACGGATTTTATCGCGTTGTTTATTTGACACTTTATTACATTTTTTTAATTAAATTTTGTAATAAAGTGTCAAATAAACAA
Source organism: Catocala fraxini (assembly GCA_930367265.1). Lineage (NCBI taxonomy): Eukaryota > Metazoa > Arthropoda > Insecta > Lepidoptera > Erebidae > Catocala > Catocala fraxini. Next base: position 11,856,902 of record OV884031.1, read on the forward strand.
CGCGATAAAATCCGTATATAGCAGTTTAATTTCAATACATCAAACATATTAAATAAAATTGTGCTAAATAAGATTAATTAAAGAAAATGTTTATGACAATATGTAACAATTCTAATAATTATTATAATTAGTCCTCTTTCAAAAAGTAATTTAAATTGTAGTACCATTTCCCATTTGTATATTAGAATTGTTTAAGTTCAATTTTATTTTCTCATACTATCATATTTAAAAAAAGAAAATTGAATTTTCTTTTTTTAAATATAATTTAAACATTTATTTTTAAATCTTATTAATATAATATATAATTACAAACGTATTAAAAAAGATGACATAATAACTAAAACATTAATAATTATAATACCAAATATTTACAAAAAGGGTTTAGGCATCGTAGAATTCGTCAGCATCGCTGTCAACTGGTTACGTGCCCAGAAGACTGGCAGCATCGCTTGGACCCCATGAACCTAAGGTTTCTACGCCAAACGATATTACTTTATTTATACCACAATTAAATACAAATATAATTATGAAATAGCGCAAAATATGTCATAATTATGTGATAAGAAGTAAAATTTTGTTCTTATTTCAATTAGTGTCTTTGATTTGTAATAATTTGATATGGGTTCCATAAAACAAAAGATATTTGGTGAGTGTTCCGTTATCTTAAAAGCTTCGGGCACGCCACGGTCGTGACGGTAAGTCCTATGTTAGAGTGGCTGGAGAGGCGACATGGCGCTGACACAGATAATGACTGGCCACGGTTGTTTTGCCCAGTTCCTGTGTCGCATAGCCCGGCAGGAGACGCCTGGATATCATCACTGCGGTGACTGCCGCGATGTTGTTGTGGACACGGCGCTGCACACTTTGGTGGATTTCCCCGCCTGGGCATCGCAGCGCCGTGAGTTGATCGCGGCAGTCGGAGTGGTTGCCCTCTCGCTCCCGGCTGTAGTTCAGGCTATGGTCAGGAGTGAGAGGTCGTAGAACGCCGTCGCCTCCTTCAGTGAGGAAGTCATGTCCATCAAGGAGGCGGTGGAGCGGGAAACGAAGCACTTGAACCCTCTCCCAAACCGCAGAACCGGACGCCGGTGGGTGCGAGATGACCTCCAGCCACCCTGAGGTTTTACCTGGGGGTGGTGAGCTTCGTGGGCCTACCTGCTACCCGTACAGCACCAGGTCCGAAATGCGGCGTGCGTGTTCCCACGCGCGCCTCTGTGTCGTTTTGTATTAGGCCCCCTACAAGGGGACGGTAGGACTCTTTTTATAGTGTAGTGGCCTGCCGTTTCATACGCGCGGTGGGCCGAAAGCTCGGCAGGGTCGCGATTGCATGTGAGAGTGATTCACGCGGCCCTGCCAACTCTGGTTATTTCGAGGAACACTGTGGTAGGTTTAGTCGGTATTACCGGGCTATCTTTTTCCGGTGAGTCTGACATAAGCTCTCCGTCGACCGTAGAGAGGTATGCGTCAATACATTACCCATATAAAAAAATATAAAAAAAATCTTATAAGCTTAGGAGCCTCTGCTTAAAATAGGTATAGATTCAGTGAGTCAATTTTTAACAAGGATTTCTAGTTGGTAGATTCTGCAGTTAAGCCTAATGATGAAATATTAGCAAGGTCACGGCTATTAGATATCTAAAATTACCACAGACTAAAACTTTCTAATAAAACTCCTATTGCCGTGCAAGATGACAAATACCCATATGGATATTTGGATATTTATCATCTTGCATATACCTATATAGGTATGTGACGATCTCCAAGTACTTGTCTGGACCTATTCTCATTTCTGTTTTAAATCAACAAACCCACATTTGTAAAAATCGTATCATAACCGTACAGATAAGGTCGTTATAAAAGATATATAAACGCCTGCCTGTATACTTACCCGTGAACTGGCAGACCATGCACGACAGGCGTACCACGCTAGCTACACACTTGTACATCTCACTCTATAAGATGCAAGTGTGTTATTGTCTATCGAGCACATCTTTTGACGCGCGGTGGTACAAGTCAATTGCCTTAATTAAAAGCCCGATAACCTAACACGCATGACTTGAACCCGGAATTTTAAGACTAAGGTCTTAAAAAAGGTGCATGTAAAAACTTATGCGGCGGTGATCGTAGACTTATCAATTGTATTCGGTACACATTGATAATACAAACATCTGTTTCAAATCAATACTAAACTGATATGTATAAGTTCTTATAACATTAAAGTTTTGACACACTTATATTATTTAGTATTACCTTTGGCAAAAAGAAAGAAAGTCTCAATATTATAAGCGAATGTAACTGTCTATTTGTTACAGTTTCATAGATAAACCACTTTGGAGTTATTTAAACCCTAAAAAACGACATGACTAAACTATCTTTTTCTAAAAGAAGGAAAAGGAAGTTGTAAAACTGCTTGAGTGGACCTGTCGCTGGGACGAACAGTGAGCACCATGCTGGCCAGCGACAGGTGCTGGCAAGCTGTTGCCGAATTCAGCGAGGCCGTAATGCTCCTGAAGGAGGCTGCGGAGCGGGAACGGGAGGCCGACGCCAGTGCAGACCCGCTCCGCCGAGCAAGGCCAGGGAGGAGGCGACGCCGTTACGCTCATCTCCTCCCCCCGCCTTAGATGGTTGTGTTCAAGGTCGTAGCCCTGCCAGGCTAACGTCTGAGTGCCGGAGAGAGTTCGGAACGGAGATCCTCCGGCGCTCCATGATAGATGGGAAGAGCGCCGCAGTTAGGTTTAGTCGGTATTCCGTGGCATCCGGCGAGTCCGACACTACCCACTGTTGCCGGCGCGGTTTTCCAGCCGTGTCGACAGGAGTGGGTGTGCGCAAAGGCATTCCCCTGCGAAAACAAAAAAAATAAAAAAAAAAAAAAAAAAATAAAAATCACACAAGCGACTAGTATGAATATGATGTCAAAGGAGCATTCTAGTATTGCTGAACTATTGAAAAACTAGTGAAATTCATAAGGTACAAAAATATTTTTTTAGCATTCTTGTTCTCGTTTAAAATTCCGTTTGCGATACATTTTTCCAACCTATATTAGACACAATATATCCACTGCCATTTTAAATACCTACAGTCAGTACCTACATCTTACGACGGTGACGTAGAATGCTTTTTTAAAATAGATGTAAATTACCAGATGGTCTTTTCTTTTAACTGGCGCGCTGTCCGGAAAGTTCACGAAATGATCAGCCATGTAGCAGTTCGCAAAGGCCGGTTGCTTACTTTGCTTGCGTTTGCTCATAAAAGTAAAAAAATGTCATAACGTGTTGATGTGATAAAAATGTAATGGGATACATCAAAATTAACTCGAGACTATCCCACGTCTACATTATGGATAGGTTACATTTCGCCAGCTTTACTCTTAGATCCCACTTAATAATAACAATTTCTTGACAGAGAACACCCGATAGGCTTGGCTTTTTTCTGATCTGGGCATCGAATTTCAGACTTCTTGCATCGTAGTCGCGTTCACTACCGCTGCTCCTCCGAAGCGGTCGTGCAAATAACTACTGCCTACTGGTTCTTTTATATAACTATGTGGTCCCGTAAAAGTTACTGAAATGATGGCCTCGCGAAGATACATTTACTAAAAGTGAATGTCATCTCAGTAAAAAGACATTGCTACTTTTCGTCTTATATACTGTATGTATCTAGTTTTGGAACTACTGACTATTTGTGTGTAACAAATAAAAAAAACTAAGAATAGTTATCTATTATTTGTAATTATATGTTAATAAATATCAGATTAATATCGATCAATTAGGACGGCATATCGTCTCCTATATAATTTATCAGACAGTTACTTAGGTAGGTAGGTACTAGGTACTTACCTAACTGCTTACACTGTAATATGTATCGCACAGAACATACTTGACATAGTATTTAACTGCACAGATGGCCTAGTATGCACATGAAGTTTAGCCTAGTCAAGTAAGGAACTAATAATAATTGTAGGCATAAAAGGTACGAATGGTAAATATTCATAGAGCTTTAACGGAGTCATTTTATACAAAATAGTAATAAAATACTTCATTTCGATAACAATAGGTTAAAAGTGTTAAAAGATAAATGTTGTTTAGCCCTTCTTTTAAGTATAAAAATACCTCTGTATGAACCATGTTTGCGATCAGAGTGTTATTTTGGACAACAAATTGACCTTTATAACACATGCTGATGGTATTATGTACAAAGGTAGCTTTATAAGGATAAGGAACTCTATGGTCCGCTTAAGATTCCTTATCCGTAATATATACCTTTCAAAAGGAACTTATAGACTAAAGTAAACTAGTGTATGTGTATATGTTCGAATTTAATTCAATAGTAATACGTATGGTATCTTACTTGCTACTTAGCTCTAACTTGCTATCGTAAATATGTTTTACGGTTTTAGTTTTCCTGATTATTTTAACTCGATTGTAAAAATACTTCTGATGTTGTGTTTGCCTATGAATAGTTGTGCAGTACATAAATAAAGCTACATACACAATTGTTAAGTTACGGGACCGTCAGTGAACGATTCCTATTCGCACAAGATCGTTTTTTCACAAAACCAGGTTATTTAATTATTTAATTATACCTAGTTAATAAGTTTTTTATACATCCAATAGTGGATAAGTAAATATGATTTAACAATGCGGTGGAGGTCTGATAGAATAAAATCAAAATATTTAAAAATATTATATACTTCGTATAAAAATATAAACAATAACAACTTTGAAACTTAACAAGTGACTACAGAGTGTATACTGTATAACAGACAACAGTAGTCGGTAGAGTTAGTGCTTGCCGTGGTGGAAGCCCCAGTGCTTGTGGTCCTCGTGGCCGCCCTTCTTGCCATGGTCGTCGTGGTGGTGGTGGTGCCCCTCGTGCCCGTGGTGGCCCTTGTGTCCGTGGTGGTCCTCGTCGTAGTGATGCTTGTCGTGGTGGCCGTGGTTGCCGTGGTGGCCCTCGTGGTGGCCGGAGTGGTGGTGGCCGCCCTTCTTGTGGTGGCCGCCGTGGTCCTCGTGGTGTCCGTGGTGGTGGCCGTGCTTGTGGTGCTTGCCCTCATCGTGGTGGCCGTCGTGGAAGTGGTGGTCCTTGTGGAAGTGGTCCTTGTGGTACTTCTTGTGGTAGCCGTCGGTGTGCTCACCCTTGTCGTGGTGCTCATGGTGGCCGTGCTTGTCGCCCTTGTGGTGGTGGCCGTGCTCGTGGTGTTCCCCGTGGTGGTCGTGCTCGTCCCAGTGCTTCTTGTGGCCGCCGCCGTGCTCGTGGTGGTGTTCCCCGTGGTGGTGCTTGCCATGGTGGCCATGGTCGCCCTTGTGATGGTGGTGGTGGCCCTTGTGTCCCTTATGTCCCTTGCCGTCGTGGTCATGGTGGTGATGCGCATGGTGCTCATGCCCACCGCCATGCGAGTGGTGGTGTGAGGCGGCGACCGCCATGTCGTCCGCTTCGTAAGCGGCACAAACAGCCGCGAGGCACAAAACACCAACTACTAAAAGCCCCCTCATAGTGCAATACCACAGCACGACTGTTTCCTCTGTAGGTAATTGTTGAGAGGAAGTCCGGTTGCAACTGACCTTTAAAACATTGATTGCCTATTTATACCGCTAAGAAGTAACTCATTGATGTAATGTTTGAATTCGAACTGTATCACGGTCAGTATACTTACACCTTAATATTTTAATTGGCTACGAGCCTGGAGTGAGTTTTAAACCCGCTTTGCCAAATGTATTCAATAAAAATCATATAAGTACCTTAGTTGTATAGTAACAAAATAGGTTAAGTATTTATGTTTTAACCTTTCCACATAGGTACTACAATTATTTATAAATATCTACGTACCTTTTTATCTGTATAGGTAAATGCTTACATAATGGATGTAAAGCAGTAATGTTTAATATAGATACTTAATTGCTGACGGCACAACTTTCCCTGCGTTCTGCGTAATGTTAATATCTCTATACCTCATTTTAAAGTACCATCTACAGTCGAGACGAAATTCTACCTATGTATATTTATTTTTGTTCAAAGTAGATATATTTTGTCACTTGTGCCTATGTCCTATGTCGTCATCACTTACGTATACATTGAAATCGTGTCCGTACGTACTTATACAATAAAATTCTTTGATATGAAGAAAACCAGACCGAGCAACAGACATGCACGATTTTTTAAGTACTTCTTAGGTATTGTGTTCTATAGATATACTTAGACTCGTTTTCAAAGCGCACGTATGTATGGTATTGAAAAAATGTAGGCAGTATATAAGAGCTTTAAATGGTTTTTCATCATTGCCAATTACCTGTTTGGTATCGGGACGAATGGGGTAACTCGCCCAGGGGAGAACGCACCTTCTCATAAGAACCCGGGAAAGCCGGGCGGCGTAATAGTAGCAACACTATCACTTTGATTCATCCGATAATAGTTTTGGAGGCTCACATACCTCTCGAATTGCTTTTCTTCATCCCATGTTTACTTCGATTTATTCGCACGAGTGGTGTCTTTAAGCGATCATAGGCTACGGTAACTGCTTACCACAAGCGTTTGTTGTTATTTGTGAAATTTGTTCTAGCTACTTAGAGGTAATTTATTTATGTTAGTTGGTTAAACGCTTGCGACGTATTCTCATCTCTGTTTGAGTTTGTCTTTTACCTATTCGTAACAGTTAACGTTATGAGTAGGTAAAAGACAACTTCACATCTACGAATCTTGATTTATAATCGTCCACATAGCCAGTAGGTACATACCGACGTACTTGTTAAAATATGGAACTTAGGTATACCTACGTACCTAGGTCTTTAAGCAATAGCTATAAATATAGTTAGTATTATTTATTAATTAATAACTATGATACTATGACGCGTAGAAAGTATTAAAGAAACATTGTTTGATTAATAGATAGGTGGTAAATAGAAAATAAATTTACGAATATAATGAATTTACCACGCACCTTTACCTACATAGTAATATTTTAGTACCCACTGTGACTAACGTCATAACCACAGCGGTTACAAAATGTTTTGACTTCGGTAATCGTCCATGTTTATTACATAAGTGATATTTGGTTTATAGATTTTCTAGCATTTAACAATAATAGCTTACCTACACGGACATCTATCGTTAGGGTTTATGGCGAGTTTACACACGCGGCTTTACCCACGTATGACGTTATGCATCTCAAACTTAATAAATCACCCTTAATGTACAAACCCATTCAGTTATAAAGTAGATATAAAGAAATGTTACTATATTATTATTAGTTGTATAATTTGGACACCTGTTTATATAGGTAGGTCTATTATTATGGCGGAGAAAAACCAAGATTTAAGATGATTCTATTACCGCTTATTGTAAACATTAATAGAATCAAAAAACAATAACCGATAATCGACAACATCTTTCTTCAATCTCAGATGAGGGGATGAATGTGAAATTTATTTGTCATATTATAAAGAACCTGTGCAAATTTTGAAGTTTCTAGATCTGCATTTAGAGAGGCGCGATGATACGTCAGTCAGTTTCGATAAGTTTACGTATTTATTGACGCATTTTATTAACTATAGAAGGGTAACATTTTGTTCATAACATTACTGTTGTGTATAGGTGTTTGTGTGTACACACTTGACCAATTATTTATTAGATTAATATTTCTTTGTCTACAGCGCTCTTATTGCTAGTCTAGTGGTACCTATAAGTTTATAAGTTTGCGCTTGCTTTTAGTGCAGAGCGCGAGGTGACGAGTTGGATGCCCGAGTCGAGCAAATTATGATGTAAAATCTTTCTTAGCAGTACGTACCTATATTATCCTACCCTTAAACATTGGGAATAAGCACGCGTAATGATAGATATACATTATTGTGATGTATCTAACTTACAATCAAGTCTAGTTTATAATGCGTTATGAATGGGTCAAAAGATATGGATTTGATGGATGGATGATGGATATTTTTGTACATATGAAAGATAGAGTAGGTACATTATATACTCACATTACGTATATTTATTTGAAATTAAATACATATAAGATAAAATATTAGTGAAAAGTAAATCATATAATAAATACGATCTGCCGGTAATAATCTAAAGTAATTAACATCGATTATTAGCAGGTGCAGCTCATAGCCGGTAGGTACTGGTAAGTACGTATTGTTTTTTGCGTAGGCCTTTAAGTATGTCGTAATGATCAGAAATTGTAGTAAGGCGCAACGGTACCGAGCTCGCTGCCGTGGCGTCCTTGCCCGATGGTTTCACTGGCTGCAACCCGCAAATTTAATGATATAAAATGCTGTCACGGCCGGGTTTACAGACAGTTCAGTTTGAGTAACCAAATATACAACAAATAGTACAAGGAAGCAGAAATCGGGCCGAAATGAGGTCGCTGCTTGCCCTTGCCGTGTTAGTGTGCGTGGTAGTTGCCGGGTCTGGACGAGAGATCGACCAGAGCGATCTGGTCGCAGCCGCGAGCCACCATCATGGGCACCACCACGAGTCAGGTGGAGGCAAGGAGCATCATGCCCATCATCACCATGAGCACGGTGAGAAAGGACACAAGGGACACAAGGGACACCACCATCATCACAAAGGCGAGCATGGAGAACACGGCAAGCACCACCACTCCGGACATCACCACGAGCACGGAGGCGGCCACAAGAAGCACTGGGATGAGGACGACCACCACGGCCATCATCACGAACACGGCCACCATCACAAGGGCGGCAAGCACCACCATAAGAAACATCACGATAAGGGTGAAGAGACTGAAGGCTACCACAAGAAATACCACAAGGACGAGTACCACAAAGACCACCATTTCTACGATGACCACCACAAGGAAGGCAAGCACCATAAGCATGGCCATCACCACGGACACCACGAAAAACACGGAGGAGGCCACAAGAAGGGCGGCCACCATCATTCCGGACATCATGAACATCACCACGGCCACAAAGGTCATCATGATAAACATCATTATGATGAAGATCATAAGGGTCATAAGGGCCACCATGGACACGAAGAGCATCACCACCATCACCATGACCACGGCAAGAAAGGCGGTCACGAGGACCACAAACAATGGGGATTCCACCATGGCAAGCACTGATATGATTACCGTTAAGATATATTACTGTTTATTTTGTTACCTTATGCAATACTTCCTTGTAAATAAATTAAAACCTATTTAAAACATCTTTCTCATTTTTTACAAATATCACGGTACCTACATAAATACCTAGACAACATTACTAATATAAGGACACAATAAGCTAAATTCATTAAATTAAAAAGGTCAAATACACGTCAGTAAAAGTATTCTGTCGGTCTAACGGAACTAATTTAGTTTAACCATAACACGATGTCGTCACAGCTGCCGCCACCGCGCGCCGTCGTCGCAGAATCATTCATCCAGAAATTTACAGCAACGATTGCTAAAGATCACTCTGTAATCGACACCAGATGAAAGCGATCTTATCTATAAAATCATAGTGCGGAAACAGTTTTGACACTGTGGTCGTAGCTTTGGTAGCGGCTACGTCTCTGGCTGATCGAGGCTAAGTATGTTTCGACACTAACATTTATTTTTAATTTATATCGATAAACGTATTTCAATATCAATTTACTTCTTCTTTGTTACAGATATGAGGCTCTTACTTTTAATAGATTTACTAATATGCGTAGTGATATTCACTCGCGCTCGAAATGTAGCGGAATTAAAAGGTGAAAAGGCTATCGAACAGAAGGCTGCTGCCGAAATAACAGCGCCCACCGGAGCTGATTTGTCGGCAGCCGGCAGCGCCGCCGACCAGGCTATAGCGGGTACGGAACACAAGAAGTCGAAGGATAGTCACCACGAACAAGGTGGCGGCCACGAACATCACGCCGATCACCACGAGGATCACGGTGACAAGGGTGACAAGGGATACAAATCGCACCATCACCACGACAAAGGCGAACATGGCCAACATGCGAAACACCATCACGAAGGTCACCACGATGAACACGGAGGACACAAAAAGAAACACCATGATGAGCACGAGAATCATGGCGAACATCATGAAGCAGCCCATGGCCACAAAGGAGGTAAATTTGGACACAAAAAAGGACACAAGAAAGGCTCGAAGACGACTGGCTTTCACCACAAATCTCATAAAGATGAGTACCACAAGGAACATAAGTTCTATGATGACTTCCACAAGGGTGGCCACCACCACAAGCATGGCGATTTCCACGGGCATCATGATAAGAAGGGAGGTCATCACAAGAAAGGCGGACATCATGAAAAGGGTCATCACGAAAAACATCACGGCAAGAAAGGCCAACACGACAAAGGGCATTACGACGAAGACCACAAGGGACACAAAGGCCATCATGGACACGAAGAGCACTATGCTCATCATCACGACCACGGCAAGAAGGGAGGCCACGCAGCTGGCAAAGAACACGGCTACAGCCACGCAAAGAAATCATAAGAAAAAAAAGACTCAACCTCATTATTTGTTACATTATGTTTTTGTTATTTTACATTGTTACGTTTTGCAACAAGTCATTGTACATAAAAGTTTACGTAAGACATTTTTAACTTAAATTAAAAGTCAATTTTACGTACACACTTTGATTTAAAAACCCAACAGACCAGACAGCTGAGACCTCACCCACCTACCATTTCGGCGGTTTAATTGACTAGTTAATGACAATTGGCTTATAAGGGATATACTACGATTATACTTTATATAGGTATTACAATAATTATGTACCTATACTGTTAAAATTATTATAATTATTATAATTACAGTAGGTAAGTCAAAAAGTTTAAATTGTGGGCAATCGCACTTTTGTTTCAACATTTTTAAATTAGTGTATCTTGATGATTATAGCAGATAACTCAGATATTTATACGGGTAACAAAACATACATTTGCGTAGATTAATCCTGAATATAATTTATTTGTTCAGTATGAATGTTTTTATTTTATCGAATGAATTGTATCTATAATTATTACCACTCCGTGCTTCGGAGAGCACGTAAAAAGTCGATCCCGGTTGTTGTCAAATTTACAGCAGTCGTTAAGCCATTTCAGAGGCCTACGGGCGGCTTGAACAACTCTTGACAACAGGTTGGCCACTAACCACACGAAAATAAAGAAAGAAGACTACTTTTATCAGCCAAACTAACACTTTCTTAAACATACCTATTTACCGTATGTCGGTAACATACTGTAATTATATTTAACGAAATATCCTGTACATGTAAGTAACTGTAACTATGTTTACTGTAACTTCTTTAAGTAGCCCACAAATCCAGTGACATTTTTTGCAGTCTTCGCCTATTTTGGAAATAAATGCATGTCAGCAATGATATAATTCGGTACGCCGCCGTCGCCGCGTCGGTCGATACAAACAATGCGTTCCTCTCGTGAGAGTCTTTCACTAATGATTATATTATTAACACTTACGTGTATGTTCATAAGACATTCGTAAGTAAAGATAGTAGAATGAGTGTGCTGAATGATTCAGCATACTCGTCCTATTATCTTTACTTAACCAGTATGGTCAAGTAGATTAGGTCATTAGGTTCTATTGGACAAGGCACTAAGCTTTGTAAATAGTTATTAGGCAACACACATAAAGATTGTCGTAAAAGCAAAATCACATTAATTGTTAACAAAGTTTAAAGTCTTCCAAATTAATATAAAAAATTTGAAGATAACCGCATAAAAAATGAAAAAAGAAATTTATACAGTATTGTTTTAAGATTGATTCACCACGCGCGCAGTCGACCGTATTTGCGAGGATCAAAAACGTAATTAATTGACGACTCGATAGCGTAGTGGTTAGTGTAACCGACTGCCACGCCTGAGGTCGCGGGTTCGATTTCCGCACAAGTCAAACATTTGTGTGCATGAACATGGATGTTTGTCTTGGTCTGGGTGTTTCTATGTATAATATGTAGGTATTTACAAAAAAAAAGCATGTACATATGTATGTTTATCCATTGTCTAGTACCCATAGTACAAGCTCTGCTTAGTTTGGGCTAGATGGTGTTGTGTGTATGTGATAGAATATTATTATTATTATTATTATATTTACAGTACCTAACTAACGACTTTACTGTTAGATTAAAAGATAAAAAGATAAAAGATAATTTATTTTGAAATGTTGTTGTTTCTACCTCGTCTATAGTTTGACCATCATAGAATATATTTAGGTTACTATTACTGTTAATCCGTTGACTAAAGTGCATTATTTTAGTTTTAATTAAGTTAATTAGTAAGTTATTGTTATCTAGCCATTTTACTATTAGATTTATAGAGTCATTTATGTCATTTTCATACGTCTCAATATTTTTACAAGGTATTGTTAAGGTACTATCATCAGCGAATAGTGTCAAGTGCTGTTGGATGGCTTTCGGTAGGTCGTTAATATATAATATGAACAAAAGCGGACCAAGAACACTCCCCTGTGGCACACCAAATGAGACTTTACGTTCTGTGGATTGATAAACAGTTTCACGTTTTGTTTTCATATTGATATTGTTTATTTCTAAATATAATAAATATAGTAATATATACAAATCTGTGTGTAAAAAACACTGATAATGTCTAAATTGCCCCGTACACCGCCAAACCAACATATTTCTTCCCGATCGGAATCAGATATACGCCAGCTATGCGCAGAAGAGTCGCAATCGACAAACGATAATATTACTCAAAGGTCTAAGAGACGTTGCCCACCGAGTGATTTCGAAGCTACAAAGGTAAATTTAGACGATTTTAAGACAGAAATTAAGGATATGATTTACAACATGGTTTGTCAACAAAACTGCCGCATGGATAAATTAGAAGCTCACATATTAGAAATAAAAAATATAAATACTAAGATAGAAGAAACAAATACTGAGATCGAGAAATCTATGACATTCGTTACCGAGCAGTTAACTTCTCTTGAATCAAAAATTTCTAGTTTCGATAAACAACGCAACACTATAAAAACTAAAATAATGGCATTGGAGGACCGAATAGAATACTTAGATCGCTCTATTATCAAAACTACCGTTGAGCTTCGTAATGTCCCGAAGAGACCAAACGAAACAACGACGATGTTATACGGTGTCTTGATGGACTTATCCAAACACATTGAAGCCAACTTGCAAACTACCGAAATACGTTACGTCTCAAGACAACCATCTAAGAGAGACAACCCTTGCTCAGCATTGACAGTCGAATTTGTAAACAGTCTTACCAAACATAACTTCCTATCTGCTGTCAAAGAATACAACAAACGTAATCCGAAACACAAGCTAAATTCTACTCATTTGGGTTTCGACGCACCAATAGTACCTGTCTACGTCGCAGAGCAACTAACAACCAATTCTAAACGTCTCTTCTACCTTACCCGAGGCTGGGCAAAAGCAAACAAGTACAACTTCTGCTGGACGAACAATACAGACTATAGTTGTTAAGAACGAATCGCAACTGCGTGATTTATCGTTATCGATCAATGCATGACTAGAACCACACTTCTCCCTTACTATTCTCATTAATTATGTCCTATTTGCATGCTTCTTATTTCTATTTTTCATTAAATTTGTACATTCTGTAGTAAACACAAATTACACGGTACACAAAAATGTTACTCAAAAACAATTCTCGTTTATTAAACATAAACTACACACACTCATAACACTCTTATATCTCCAATACTACACCGTACATATTAATAGATCAAACCAACTAGCATCACTCCAACCACATATACAGCCTTACTACAACAATCCTACAATACATGTAACAAAAAATGGCTAATATTAACGATTTCATCGAAAACGTAGACCATTTTTCTGTATCTGAAACCCATACCTGCACTCCAGAACTAACTAAAACATATATAATTCAACCTAGCACATACTTAAAAGTTCTCACACAAAATATTCGATCAATAAACCGCAATTATCTTGATTTACAAACCTTACTCCATCGACTTGACCTAAATTGTGACGTCTTGGTTTTAACGGAGTGCTGGTTACCGTGTAGCAGCAACGCCTGTATTCCCCTATTGCAAAATTACAATGCATTCAAAACTACTAAGCACATCAATCAAAGCGACGCGACGGTGTTATTGTTTACATAAAATCCAACATGACGGCCGCGTATGAGGAACCTGACTTTAAGGAATCAGCTTCAGGTTTGATTATAAAGGTAAACACTGACGTGGCTATGATTTGTATATACCGCTCGCCTTCAAATGATAACATTCACACATTTCTAAATGCACTCAACAACATACTTCCGTCTCTCTCCAACTATAAGTCAATTATCATTACAGAAGATATTAATGTTGACATCAAACCCGAGTCATCAGATAGTAGGGCCCAGTTATATCTCACTACTTTAGCTTATCACGGTTTTCTACCAGCACATACTGAGCATACTAGAGGTAATAACTGTTTAGACCACATAATGCTACGTACTAAATCTAAAACGATAACACTCATTTACGATTCAGCGGTAACTGATCATTGCCCATCTCTTCTCTGTATTACCAAAAGTAAAATAAAATCAACGTCTCCTTCTACTATCTATAAAGTAGATTATGATGCATTAGACAATCTCATGCAGTATATGGATTTCACCCCTCTCCTTTCTATGCTAGATCCTAATCATGCAACAGATACCTTTATAAATATTGCAAAAACTGCTATAGCCGAATGTTCAACACGCATAAAAGTACCCGCGAACAAAAGAACTCTCAAGCCTTGGATAACACCACGTCTCCTGCGGTGTATACGCAACCGAGACTCACTTCACAAAAAAGTCAAACAATCACCCGAAAACTTTATACTTACCGTTACCTACAAACGATACAGAAATTTCTGCACAAAACTATTAAAGAAAGCAAAACGACAGTTTGATACCAATCAATTAAATAAGGCTAGTCATGACCCTAAAAAGCTTTGGATAATCATAAAAAACATAACAAATATTTCCAAATCAAAAAACTCTTGCAATCAATTGTTATCACTTTCTTCACCACCCCATCAGTCTTGCAATGATGTAAATAAATATTTTGTTAATATTGGGAAGACACTTGCAGATAACATTGTAAACAACAAATATCAAACATATTGTGCGCCTATTCTTACTATAAAATCAACTAAATCCTTTGTTTTAGAACAAACAGACCCTGACGAAATTTTCTCAACTATAAATACCTTAAGGGCTATTGCCGCTACTGGCTGGGATGACATCTCTCCAACATTTCTGAAACGATATGCTTCAACCCTTGCCCCTATACTAAGCCACATCTTTAATCTTTGTTTTGAAACAGCAAATTTCCCTAATTCCTTCAAAAAAGCTATCATCCATCCTATCTATAAGGATGGTGATAGACATCTACCTAATAACTACCGCCCTATAGCCGTCCTTAGCGCTCTGTCAAAAGTTCTCGAACGACTCATCAACAAGAGATTAGTTTACTACCTGGAACATTTCAATCTGCTTTCTCCTCAACAATTTGGCTTCCGCAATAAATTCTCAACTAATGATGCAATCCATAACCTACTAGATTTTGTAGTAGAAAATCTAAACGCAAGTAACACGGTCTTAACGATATTTTTAGACCTTG